>CM053763.1:20156889-20190252 GCA_028658305.1 Pachyuromys duprasi
GCTGGGTGGAGTAGAGGACCCTCTAACACATTTTGTGGTATTTACAACAACCTGCAGGGTGGAGAGCTATGTGGCTGTTTTTAGAACCCAAAGGTGGGGGTCAGGTTACTCCAAGGTCGGTCAACTTAAGATAGAGTCTGAGAAACAAAATGGAGCCACCCCTGCCATCCTCAGTTTCTTCAACACCAAGACAGTGCTCTGATCAAGGCGCCATTTTTATTACAGAGTAAACCACTTATATAGGTTTCCAAGCAAAACAGGAGGTTTAACTGAGCAAAACAAGAGGTTTAACTGAGCAAAACAGGAGGCTTAACTAAGCAAACAGGAGGTGTCTGCTGAAAACAACAAGAATAGCAAGTCAGCATGACTTGCACGCACGTGACTATCTCAGGTCCAATGGAATGGCTACCTCAAAAGACAGCATCTTCAACAAATGGTGCTGGTCTAACTGGATGTCTACATGTAGAAAAATGCAAATAGATCCATACTTATCACCCTGCACAAAACTGAAGTCCAAGTGTATCAAAGACCTCAACATAAAATCAGACGCACTAAATCAGTTAGAAGAAAAAGTGGGGAAGAGCCTTGAACTCATTGGCACAGGAGACAACTTCCTGAACAGAACACCAATAGCACAGGCTCTAAAAGTAACAATCAATAAATGGGACCTCATGAAACTGAAAAGCTTCTGTAAAGCAAAGGACACTGTCAACAAAACAAAATGAATGCCTACAGATTGGGAAAGAATCTTCACCAATCTGACAGAGGACTAATATTCAGTATATATAAAGAACTACAGAAGGGGAAAAGCAACAAATCAAGTAATCCAATTAAAAAATAGGGAACAGAGCTAAACAGAGAATTCTCAATAGAGGAATAGTGAATGGCAGAGAAACACTTAAAGAAATGCTCAACGTCATTAGCCATCGGGGAAATGCAAATCAAAATGACCCTCAGATTTCACCTGACACTCATCAGAATGACCAAGATCAAAAACTCAAGTGACAACATGCTGAAGAGGTTGTGGTAAAAGGGGAACCCTCCTCCACTGCTGGTGGGAATGTAAACTTGTACAACCACTCTGGAAATCAATCTGGTACTTTCTCAAACAACTAGGAATAGTGCTTCCTCAAGATCCAGTTATACCACTCCTAGGCATATATCCAAAAAAGGCTCAAGTACACAATAAAGACATTTGTTCAACCATGTTTGTAGCAGCTTTATTTGTAATAGCCAGAAGCTGGAAACAACCCAAATGCCCCTCAACTGAGGAATGCATACAGAAATTATGGTACACCTACACAATGGAATACTACTCAGCAATAAAAAACAAGGAAATCATGAAATTTGCAGGTAAATGGTGGGAACCGCAAAAGATCATCCTGAGTGAGCTATCCCAGAAGGAGAAAGACGTAAATGGTATATACTCATTCATATAGACATATGGATAAACCTACTAAAATCTGCACACCTAAAGAAACTAATCAAGAGGGAGGACTCTGGCTAAAATGCTCAATCCCCATCCTGGACATCAGAAGAAAGAGAAAACAGGGAACAGTCAGGAGCCTGCCACAGAGGGCCTCGGAAAGGCTCTGCCCTGCAGACTATCAAAGCAGATGCTGAGACTTATGGCCAATCTTTGGGCAGAGTGCATGGAATCTTATGAAAGAAGTGGGAAATTAATAAGATCTGTAGAGGACAAGGGCTCCACAAGGAGAGCAACAGAACCAAAAAATCTGAGCACAGGGGTCTTTCCTGAGACCTCATACTCCACCCAAGTAGCATGCATGGAGATAACCTAGAACCCCTGCACAGAAATAGCCCATGGCAGTTCAGTGTCCAAGTGAGTTCCATAGTAATGGGAACAGGGACTAACATGAACTGATTGGCCTGCTCTTTGATCACCTCACCCTGAGGAGGAGGAAGCAGCCTTACCAGGCCACAGAAAAAGACAATGCAGACACTCCTAGTGAGACCTAATAGACTAGGATCAGAAGGAAGGAAAATAAGACCTCCTTTATCAGTGGACTTGGGGAGGGGCATGCATGGAGAAAGGGGAGGAAGGGAAGGATTGGGAGGGGAGGAGGGAGGGGTTTATGGGGGGATACAAAGTGAATAAAGTGTAATTAAAAAAATTTTTAAAAAAAGTGGGAGAAATAGTCTTCCCCAAGAAAGAGCTCACCAGTTATTTATCTGGTACCAAATTGTCAGCCTTGAAAACATACACATAAGTAATTATATAGTTACTTATATAGATATAAGTAACACTATATAGGTAGACATTTTTTAGCTATTTTATTTGGGTTCTTATCTCTACCATCCTACTACACCCCAGTCCCTTCCAACAGCCCCACATTAGGGAGGTAAGAAAGAAGGTTAAGGGGTTGGAGAGATGGCTCAGGGGATAAGAACACTGGCTGTATTTCCTAAGGTCCCAAGTTCAATCCGTAGCAACCACATGGTGGCTCATAACCATCTATAATGATATATGGTGCCCTATTCTAGCATGCAGGCACACATTCAGGCAGAACACTGTATAAGTAATAAACAAATAAAATATTTTCTAAAAAAAAGAAAGAAGGTTAGAGGGGGGAAAGGGGTAAACTACTTTCTGCTGATCAGGGTCTTTGGGTTCCTTGGGGCAAGCCCAATCTTCTTCATCAGAATATCCAACAAACCAGCAAACAAGCAATACAGAAATACAGTAATCCAGTAAGAGCAAATGTAGCAGCAGGAGCCGACAATAGCAAGGACCAGCAGAAAGCGGCAGGGCAGCAGCAGGAGGGCGCAGTAGCCACAGGCTCTCTTGAGGCTCTGTCATTTAGACACTCTCAAGACTTTCATGTTTTAAACTATCTGCAATTGGCAAAAATCATACCCCTCCTAGAGGAAAAGACACATTATAGTTAGCTGCTGTGGACAATCTGAAAGAGCCCCGTAACCTACACCTAGGATTAAAACAAACTTGTGTTCATATAACTGGGTTTCTAAGGAAACCAAAATTCTCACTACAGATAGCAGGTTGTTTTAGAAATATGTAAGTATATCACACACACATATACATGTAACAACAATTCATGGGAACAGAGTGGTGAGGCAGGGAGAATGGTATACGGGAGGGCCTGGCGAGGAAGGGGGGGGAAGTTATGTCATTATATCATTATCACAAAAACAAAAGACTTTAAAAAGTGACTTTAAAAAAATACTTAGGTTCCCGTTCGAATGAACCAATCCTAAAACATTCCTTTTAGTTAGTACTTACAAAAACAAAAAGACATCACAGAAAATTAAAGTAAAAATATACAGCGCAATTGCTGCCTATTTGTATTTCTAGAGAATGGAAGGAGGGATTTTTGAGACCACTTAGTGATAAACCTAAGAATAAAACTTGAAGACTTTCATTTTTTTTATGTAACAAATATTCCACAACTAAATGGCTCCCCAAACACTCATTTTTCAGTCTCCTTTCAGTTGATGATGTCATTAAGCTTTGTTACTATGGCCTGCCTCATTGTGTTGCATTGCTGGTCATTCTCGTCCTCTTCCTTCACATCAGATGCCACCTATGCATGGTAAACTATGGACTACTTAGCTCCAAGCACAGCTTTTGAGGCATGAAAAGCAATGGGAATAGCTTAATGACCTAGGGCCTTCATCTACATGTACTATGCACTTGCAACCCTCTTCTTACTATATACACTTAGCAACCTGTTGGCAACCTAGGACTCCCACATTCATTGAGCTTCATGTGCATTCCATTCCAAACGATGGAATAAGTTTCCTACCCCTTGACAATAATCAAACATGGACATCGTCTATCAACTGTACTCCAGTTGCATTTGACCATAAAAACGAAGATAGGGGATATCTGAGCTGACCTTGTTTAAGGCAAACTGTGTTCTCTAAGTAAACTTCTTGGGAGAATATTTGTGATGGCTCTTCTTGATTGTCAGCTTGGCTATATCTGGAATAACTAGAAATCTAAGCTGCTGGGCACAACTGTGAGGGATTTTTAGCTAATTGGATCATCTCAGGTAGGAAGACCCATGTTAAGACCCATATGAGGTCAGAGGACCCACCCTAAATAAAGAAGCTTTTGCTCTTTGCCTCACTGGCAAGTTAGTTCCTTTTCTGGCATTGGAGCCTACTTCCTCTGACTTCTTACCTACAATGAAGACTAGCTGAGACCTCAGTCTTAGGGACTGAAAAACCAATAAATTCTCAGACATTCTGTCTAGAGACAGGCATTGTTGGACTAGCTGGACCAGACCACAGCCTGCAAGTCATTCTAATAAATCCCAAATATATGTAGGCTTATTTTTTAGCTATTTTATTTTGCTTCTTATATCTATCACCCTTCTCCACCTCAATCGCTTCCCCCTCAATACTTCAATCCCTTCCAACCCAATTCCCAACACTAGGTAGGTGAGAAAGAAGGTTGGAGGAAAAAAGGGGGGGGGGCAGACATATATCTCTTGCAGAGGACCTGGTTTTTGGTTTCTAGCACTCATACTGCAGCATACAATCATCCAAAACTCCAGTTCCAGGGACTCCAGAGACCTCTCTTGGATTCTTTGGGTACCAGAAAACATGTAACACACATATACTCATGAAGGCAAACACTCCTACACATAAAATTTTAAAAAGTATGTATTTTAAGAAAAGTAATTCAGTATCAACAACTAAAAACATGAATGTAACGTATCTGCATCTGCCGTATGCCACATTTGAATTTTTTCATTTTGATTAATTTATTTTTATTTTTAATTAAATTTTTATTTTTTTTATATTTTTTCAATATTAGTTCCAGTTTATTAACGTTGTATCCCTGCTGTATCCCGTTCCCTCATTCCCTCCCAACCCCACCCTCCCTCCCTCTTCTCCTCCCTGCCCCTCCACTGATAGGGGAGGACCTCCTCCTCTTTCATCTGACCCTGGTTTATCAGGTCTCTTCAAGACTGGCTGCAAAGTTCTCCTCTGTGGCCTGGCAGGGCTGCTTCTCACTAGGGGGTAGGGGCTAGGGGAGGTCAAAGAGCCAGCCATTGAGTTCATGACAAAAATAGTCCCTGTTCCCCTTAATAGAGTACCCACTTGGATACTGAGCTACCATGGGCTACATCTGAACAGAGGTTCTTGGTTATATCCATTCATGGTCCTTGGTTGGAGAAACAATCTCATATTAATTACAGTTTATTCACTTTGTATCCCAGCTGTAGTCCCCTCCCTCCCAATCCCATCCTCCCTCGCTCACCTCCTCCTATGTCCCTCTCTAAGTCCACGGATAGGGAAGGTCCTCCTCCCCTTCCCATCTGACCCTAGCTTATCTGGTCTCATCAGAACTGGCTGCATTGTCCTCCTCTGTGGCCTGGCAAGGCTGCTCCCCTATCCGGGGAAGATGGTCAAAGAGTTCATGTCAGAGACAGTCCCTGTTCCCCTTACTAGAGAACCCATTTGGATACTGAGCTGCCATGGGCTACATGGAGGACCCTGAGTAAGATGATCAGTCCTCACTCAGAAAGGCAAATGGGACGGACATTGGAAGAAGGAGAAAACAGGAAACAGGACAGGACATGGAGGGCCTCTGAAAGACTCTACCTAGCATTGTATCAAAGCAGATACTAAGACTCATAAACAAACTTTAGGCAGAGTGCAGGGAATCTTAGGAAAGAAGGGGAAGATAGTAAGACCTGGAGAGGACAGGAGCTCCACAAGGAGAGCATTTGGGGGTGAGAGGGAGGTCATTTCTAAGACTGATACTCCAACCAAGGATTATTCATGGATATAACCTAGAATTCCTGCTCACATTTGAAATTTTAAGAATAATTTGTCTGAAATTCAAGCCTCATTGGGTAACCTATTTTGTATTTGCTGAACATGAATGTGTGGCTAACTTTACTTGAACTTCATCAGTGACTTTGTAAGTGCTTTCAGTTCACACTGAAAGGCATCTCACAAAGATGTCAGAGGTAGGAGCGGTTGCTAACGATATGGAGCATGCACATACTCATTTCCTTACTGACAGGTGAGAACCTTCCTCTTTCTCTCCTCTGGGTATATTGCTCCACACTAGCCCCTGGAGTTCCTTTTGTACTACTTTCAGATCTTGCTTTGACCATGGGCTCATGTCAACACCATCACTCATGACTGATGGTAAGGCATCACTAAGCCTCTACCATACCACACCTCAAGAATCCCAGCCACACTGATGATGGACACTCGTGAGACTCCCTGCTTCATTTTTAGGTGGTTCTCATTGCTAAGGAATATATCTTTGTGTTAGTCTAAAATTATCTTCCTCTAAGCTGTGAGCTATTTGAGTTTCAATAGACAGTTTGCTTTTTGAAAGCCACATTCTATTTATTTTGGTATCTGCAGGATCTATGGCTATGACTGGCACATGAAAGATTCTATTGGATAAAAATGAAAGCTACTACTGCTAAAGCTACACTGTGTAAAGTGAATCTCCTATTTGTGGTCAGTTTTTCAAATATGTAAACAATGTTACAGAGCTGTGTATCAAATTGACCTTTCATAAACCTGCATCCTGGGTTCCTTTTATTTTTCTTCCTTTTTTAATTAAATTTTTATTTTTTATATTAATTACAGTTTATTCACTTTGTATCCCAGCTGTATCCCCCTCCCTCCACCCCTCCCTCTCTCATCTCCTCCTATGCCCCTCTCTAAGTCCAGGGATAGGGAAGGTCCTCCTCCCCTTCCATCTGACCCTAGCTTATCAGGTCTCATCAGAACTTGCTGTATTGTCCTCCTCTGTAGCTTGGCAAGGCTGCTTCCCCATCCAGGGGAGGCACTCAAAGAGCCACTGAGTTGAGATCAGAGACAGTACCTTTTCCCCTTACTAGGGAACCGACTTGGATCCTGAGCTGCCATTAGCTACATCTAAGCAGGAGTTCTAGGTTATATCCATGAATGGTCCTTAGTTGGAGTATCAGTCTCAGAAAACACTCCTGTGCCCAGATATTTTGGTTCTGTTGCATCCTGGGTTTCTTATATGATTCTTTTTTAATTTGAGAAGCAAATTAGCAGGCACAGAAGAAGTACTTGGTAAGTGTTTATTTAATAAGAGCCTGTATAATTAAAAATTGTTAATACTAACATGAAATTACAGTGTTGTATATAGCTTCATATAGGAGTAGATATTAGTAGCAGTATAAAACAGAATTAATGATCAAAAATGTAATTATATGCAAGAGAAATAGATATAAGCTTAATTTTACAGTGAAAAGACATCTGAACAAAATGGGGAAGTTTGAAAACACACCCTATGTACACTGACCTACACAGGCCCATATATTGAAGCATTTCAATTTTGAAATATATTCTCATTTTTGTGCTATAGTTTAAAAGAAACCTTTAACAGTTCTCCACTCTCATTGCTTTCCAGTTCCCATGTGCTTTCAGTGACTTGTCTAGATATTTTTAACCTCAATATTTAACACCGAAAAAGTTATCAGTATCCTGCTTTTAATGAAATACATTTTCCATTTTCTACTAAAATAATTAGCAAGAGTAATGATGCTATCATCTTCTCTTAAAGACCTATAGAGAAAGAAGCAAAGGCAGAGGAGAAAACAATGAGTCAATCTATTAATTAAGGGGAAAGCTTATTCTAAAATGGAAAAGTGTAGAGAGCTGCTTGTTTGTCAGGCTGCTTTGCTATTGAGCTCTCTGCGGAAAAACATTTTTTTCACCTTGGCCTTTACCTGGAAACAGGAATGGGCAAGATGTTTTGCCAAGTTGACTTCATTTTGTTTGTGTGAGAATCACATAGACAAGTGGTCAGGGTAAACAAGTTTGACTTCTTGATGAACTCCTTCATTGTTTTGAGGTGCTTTGCTCTGGCTATAGAAAGGGATTGTGGAATACACTGGTACAGCAGTTTCTACCGGCAGCCCTCTTTAATTAACCCCATGCGTAGTGTGTTGTTGTTTTTTAATTTTCTTTCAATCCTCACTCCCCACTCAAGAACTGTTTGACTCTGCCGGCAGACTCCAGCAGTAAAGGACTCTCCCAGATGCTTGATACACCTTCATTAAGCAGAATAATTGTTAGTGTGTCTTTTAAAATGCATTGCACCCAGAATGCATGTAGTCTACAGCTGTGCCCTTCCCTTCCTCCAAGAGTTCTTTATCTTATCATTTATAGCAGAAAATAAGAAAATAAGGTTAAAAAATAATAAACTGAGCTTTATAGCCAGAAATGCTTGATGTGTAATGAGCAACTCAGTACTTCGTTGTCTTCTATTTATAACCATCACTAGTTTCCATGATAGTTTATTGACTCTACAGTCTATATTCAAGTATGGCACTGTGGTGATTTGAATGAGAATGGCTCCATAGGCTCATATATTTGAATGTTTGGTTCCCAGTTGTTGGAATGGCTCAAGAAGGATTAGACACTGTGGCCTTGTTGGAGGAGGTGTGTCACTGGTAGTGAGCTTTGAGGGTTCAAAAGCCCATCTCAGTCTCTCTGCCTTCTGTTTGTAGCTCAGATGTGGACTCTCATCTACTGCTCCACCATCATGCCTTCCTGCCATGCTCCCTGCTATGATGATCATAGACTCATGCTTTATAAGTGTAAGCAAATCTCCAATTAAATGTTTCTTTTATAAGTTGCCTCTGTCATGGTTTCTCTTCGCAGCAATAGAACAGTAACCAAGATGGGTACCATGGTGGATGATAGTCTTGTCATTTATGTGGGTCAAGAAATATAAACAGGATGGCATAAATTCATTCTATATTAATGTTTGCATGTAAGTACCATATCAGAACAGTATAGCAATTGGTTACTTCAGAATCAGCAGACCCATTAGAGGTATGAGATGGGTGGAGAGTGAATGCATTCCTCTCAGTAAGACTTTATTAATACTTGGCTTCAACACATAACGGGGAAAGGACAGTGCTAAAGGGAGCTCTTTTCATGCTTCTCGTAAGTAATCACTCATCACTAAATACCATTTTTTATGAATAGAAAATATTAAATAGTATTGTTATGTGGAAATTGTGTGTGTGTGTGTGTGTGTGTGTGTAAGAGAGAAACAGAGACATAAAGAAGTGAGGGGAGACAGAGAGAAACAAACATGTGGCCAGGCTGGTAGTATTCAGGCATTTGTTATTTTCTAGTAATACTAAGATATGTGGGACATGAAACTATCCCTTCCCAACACAGATAGCAGTAGCCTCTGGGTTTCAGAATGCTGTATCCCCCATGTTGTAGCTATAGGCAATGATTGTTTATATCCCCAAGGAAAGCTAATAGTAGCCCCTTGCCCTCCATCACTTTAGCTCACACTGTTTCTGTTTGAGGGGAATCCCTGGAGTGGGTTGGAATCAGATTCCAATGGAAATGCTTCTATTTTAAAAAGACAAAGCAGCTCAGCAGGAAGAGGAAGATTCCTCTGCCTCTGTAATACTCCCTCTGACAAACTGCTGTTTGGGAGTCAGATTCCTTTACTACCGCCTCCACACACCTGGCAGCTGTGCAAGAAAACCCACTGTACTGAAGATTGTTCCATTCTGCACATGTAACTCATAAGGAGGAAATAACCTTGCAGCAAAGATGACACAGGGGTCTTTTTCATTGTGTGCTTATGAGAGACCTTCCAAAATGGACTCACCTGGACCATGCACACTTCACACCGGTGTGTGATTCCATTTGCCTCTTAGCTATGATGTCAGAAGCCAGGTAGCCTAAGATAGTCAAGGTTTTTTTCCTTTGAGTTATCTCATATGTTCAAACTGTCTCCCTAAACTCCTGATGGAGCTGCTAAAAATAATGTGGCTCCTGAGACAAATAGTGAGTAATACTTTGAACAGTGCAATGCAAGAGGGAAGAGAATGTTTGCAGCTGATATTTCAAACAGAGTCAGTAGGGAAAAGAGATCAGAATGACTGCCAGAGCTGATGGGAGAAACACCCTTCTCCTGCTCAGTTTTCTCCCGTGTTGGCTGTCAAATGACTCGGTACAGAAACAAAGGCATCAAATGGATCCTCAAAGAGGATCTAGGAAACTTTAAAGTTAATTAAAATGTCAGACAATTGTTACATTGAAAATATTTAGAGAAAATTGTGTAAGATTCATTATCAACTGAATCTTATTTCTGTAGGTAGGGAGAACAGGTTGAGAAAGGTTTGAGTGTGCCATAAGGAATAAGGAAAAAACAAAAACAAAACACTTTACCATGGGAATTAGTGTCACAGTTTCTGAAAACAACAACCAAACAACCATTCTGGGTCTTCTCAGCACACAAACCCCTTGGCTCTTCGTTATATTACAACAGTTGAAAAGTGTTTACAGCCCTTTTATTTTTTGTTCATTGTGAAGCATGTATATGTGTGTGTGTGTATGTGTGTATGTCTGTGTATGTTTGTGAGTGTGCGTGCATATTGTGTGTCTGTGCATGTGTGTCTGTGTGTGTGCCTGTGTGTATGTATATCTGTGTGTGATTGTGCATGTGTGTGAATGTGCAGTGATGTGTGTTGTATATGTGTATAAATGTGCATGCATGTGTGTGTCTTTGTGTGTGTGTGTGTGTGTGTGTGTGTGTAGAATATGTGTGGTGTTGGGCATTGAGCTGAGAGTCTTGTGCCTGCTATCATCAAGCTATACCCCAAGGTCTAGGTAAGGAGTACCAACTACCATTAATCAAGCATATAATCAATAAAATAAATGAGTACTTTGAGTAGATATGAAATGTGACAGCCTCAACTTGGAGAGTACCTCATACTAATATCTGACCTTTCCAGAAAGGATGAATTCTGATGACTTTTGAAGTTACAATAAATGTGAATCTTGATTATCAAGGTCAGGAGATTTAGAGTCAAACATCTAGGCACATCTGTGAGGAGTTTCTAGGTTGGGTTAAGTGAGGTGTGAAGACCTACCCTAGGAGTGGGTACCGCTAGGCCATGGACTGGTATCTCAGGCTAAATAAAAAAGAGAAAAGGGGCTTGGTCCATTCTCACTGTTCCCTAACTGGTTGATACAATGTGACCAGAGGTGTCCCATTCCTGCTGCCATGTCTTCCCCGCTGGGATGAACTAACATTTCAGCTGTGAGTCTGTGTAAACCCTCTCTCCATGAGCCTCTTTTCTCAGTTATTTTGTAACAGCGATGAGAAAAGTAACTAATACACTTCAGTTCAAGGAATTTTTCAAGTTAACTAATCCTCAAGCTAATTTCATTTTGAAACTTTAATTTTAAATTTGGAAAAGTACATCTAAGAGCAATCTTTTTCAATCCAGTAACAATGATTCTGGGGGCTCTTAACTTGGAATTTTAAAAGTGAAAATGAAACTCCCTTCCCAACTTTATAAATTGATTTGAATTTGTGTTTCCAAACGTTCTTACCAAAAATACATCCTAGAATATCATTTCAGGGCTTACTACCCATTTTATATTGTATTAAGATCTAAACTGATATATTATATAAATCCTCTCATATTCTACTTTAAATCATACTCTATGAATCACTGTCATCATTATCACCATCATCATTTTGTATAGGAAGAGAAAAATCCATATTGCACCAAATAGTGAAGATTTATTTTTAATCAATGATCTGCTTATAAAGAGTAAATGTGTTTTTTTAAAGCATTGAGTCAGAGTTTCAAAGATAGTCAAGGAACGATCACTGACTGGCAGGTTTTGAAAGCTTTCTCCAAAAGGAACGATCCCAGCAGCTTCATGTCAGTAGTAGGAAACACAGTTAAGGAAACACAGTTAAGAATCACTGGTGGCACAAGCAATCTCAACACATCCCCAGATGAGCATCTCATTCTGATCGTTTAAAGGGATGTAATTCCTGCCCAGTCTAGAGCACCTATTCCCAAGCTGTGATATAAAATTCTATTTAGTTTTACCACTTAAAAGTAATTAGCTTCTCCCTAGAAGTATTAGCCCTTGAAATAATTATTGTTTCATTTTACCTGCTGTGGGAAACATGAATAAAATTCAAAGGTAAAAGGTTTATCATAATGTGTCTAAATGTTCTGGATAGAATGTGGATCTTCAAGAGGGAAGGTAAAAGAAAAAAAAAACCTGAGATACATCAAATACCTGAGTGAGTTGGGGTTGGTTTGGGGGATTTTTGTTTGCTTATTAATTAGTTAGTTTGTTTGTTTCTCTTTGCCTAGGCCATCAGAAAATCACAATAAACTCAAAATTTATGGCCCAAATCGGCTTACTAAAATATCAGAAGGATGAAAATGTTAATTCTAGTCATTAATTCCAATGCCTCTTTGGAAGATATAACTAAATGTTATTAACAAATCTTATTTAAGCACTTGAATTATGTGCTATGGTTAGTTTAGATCAGAAAGAAGAAAACAATACAAAGATTAATAATTTAATTCAATAACTAGCTATCAAGTTATTACAGAAAGGTGGGATTCTAGCACATGGAGACTGAGGGTTCTTTGGACAGCAACAGAAAGCAGTTATGTACTAATGTCCGTGCACCACTTCGCAGACCAGCCACCTGACAGTGAAGAAAAATGGATGCTGACAAAGCTGTTTAAATAGCTTTTGTTGAGAAATAGTGCTTGCTGGTATTTCACATTTCTATAAATATACCAGGAAAAGGCTAGTTCCCTTACATACACCCAGATTCTAGCCAGGAGAATGTAAATAGAAATGATGAGAACACCCTTTCCCAGCTGGACCAGTATGTGGGTTTCCCTGGCAAGGAGGTGTGTGTGTGTGTGTGTGTATGTGTGTGTGTGTGTGTGTATAACTATACATCAAAACAATACATTTTTCTCCAAGGTGGCTCCACTAATCCCTGTGATGTAGAAGCACATGGGTATTAAGGAATGTCACCTGAGGCAGGAGGCTGGCTTTGGAGTTTTTAGCACTGTTCTTCATGGAAATAAAAGGAAAGAATAGGTCTCTGATATATCTCCCAACATTTTGCTATTTCTATATCATCACCAACCAAAGTTTCTACAGCCAGACATATTCACAGGAAACACATACAAGGCTAAGCACCTTCCAAGATCTTGGGTTTACAAAAATAAATAATGGTCTTGAGCCCATTGACAATTATTAGTAAGGGCAATCAGATGAACAAGATTTGAAAATCTCAAAAGAACTGTAATTTTAAAAAGCAGAATTTGGCTGTTGTTGAGAAGGAAAAAGGAAAGAAGCATGGTAAACTGTCAGAACAAATGTGATTGGCTTCCCCTGAGACATCACAATGGTCAACAAGGAATCACTGAGTTTCTCAATGGAACTCTTTTTTCATTACCTATTACTTGGGATGGTACAAAAACTAGAAATATTATTCTAAGGGAAATAAAAAAAATAGAGGGCTTATAGTCTAATTGCCCCACAGTGAGTGACTGAGTAAGCCTATTTACTTGTGCTGTAATTCTTTCATTTGTGAACCCCACAAAAGACTGAAAGCAAAATGAAAAACAACTTATTTCCTTTCAATTAGGGAGAGTTTTATGAAGAAAAATAAACTCATACTAGTGGACCTGGTGTCTGGAAATATACATCAGAAAACGTGACTTAAAACATGTTGTACTGTTGAAGCTTTCTTAAACAAAAGAAGACTTGAGCTGAATATATGTTATCCAGCTGGGAATATGGCTCTCTGGGGAATAAGTGTCTAAGGAGTATAAGGCCATGTATTTCATCCTTAGTACTGGGGGTAGGAATATGTATTATACTTATCTGTGTCAGTTTCTCTAGTATATTCCATCTTAACTGAACAAGAATCTGATAGCATTCTCACATCTCTGGAAGTTTAAAATATACTGTATAATGCTCTATTTTCTAGTTGAAGCAGAGAATGCATTTTTTTCATATAAATAAACTTATGAGAATACACTTCACTAAAAGAAAATGTTAAGCTTGATTCTGGAGGACCAGCGGTAGTTGAAATACCCTTTTTCCTCTAGGAGTTGGCACAGGTGAAATAAAAAGCTACAGACAAATTAATACAGAGGACAATTATGCATCAAGATCTGGCTACACATGAAGAAGTACACTAATTAAGGGAATCAAGGAAGATTCAGTCAAGTTGGTATTTGCAATGGATTATAAAGACTGAATGAGAGAACTGGCTGTGCATAGGTTACAAGGCAAGGAAGGCTGTGTCAAGCAGACAAAAGCACACGTGAAAGTTAGACGTAGGGGTTCTGGGTAAATGTCAAAATGCTCATTATGGCTGGTATGGGGTGAGGAGTAGAGGTGGAAGTCTGCTAACAACAGTATGTATGGCCCTGGGGATCTTTTGGCATGCATTCTCAGTGTGCCCTATAAATTATTGTTTTCATGGCCCCCAAGCTACCTTTTCTGATAATTTGTGTACAGATTCTTTTTAGCCATGATTCCCTGACTACTCTAACTCTGCACAGAAACCTGGAATGATGTCCAGCACAGTTTATTGTCTAGGGATCAAAGTGATTTCTCACATAAGTTCAATTTCATAGTTTGCACACATGCCTAATTGTGAAGTGATTAATTTACAAAGCCATAAACTACAGAAGGCTAATTATGTGCATTCTCTCTGAAGAGCTATGTAAGTATGTGTTTACAGCAGGCTCTTTGTGTTTAATACATTAGTAGATGCTTTAAACTACCCACAGCAGAGGGAAATAGTACTTCATTTTTTGACTTGGAGCTTTACACCTTACTTGGATAAAAAGGGTGATAATGAAGTCACTGGGATGTGCAGTTTCCTTGCTTCAGGTCAACAAATGACGCACTTTAGAGTTAGCCCACTCATAAATGGACACCCTCCTCAAAAGGCCTTTATTTTAAGACACTACCAAATTATGGAATTTCAGGCTTAGAAATGGCTCAATATACATTTGTTGATTGCATAACATTTGCTAGGCACTGCCCTAGAAAAGGTGGATCTAGCAGTAACCAAATTAGTCCAGGACATTGGAGAAAAATAGAGAGACTGCCAAAATGAATAGGACACATAGAGACACACACACATGCATGTGCACATACATACATGCACACATTCTCACATATGCATGCAGACATACATACACAAATACATATATATGCATGCACACATACTACATACATATATGGTATAGGGAAAAGGGCATAGAGAGAGTGAGGAAGGAATGGATGTTATTTTATCTCTAAGACCAAGGAAGTCTTCCTCAATATGATATTTTAGAGAAGACATAAAGAATGGAAACCTGGGAACTAACTAAATCTGCTGAAGTTTTGTGCTGTGAATGCTTATCAGGTACTGGAAAAAAACAAGGAGGCTGTTGTGCCCAGAGCAAGCTCAGAAAAGAGAACGGGCACAGAAGGGGAGTCAGAGGGACAGCAAGGGTCCCGATGGTATGGAAACTATAGGCTGTGGTAAGGACTTTGTATTTGTCCTGAGTTGAAAAACTTCAAAAATGAAGAAAGCGCAACTATAGAGAGAGAATCGTAGCCAGAAAGACAATCTGGGAAGAAGAGAAGGGATGTCCCCAAACATGCGTGCTTCCTTGCTGTAAGGATGGAGCTGGGTCTGCTGGGTGGAGCACTCAGCAAAGCATGGAGGATCTCTGTTATTTCTACAAGAGAGGGAAGGAGAAGATGACCTGAGAGAATCATAGGACCAGTCTGAATTTGTTTTTTGTTGTTTTTAACACAGAGGAAAAAAACAAAGTAGCAACCGAATAAGAGTTTGGAGAAGGGGAAGCAGAACTTTAGTGAGGCAAAACAGAAAAAAAGAAGAAAAAAAAGAAGAACTAAAAGAAGAACTAAAAAGAAGAACAGCTGTATCAGCAACAAGCAGTGAAGGTGAGAGTGTCTGGTAACACAGTAAACACTGAAAAGGTGGACTCCAGGTCCTTTTGGTCTCATCAGTCCTGTTTCTCTTACATATTGTTGAAAAAATGAGTAGACAATTAGTTCATTGTTGTGATGATCAGCTCTAAAGTGTGTTCTGTTTGCACAGCTTTTTTGGGGGGGGGAGGCGGGGGGAGAAGGTTTCTCTGTGTAACCTTGGAACTCATTCTCTAGACCTAACTGGCGTACCACTCAGAGATCTACCTGCCTCTGTCTCCCAAGTACTGAGATTCAAGGCTTTCACCACCATACCTGGTGTCTGTGCAACACTTTCCATCTCACCTTGCTATTTCTCCTCCTCTTCCTTCTGCCACCCCTTTCTCTCCCTTCTTTATATACTTTATTAGATAAACAGAACTGACTAATCCACCAACAGCTAATGGCCATGTTTTCAAACACATGAGCCTGTGGAAAGAGTTCATATTTACATGAAAATATGCATATAACACACACCACATGCATACACACCACACAAGCATATGCACTCATATGTGCATACCACACACACACATGCTCACACACAAGCATACAACCCACATATACATACTCATACCACACACACACACCACATATGTGCACACACACATACAGACACACACAAACACACACTCAAGTCCTGTCCATTTGCTTATTCTAATTTGGATGCATATAATTTGAGCTGATTTTCTTACTCTTAATACATTTCTCCTGCTCTTTGATGAGAGCCATTGAAATTCAATGCTTAGAATCCCGTTAAGAATAGAAGTTTCAAGATTTCAGGTTATACCAGATAATTTCAGTGTGTGTATTCAGTACAGCATTGAGTTGATGTTTCTAGGCATATCTATCAATTTATGTATGTACAAGCAACCAGTCATTGTCCATCCAAGATGAGGATGGGCTGAAATTCAAAGGATTCCTCAGACTGTATCATTTCTTTCAGTTTTTCTCTCTTTCATTTTGTTGTTGTTTTGTTTTGCTTGTTTTTATTTTTTATTTTTATTAATTACAGTTTATTCACTTTGAATTCCCCCCATAAACCCCTCCCTCCTCCCCTCCCAATCCCTCCCTTTCTTCCCCTTCTGCACGCATACCCCTCCCCAAGTCCACTGATAGGGGAAGTCTTCTTTTCCTTCCTTCTGATTCTAGTCTATAGGTCTCATCAGAAGTGACTGCATTGTCTTCTTCTGTGGCCTGGTAAGATCACCTCAGCAGGAGGTGATCAAAGAGCAATCTTGAACCATCACCATAAATCTGCATATTAAAATGTTATTTAATTTCTGAACAAATTTTGTTTATTAAATTTGATATTGTGTAGGTAACTCATGATAGAAAAAGAGTATTTATTTCCACTAGTGATATTATAAAACTTGTGTGTGTGTGCTTCTTTTTTTTCTAGGGTTTTTAGGTGTGCAATTAAGTTGCTTGTATAAGATGTCTGAAATTTCTTTCTGAAGGCACTTAGTGCTATGAACTTTCCTCTTAGCACTGCTTTCATTGTGTCCCATAAGTTTGGGTAAGTTGTGCCTTCATTTTCATTGAATTGTAAGAAGTCTCTAATTTCCTTTTTTATTTCTTACCTGAGCCAGCTCTCATTGAGTAAAGAGTTGTTTAGTTTCGAAAACAAAATAGAAGTTTCTGACTCCACCTCTTCAGACAAACCTGTCTGCATTATCAGGCCTTGGCAGCCTTTTCAGAATTCTTCCCATAATGCTTTTGAATCAGAATATCAGTTTTTTTTCTCCTTTTGATCTGCCCTACAGTTCTCTATATTTCAGTTCACTTTTTACAGTAACTCAGAAATAAAATTCAGCATGCTTTCTGTTCCACTTTCCTCATGACCCTTCCTTTGTACTAAGGTATTTCTGTTGCTTTGCTGAATGTGCTGTGAATGAAGTGCCTGTCTCTGAAACACTGGGAGCCTTTCCTCCTTAACACTCAGCTTACTTAGTGCCAATAAAATTGTGTTAATATGTCTTTTTATATCCACTACACTGTGTGTCTCCTGAGAACAGGAATGGGATATATTTTCATGGTGTTGGCTAATTCAAGCAGTGCCTGTCTCACGGAAGGGAAATGGCCCTGAGGAGGATATCTGCAACTCCAAGTGGTATCACTTGTTTCTCTGCTACATACTCATGCTAGAGATGGAACATTCCACCTTTTCCAACTGGCTTCCTCATCCTTTAAATGGAGTATCTTTTCTAATTATTTTAGTAATTGAAATGGTTCTCCATAAAATAATGTAATATAAAGTCTGTAGCCATGCATATTTTAGCATGTTCACTTCCATGTTTGCAGCTGAAAATGTTATGGGGATATTTCTACCCAGTGAGTTTCTACTGAGGGTAGTGTTCTCCCACATATCTTCCAGGGGACATTTGGCAATGTCATATTGAGGTAAGGGAAAGATGGATTACTGGTAGCCCTAGGTTAGAGGGCAGAGATGCAATCTGCATCATTTAATGCATAGGAAAGTTTCTCATAATAAAGAACTGTCACCCAGTCTGTGGCCCTGGAGACCAGCATGAATCAGGGAGCAGCAGGTGAGACCAGCCCTCCCCATACACTGGCCTGGAACAGTCCACCAGCAATAGTGGCAAGGTCTACCCAGGGCCTGGACCCTTCCTGATCTATGGCTCAGGAGACCAGCATGGATCAGGGATCAGCAGACCAACAGAAGTCAGAGAGAAGAAGGAAAACCAGAGGACTGTGGTCATCTGAGACCACCACATATACCTACAACCCCAGAGACCTACTACCATCAGAAAACACTAAGCCTACTAATATCAGAGTCAACCAAATGGCTCAAGAACACAAGCAACAAAACCCAGGGCCATATGATGCCACCAAAACCCAGCTATCCTACCACAGTAAGCACTGAGGATACTATCATACCAGAAGCACAAGAAAACAATCTTAAATCTGAGGTTATAAACATGATTGAGGCCTTAAAAGAAGAAAATAAATGCCTCAAATAAATGCAGCAAAATGCAATCAAACAAGTGAAGGAATTGAATAAATACCTTAAAGAAATACAGAAATATATAACCAAATGGGTAAAGGAAATGAAAAAAACTGTCCAAGACCTAAAAAATGGAAATAAAAATAATAAAGAAAACACTATCTGAAGTAATCATGAAGATGGAAAACCTAGGGAAGAGAACAGGAACTACAAATAAAAGCATCACCAACAGAATACAAGAGAAGGAAGAGAGAATCTCAGGTGTGGAATATACAACTGAAGAAATCAATACATCAGTCAAAGAAAATATTAAATCTAAAAAGTTCCTGACACAAAACAACCAAGAAATCTGGGACACTATGAAAAGACCAAACCTAAGAATAATAGGAATAGAAGAAGGAAAAGACTCCAAGCTCCAAGGCACAGAAAATATTTTCAACAAAATCATAGAAGAAAACTTCCTCAAACTCAAGAAAGAGATACCTATAAAAATACAAGAAGCCTACAGAACATCAAATAGATTGTACCAGAAAACAAAATCCTCCAGTCATATGATAATAATCAAAACACTAAATGTACAGAGCAAAGAAAGAATATTAAAAGCTGCAAGGGGAAAAGGCCAAGTCACATATAAAGACAGACCTATCAGAATTACATCCGACTTCTCACCAGAAACTCTAAAAGCACGAAAGGCTTGGGCAGATATCTTACATACACCACAGATATCAGCCCTGACCACTATACCCAACAAAAATTTTAATCACCATAGATGGAGAAAACAAAATATTCCATGACAAAAACAAACTTAAATAATACCTATCCACAAACCCAGTCCTACAGAAGATATTACAGGGAAAACTCCAACCGCAGGAGACTAATCACACCAGGGAAAACACAGGAAATAAATAACCCCACAACAGCAAAACTGAAAGAGGGGAGGCACCACCCACACACTACCACCACCAACATCAAAATAACCAGAATTAAAAATCACTGTCATTACATTGCAGCCAGCCATGAAGAGACATGATAAGCTAGGGTCAAATGGAAGGGGGGAAGGTCGCCCCCTATCAGTGGACTTTGAGAGGGGCAGGGAGAAGATGAGGGAAGGATGGGGAGAGTGGGAGGGAATGAGGGGTGGGGCTACGGCTAGGATACAGAGTACCTAACCTGTGATTAATATAAAAATAAATAAATTACTTTTAAAAAATCAGTCATTACTATCTTTCAACATCAATGTCCTCAACTCCCCAGTAGGACAAAGGCTAACAGAATGGATGTATAAACAGGACCCAGCATTCTGTTCCATACAAAAAACACACTTCAGTGTTAATGATAAACATTATCTAAGAATAAAGGGCTAGAATCAAGTTTTTCCAAGCAAACAGGCACAAGGAGCAAGCTGGAGTAGCTATTCTAATATCTAATAAAATAAGCTTTCAACCAAAATTAATCAAAAGAGATGGGGAAGGGCACTTCATACACATCAAAGAAAAAATCAACCAAGGTGATGTCTCAATTTGAAACATATATGACCCAAATGCAAAGGCACCCACATTTGTGAAAGAAACATTGCTAAAGTGTAAATCACACCAAACCTCATGTTAACAGTAGCAGATTTCAAAACCCCTTTCTCACCAAGAGACAGATCATGCAGACAGAAACTAAACAAAAAGATAATGAAACTAACCGAAGTTATGAGTCAATTGGACCTAACAGATATCTACAGAACAGTCCACCCCAACATACAAGAATTGCCTTCTTCTCAGCACCTCATGGAACACTCTCCAAAACTGAACACATACTCAGACACAAAGCAAGCCTCAACAAATACAAGCAAATTGAAATAACACCTTGTTATTATCAGACCACTGTGGATTAAAGCTAGACTTCAACAACAACAGATACAATAGAATGCCTACAAACTTGTAGAAACTGAACAACTCTTTACTTAATGACCACTGTGTCAGGAAGGAAATAGATTAAAGACTTTCTATAATTCAAAGAAAATGAAGGCACAACATATCCAAACTTATGGGACACAATGAAAGCTGTGCTAAGAGGAAAGTTCATAGCACTAAGTGCCTTCATAAAGAAAGTGAAAAGAGTTCATACTAGAAACTTGACAGCTCCCTTGAAAGCTCAAGATAAAAAGGAAGCAAGCACACACAAAAGAGGAGTTGAGGGCATGGAATAATTAAACTCAGTGCTGAAATCAATAACTAGAAACAAAGAGAACAATACAAAGAATCAACAAAACTAACAGACAAAAACCTTAGCCAAACTAACTAAAAGACAGAGGGAGAGTATCCAATTCATAAAATCAGACATGAAAAGGGGAATATAACAACAGACATTGAGCAAATCCAAAGAATGATTAGATCATATGTCAAAACCTGTATACCAAAAAATTGGAAAATCTAAATGAAATGAATTATTTTCTTGATAAATATCACTTGCCAAAGTTAAATCAAGATTAAGTTAACAATCTAAACAGATTTATAACCCCTAAGGAAATAGAAGTAGTCATCAAAATCTCCCAACCAAAAAGAGCCCTGGGCCATATGGTTTTAGCTCAGAATTCTACCAGATTTTCAAAGAACTACCACCAATGCTCTTCAAACTATGCCACAAAATAGAAGCAAAAGGAACATTACCAAACTCATTCTATGAGGCCAAAGTCAACATGATACCTAAACCTAAACCACACAGAGACCCAACAAAGAAAGAGTATTTCAGACCAATTTCCCATATGAACATTGATGCAAAATACTCAATAAAATACTTGCAAACAGAATCCAGTAACACATAAAAGATATTATCTACCATGACCAATAGTCTGCCTAGCAAACAGAAGGAGTTCCACCACAACTAATTAGGTTCACTTTTTCTTTTAGGTTTTAGTTACAAATAAATATAAAAAATGAATTTAAAATAATTCATTGCTGCTCTTTCCTAGGGTCTCCCTGACTGTACGTTTTTCATCTGTATATCCATGATTTCCAGGGCTACATAGAGAGAGACCCCCTATGCTAATTACACCTCCATATAAATACATATTTAATTATATATAATTGATTATATATATAATCAGAAAAGTTCACTCAGTATAGTAGGAACTCTTTCTTTCTTTCTTCCAATCCTCTCTCTTTCCCTCTCTCTCTCCCTCTGTGTGTGTGTGTCTACCAAACCTGCACAGAGAAAGCCCATCTCAAATAAGCCAAAACAAAAATATAAGTCTGCCTGGCATACAGAAGACTTTCAAACACAATTATATTTATTTAATCTCACTTTTATTGTCTGCCTGTCTTTCTATCAAAGCTACACAGAGAAATTCTGTCCCAATTAAGCAAAAACTAACTAAATACATAAAGTCTTCCTGTCATAGATAGAGTTCCAGCACAACAATTGTATTTTTAATTTTATTTTCTGTTTTAATTACAAATAATAAAAATTAAAATTAAGATGAGTGATTCATCATTTCATTGCTGCTCTGCCTGTCATGACAATATGTATTTCTGGTTTTTTTTATTTCTATTTTTTCTATCTATAAATCCACATTTCATTTATTTTTTTTTCTTTTGCATGCAGTAGGTCTAGTCAGGGTATTATAGCTCCTGGAGCTGGAGTTAGAAACACTTTTGAGCTGACATTCACAAAGCCTCTTTGATATCCTTACACTCTGACCTCCGGACAAATTATCTCACTGCCTGACCCCAGGACTTCTTCCTGAGCACTGCCATGACACTAATGAGCTACTCCAAATTATTTTAAATTGTTGTTGCTGTTGCTTTTATATAGCAGAAACAGGGAGACCTACACGGAAATCTGCCAGTGTCAAAGAGCAAAGAAGACTTCTCTGGAACTGGGTATTTACATAGATTGGTGCCGAATCTGTGTTTGCGTGCTTTTGTATTTAATGTGCATTTCTTAAACTGTAATTACTACTGCGGTGTTGCAGTGGCTTCTCCCTAGCCCTGACCCTCATCCCAGTCCCTGGGTCTGTGCAATGGTGCTGAGTTTGCTGTTAGCCTTCTTGTCTCTCTCCAGCTTGTTGCTGACTTGTTCTTGTTTGGTTGATTTTGACTTTGTTATTTATAGTGGGAGGGTTGATGTTTTCCTTGCCACTCTGCCTGTCTGCTTGCTTGCCTGCCTACCTGCCTGCTGGTATTCTTACAGTTCCAGTGTGTAACTTTCACATTTAGAGTTAGAATTTGTTCATAGAGATGGGTAACCTGCAGGCCTGTACAGCCACCACCAGCACAGACAGACTCAATTCAATGTGAAGTTTATGTTATTTATTTATTTGTTTGTTTGTTTGTTTGTTTATTTATCCATCCATTGGTTGATTGATTTGGGGTGTTTTTTTTTTTTTGTCTGTTTTGTTGTTTGTTTTTTGGAGACAGGGTTTCTCTGTGTAGCCTTGGTTTTGTAGACCAGATTAGCCTGGAACTCAGAGAGATCCACTTGCCTCTGACTCCCTGAATTCTAGGATTACAGTTATGTGCCCGTTCTGTGTTTTAATTTCATTTCTTGCTCAGTTGAGACAAGATTTTGAGACAATCTCTCTCTCTCTCTCTCTCTCTCTCTCTCTCTCTCTCTCTCTCTCTCTATCTATCTTTCTCTCTCTCTCTCTGTTGTGCTGGCTGTTTTCATACTGAGTAATTGCCACTGCACATTTTTTCGTCATGCCTTGGATATTTCTCTAGTTTGTTTTAAGTTTATTTGCTTATTTATTTTATTTTATATGTGTTGATGTGAGGGTGTCAGATGATCTGGAACTGGAGGTACTGGCAGTCGTGAGCTGCCATGTGGGTGCTGGGAGTTGAATCTGGGACATTTAGAAGAGCACACAGTGCTCTTAATCACTGAGCCCCCAAATTTATTTATTATTTGTTTATTTGTTAAGTTATTAACTATCTAGTTATTTATTTATTTGAGACATAATAGCTCTCTTTCTGTCTCTGTGGGGGCTGTGAGAGACAGAGATAGAAAGACAGAAAGACAGAGAGCTATATTTTAAAAGTAAGTTAAATAGACAATAAAGTAACAAGAATTTTAAAACAAACAAGCTTTGGTTTTCCATTTTTCTTTTTCTCTTCAGATGGGGTTTCTTTGTAATATGCATGGCTGTCATGCGACATGCTCTGTAGGCAAGTTTGGCCTTGAAACAAAAATAAGGACTGTTTTGCTCTTTTTTCTTGTTGTTTTCCTACCTTTTTGTTTGTTTGTTAGTTTTATTCCTCCCCTATGCAGTCAAGCAAGGGCTTCTCTGTGTAGTACTGGCTGTCCTGGAAATCACTCTGTAGACTAGGCTGGACTCAAACTCAGAAAGTGACTGGCCTCTGCTTCCCAAGTGCTGGAATTCTGTTTTGGTTTTGGTTTTGTTTTTTTCCTGTGCAGTCAAGGGTTTCTCTGTGTAGTCCTGAAACTCACTCTGGGGACAGGACTGAACCCTTAGTTCTTTTTTCTTTCCTGTCTTTAATTTATTTTTTTAAGATAGGAAGTTAAACATTTATGGTGGTTTACTTTTCATGTAGAGAGGGTACTGTGTAGATACTGAGTGCATCCTCAGAATTCTTTACATACAAATTGGATTCAACTTCTATACACAGCCTGGTAAACAGAGAACAAAAAAAAAAAAGGCCTTAAAAAGTATGTCACCTGTGATTGATATAAAAATAAATGAATTACATTAAAAAAAAGTATGTCACATGGTTGCTTCCATATTGGTAAGGTCATGAGCCAGGATGGCTGCCATCCTCACGGTGCCTTCATTTTGATGAGGTCAACAGCCAAGCCCTAGGCCAAAGAGTTACTCAAACATTTTGAACTGTGATTTGAACACCCCCACACAGAGAGGAGAGAGAGGAGAAGAGAAAGATACAAATCACACACAGATCCTCTCTCTTTCACATACACACACACACATACACAGACATGCACACATGAGAGACAGATTTTGAAAATTAAACTAAATATGTGATAAAGAATAAATATAGAATAAAGACTATAAAAGCAGAAGAAGAAAAAATTTTTAAATACCTGCCAGGAATTAAGAAATAAAAGTAAGCCAAGCTGGGTGTGGAGGTGCACCCCTTTAATCCCAGCACCCTAAAGGCAGAGGCAGGTAGATCTGTGAGTTTTAAGTCTGCTTTTCAGATGGTAAGCTTTCTTGAGAAACTTTATTTCAAATAACTAAAAATTAAGCATGTAAGTAAGTACATAAATAAAGGAATAATGAGAAGTGAATGGCATGGAGCTGCCTTTGCTGCACCCACACCCACACATAGTTTGGATGCCACCTACACATCCCACCTTCATCACACGCATGCTCTATCTTACATACAAGCATACAGGTGCCTGTTCTCACACCAATGCACCCACAAAAATATTAAAGAAATCAGAAAGCAGTGACCTGTTATTTCCACATACAGATGGGCATTTTTTTTGCAACTCACTGAATTCTAAGAAAGTTCAGTGATCGAGAATGACAGAGAGAAGACACTGAGGGCATGTCTAATGAGCAGAGGGTCAGATTCAAGCACAGTTTGTAAGAGCACTTCACTAGTGTGCTGCTGGAGAAAAAAAAGAAATCAAGATTGTTGAGGGATATGTAATAGATCTTCATTCTTTATACCAGCAATCTTTTCTGAAAGATGAAATGTTAACCCAAGAGTTATTCTCTTTCCTTTTCATGTTGTCCTCTTTCTTAGTAATTGACTGTGTATGTATGTGTTTGTATGTGTGTGTGTGCCTTCCTACCTGCCTCTGTATATGTCTTTCTTTATCTCTCTCTCCCTGTTTCTCTCTTCTTTTTTTAATTATTTTATTTTATTTTTATATTAATCACAGGTTATGTACTTTGTATCCCAGCCGTAGCCCCCTCCCTCATTCCCTCCCAATCCCCCCACCCCACCCCCTCATCTCCTCCCTGTCCCTTTCCAAGTCCACTGATAGGGGAGGACCTCCTCCCCATCCAACTGATCCTAGCTTATCAGGTCTCTTCAGGACTGGCTGCAATGTCCTCCTCTGTGGTCTAGCCAGGTTGCTCCTCCCTTGGAGGGGGAGGGGGGGCAAAGAGCCAGCCATTGAGTTCATGACAGAAATAGTCCTTGTTCCCCTTACTAGGGTACCCAGTTGGATACTGAGCTACCATGGGCTACATCTGAGCAGGGGTTCTAGGTTATACCCATGCATGGTCCTTGGTTGGAGAAACAGTCTCATAAAAGACCCCTGTGCCCTGATCTGTTTGGTCCTTGTAGAGCTCCTGTCCTCTCCAGGTCATACTAACTCCCCCTTCTTTCATATGATTCCCTGCACTCTGCTGAAAGTTTGGTTATGTTCTCTCTTTTCTTTACTCTGTATTCTGTCTGTCTGTCTCTGTCTCTCTCACTGTATGTGTGTATGTGTTTTTGTGCCTGTCTACCAAATCTACACAGAAAATCCCGCTCTCAAATAAGCCAGAGCTAACTAACTGAATAACTAACTTACTTCCTAAGTCTGCCTGGCATTCAGGAGTTCCACCACAGGTAATTATATTCACCTTTTATTTTAGGTTTTAGTTACAAATAAATAACAAAATTTAATTTAAAAGGATTAATTCAATGCTGCTGTTCTGTCGTCTCCCTGACCACGTGTTTTTCTTCTGTATATCCACGATTTCCAGATCTACAGAGAGACCCCAGTCCTAATGATCCCTCCAAAAATATACACATAGATATACACACATGTAGTTGATTATATATATATATATATATATTACATATATAGAGAATTAACTTGGGATAAAACAAACAAACAAATGAGGGAAGGCAGCACTGAGGCCCTGGCTAATGGGGAGTGGGGAGTACTGGGCTAGGGTGCTCCCAACTCTGTATGTACTGCATGAATTCGGGATGCTGCCCATGTCTATAACCCCAGCAGCCCTAAGGAGCTGGAAATAAGCAGACGGTGTGGAGGGTCGGTCAGGTTTAGGTGTGTGTGATGAGAAGTTGCTTCCATGCTGCTTTCCAATGTGGGCCCTTTTCAGCTTTTTTTGCAAACTCCATGCTCATGTGTCTTTTCAGCTCATTCGATTTTACTTCACTTTTAGATTCGGTTTAAATTTATCTGGTAGCCAGCAAGCCTCAGGTATCCAGAGACATGAGGGGAAAGGGAGGCCCCGGCCTAGGGTTCTTCAAAAGCCCGTGGGCACCATCCTTTCTGCATAAACTTGGGGTGCTGGCCGTGCCTGCGATTCCAGCACCCAGGAGCTGGAAAAAGAAAGATCAGAACATCTCCAGCAACACGGCAAGTCGTAGTCATCCCGGGCAAAAAGAGACCCTCCCCTGAAAATAAGATGAAATAAACTAGTTATTTTTTTTTTCTGACCAAAATGCAAACATGTAAAACAAAGCACAACTTAAAGCGAATTCCTGGAGATAAAACAAAAACGGGAATTTTAACCATTCCGCTGCTATTTTAATTTGTTCTAACTCTGTATCTAGTCTGCGAACGAACATGGTGAGCGGTGGCGTGGGCATCGCTGGTGGAAACAAACACAGCAGCAACAAACCCTGATTAGCGAAGTGGTTTGTCTGTTTTTTTAAAGGTTTTTAAAAAGGTGTCTAAATGGTATGGAACTGAGACCGCCTCTTACCTCACCCACATGGAGAGGGGATGTCACCTTGTCACCTTCCCTAACTGTGCCAGCCCTCCGCCCCACTAAGGGAATCGTCAGTCACAGACTTTCTGCTCTCTCTGGAGCCTCCCTCTGCCTTAGAGAGGAAGGGAATGATTCGCCTTGTTTTCACAGCTCCCTGTCCTACATTCGGGTTTGTAGCCTGAGGGGTCCACCCGAGACCAACCCTCATTCGCTATGTTTGGGAGGGGCAACGGCCACCGTTTGTGCCACTCCTGAGAGGCGGGTGGTGGGTATGCTGCTCTGCCTGTGTGTCTCCCAGAGCTGGGCAGGACCCTCTGGAGCTCTGAGTGTGTGCAAGTCTGTGTCGGTGCTTTCATGGACAGTTGAGATAGTTGTCGGGTGACACCTAGTGGTAACAGTTTTCTTCAACTTGGGCGCCTGTTTTCCGGTTGACCACAAGGAAAGCAAAGTGCCTGCTAGGAGCCAGCCAGGGTGACAAGAGTCCTTGAGAGCAGGCTATGTCCTGGAGGGTGTGTCGTTTTTTCAGAAAGATCTGAGTGTACAGTGTTGTATTCGGACAGTACTGTTGGGGGAGGTAGGTGCTGTTTGCCAGTGATGGGCCAAATCAGGGGTACAGGGGAGGCTTGGGCAGGTCAACCAACGAAGGAGTTAAGGATGGCTGCATTTTGTTGCTCAGACTCTATCTTAAGTCGACTGTTCTTGGAGTGACTCGGCCCCCACCTTCGGGTTCTGTGAAGGAACACCTAGCCCTCCATCCCGAAAGTTGTCATGGATACCACAGAATATGTTAATAGATAACTATAATCAGGCCTCCACTCCACAGGTTGTAATAAATACCACAAAATGTGTTAATGGGTCCTCCATCCAGCAGGCTATCAGATATCTTAGATATCTTGCAGTTTGGCCAAGTAACTTGGAACAATTAGCATAAAGATCACCTCCCTTGCTGAACCTCTCCCCAACCCATCCAATCTTACCTTTCCCTGTAACGCCAAGGCTTGGAATTCTGCCCTTGCAGTTTTTCCCTTTAAAAACTCTGCCCCCCCCCCCAAGAATCAGGCCCTCATTTTCTAACCTGCTATGCCAGGGGAGCTTGGATGGCCTGAGCTTAAGTTTAAATAAAGATACTTGTGTGATTTGCAACAGACTTGCCTCCTGGTGATCTTTTGGGAGTCTCTCGAATTGGGCATAACACCAGAAGGCTTATACCTGTGGAACCTGGGTAGACCCAGGCTCCTTTTTGGAGCTCCCCATCACCCAGACTCTGTATCCTAATCCCAAAAGAATGCTGTGTCCATGGCTAAATGGCCAACTGGCCCTGGCCCAGCTCCAACTCTGTGGAGTCTCAGAGCTTTATTTTTCCCCTGCCTTTTCTCCACCAGCCCTCTGTCCCCTGCGGCAGAACTCTGGATCCTAAGCTAGAGAGGATGCTGTGTCCCTGCCTAACTTGCCAACTATACATACATATGTATATATTTATACACACACATATACATACATAGATACACACAACATAAGCACCCACACCATCATATACAAAGAGGTCAACCAGTTGTTCCTTCTCTTTTTTGTTGTTTTGTTGTTGTTGTTGTTTTCATAGATGAGGTTGACTTTTCTCTGTTTCAACACCACAAGACAGGAGGTTGACCAGTTGTCCCTTTTTATAGAAAGCAAGAAAGCAAGCAAGAAAGAAAGCAAGCAAGAAAGAAAGAAAGGTGGATGAGGAAATAAGGAGATAATAAATTGACCAGAAGAGATCTAATACCGACTTTTCCTTGTTTGCGTGTCTGTCTGCCTGCATGTATGCACCAGCATAGAAAAGGTTGGCCAGTTGGTCGCTTTTCTCTGTTTCAACATAAGAGAGAAGGTCAACCAGTAGTCTCTTTTAAATAAATAGATAGATACATAGATAGATAAATAAATAGATAGATATAAAAGTGAAGAAATGGATGGATGAATGGATATTGAATTGACCAGAAGAGATCTGCTGTCGACTTTTCCTTGTCTGTCTGTCTGTATGCATGCACCAGCAGAAGAGGGTGCCAGACCTCATTATAGATGGTTGTGAGCCATCTCTCCAGTCTTTAACTATCTATTCATTCATCTCTATATTTCCTTGGCTGTCCCAGACAGGGCTAGGCTCAAACTCAGAGATCTGCCTGCTTCCATTCTGAAATTTTTAAACTAATATTGAATGTCTAGGTAAAGGTTGAACATATTTATTTTTACTTTTTTGTTTTGTTATTTGTTATATAGATTCATTGTTTCTTTTAAAATGGACATCTGTCGTTATCATTTTTCTTGATTTCAGATTAGATTGCCTGTCTGCTATGCTGACTGGCCAACTGCTCTCTGTCCTCATAACTTGAGTGTGCATGGTTTGTGTGTACATGCTTGCATGCAACTGGCCCTCATCAGCCTGCTTGCACACTGTCGGTCTGCCCAAGCTGGGGCATGGAGGAGTAGAAGGCGTCCAGGAGGGCATACTGAGGAGATGAACATTAGGAAGCATGGTGTTCCCTAAAAATTATAATCATTCATTCAAGTAAAACATTTGCTTTGCTTTGCTTTGCTTTGCTTTGTGGTGCCCAACATAATGGCCTTTTTTTTCTTTGTTTGTTTGTTTGCTTGCTTGCTTGCTCACTTGCTTGACATGTTTTCCTTTTTCTATTCATGCAGGGTTCCCTGACCACCCTGGCAATCAGGAAGGAGGTGAGAATCAAAGCCAAGGCCAGAAAAAGGATTAAAGCAATGGGACTGCTATACCCCAGCCCATCTGGGCTGCCCTCCTTCCCAAGGTGGGAATCACATATACAAAAGAAGAAACTTCATCATAACAGCATAAGAAGATGGCCCTTCCTCTTCATCTTGATCAACAGCCCATTTGCCCCTATTCACTTTACACACAATAAAATAAATACATGAATGACCATGAAGTTTCTAGTTGTTCATTCACTTGTACTTCTTTCTGAGCTAATTCCTTTGATTAATTTTTACCACTGCCTCTCTATTGCCTCACTCCTTTGTGTGTGTTTGTTTGTGTGTGTGCATGGCATGTGGGCACATGTGTGCTTGCGAGTGCCTCTATCTGTCTATCTGTCTGTGAACTACTTGAGCATACCTAGTGCCCACAGAGACCATAAGGAGGATATCAGATTTCCTGGGACTGGAAAAACAGCCAGAGTGTTCTTAACTGCTGAACCATATCTTTTGTAATCCCTGATCATGATTTTTAAAGAATCTCTGACTTCATTCAAGTAATTTGAAAACCTTCTTGGGGAGTAGGGGCAGGGAAAGCAGACTGCTAGGAGCTCTGTGAACCTCCAAATGCAAAGCACCTGGTTGATTTACACCAAAAGGGAAAATGAGCAGAAACAAATTAATGATAGAGCACATGCATTCATTCTAGGGTTAGTCTAAGGATAAGGCCCAGGTATAAACCATGATAAGAAAGATCATATGAATATAGAAACAAAGAATATATGGCTATCTATACAAGACCTGTTTCTAAGGAAAACCTTGACGTACAAAAAATTCTTGCTTTGAACACATAACATACATTTGAAATAAGAAGATTATAAACTTCTGCTTTGAACTCATAATAAGCATATAGAGAAAAGAACTGCTGTAGACCAGGCTGAAGACAAACTAAGAGATTCACTTGCCTCTACCTCTCAAGTGCTGGAGTTTTATCTTTGGTTTGGTTTTAGGTTTTTCTTTTCTTTCTCTTTTTTTTTTTTTTTCCAGACAGGGTTTGTTAGTAGCAGCACTATCTGTCCTGGAATTTAATCTGTAGAAACAAACCATCACAGAGGCCTAGTGTTGCTCTTTACTCTAATTTTTAAAATGAGTGATACAACAATAATCAGAGGGCTCTGTGTAAATATGATATGCTATAGACATACAGCAGGATTAAACAACCCTCCCTCTCACGTCTTCTGGCTGCCACCACCATCTCTTGACCCTGAATCTGAGAATCCAGGGTTCAATTCCCTCTACCTCTTTTCCTTTAGAGGCTCTTGCCACAACCAGAGGCCCATGGAAGTTTAAGAGTGAAATTGTTTAAAGTTTTAGTTTTTGGTATGGGGGAAAACCAGCAGCCCCAAGTAGCAAGGCTGCCCTGGAATTTTAAATTTTGGTATATATTGTTATGCCAGGATGACGGGGCCCTCAGAGACCACCAGGAAATGACTCGATGCAAGAGTAAGAGAGCTTTATTATGAGAAAGATCAAACTCAGGACCCAAGTCTCACTGACGCAGCAGTAGAGAAGTGGGAACCCAAGCCCTGGGTGAGCAGAGATTTTAAAGGGAAAAACTGCAAACAGGAGGTTTCCATGACAGCAAGCAGGGGGGTTCATGCCTTGACATTACAGGATTGGGTAAAAGCCATAGGGGAGAAGTGACCTTCTACATAATCACAATTGCCATTCTTCTAAATGACATCTGGAATGTTGGGGAGAATTTTCCCAAACGATTCTCATTAATTATTGTCAGGGAGATTGACTCTGTTTTTTTACCAAGTATTTATTCTGTGATATTCCCTGGAGGCTGTTGCTAGAATAGTTAACTTTGTTTTCTGCCACATGCAGATTCTGTGATATTTCCTGGTACCTGAGTTCAGCTCCTGGTCAAGATGGCTCCTCATTTCAAAATGGAGTCACCCAGGCTAACTTAAACTCTTCATTCCCCCCTTTCCTTGTTTATAAAGAGGCCAATCTTGGACTCTTACAGTCCATGGTCAAACTGGTGGTACTGGGTTCTTACTACCATCAACTGTATAGTCCCTAGTCTTTGCCTAATATATCCTAACTTGTTAAGCAAGCATGAATCAAAAATGACCAAAAGCAAAAGAGCCTGCATTTGAGCTGTTATAATTCTGGCTTTATACATACAGTATTGTGATACTAGTTCCTGCTCCAGCTAAGCAGGTCTCTAAGATAATAGCTAATCTCAGGGAGCCCCCTTTGACTTAGGATTTCAGCCTGTAGGTGGGATTTTGGGCCTGTGGTCTCTTATTTTAAAACTGCTTTACACAAAACAAGGAAACAAGGGCACTCACAGAGACCCTAAATCAAATGGACCTAATAGATAGCTACAGAACTTATCATCCAAAATCGAAAGAGCATACCTTCTTTTCAGCACCTCACAAAACCTTCTCCAAAATAGACCATATAGTTGGTCACGAAGCAAACCTCAGCAGATACAAGAATATTGAAATAATCCCTTGTATCCTATCTGACCATCATGATCTAAACCTGGACCTCACAGCAACAGAAACAGCAAAAAGCCTGTACATACATGGAAACTGAACAACTTGCTACTCAACAACAGCTTGGTTAGGGAAGAAATAAAGAAAGAAATTAAAGACTTCATAGAATTCAATGAAAATAAAAACACAACATACCCAAACCTATGGGACACAATGAAGGCAGTGCTAAGAGGAAAGTTCATAGCACTAAGTGCCTTCAAGAAGAAATTTGAAACTTCTCATACAAGCAACTTAATGGCCCAACTGAAAGCCCTAGAAAACAAAGAAGCAGATACATCCAAGAGGAGCAGATGGCTGGAAATAATCAAACTCAGGGCAGAAATCAAAAAATTAGAAACAAATAAAACTAATCAAAGAATCAATGAAACCAAGAGCTGGTTCTTTGAGAAAATCAACAAAATAGACAAGCCCTTAGCCAAACTAACAAAAAGGCACAGAGAAACAATCCAAATCAGAAAAATCAGAAATGAAAAGTCAAGATCAGGTAGAAAAATTGAATAGACCTATATCCCCCAAGGAAATAGAAGAAGTCATCAACAGTCTCCCTTCCAAAAAAAGCCCTGGGCCAGATGGATTCAGTGCAGAATTCTATCAGACCTTCAAAGAAATGCTAACTCCAATTCTCTCTAAACTATTCCACAAAATAGAAACTCATTCTATGAAGCCACAGT
>CM053763.1:20190752-20207761 GCA_028658305.1 Pachyuromys duprasi
TCACCCTAACCATAACCTTAACCATACCACTTCCCCTAATCCTAAACTGAACCCTAAAAATAACCCTTACCCTAATTACCCTAACCCTTATCTTAACCCTAACACTAATGGTACTCACCCTTAACCTAACCCTAACTCTAACCCAAAGCCCAAACATAATGCTAACCCTAACAATAACCCAAAACCAACCTTAACCATAAAACGAACCCTAAACCTTACATTTACCCTAACCCTAACCCTAATCCTAACCTTAACCCCTAACCATATCCCTATCCCCAACCCTGACTATAACCCTAACCCTAATGCTAACATTAACTCAATCCCTAACCCTTACCCTAATCCTCACTCATACCATAACCCTAACCCTAATCATACCACTTCTCCTAACCCTAAACCTAAGCCTAACATAAACCTTCCCTAACCCTTATCTTAACCCTAACACTAACTGTAACTCTAAACCTTAACCTAACTCTAACCATAGCCATAACACTAATCCTAAGCATAACTCAAAGCCCAACCCTAATGTTAACCCAAACCGAAACCCAAACACAACCATAAACCTAATCCTAACCCTAACTGTAAACATAACCCTAACACCAACATTAAACCTAACCCTAACCACAAACCTAACCTTAATGCTAACCCTAAACCTAACACTAACCCTAACACTAACCTAACCATATTCCCAAACCCAACCCTAACCTTAAACTTAACCCTAACCATAGTCCTAACCCCTACTCTAATGCTAACCCTAACCTTATCTCTTATACCCTAAACTTATACTTAATTGAAACCCAAAGCCCAACCATAATCATAACACTAAGCCATACTCTAACCCTATTCCTAACCCTAAACCTGAACCTAAACCTAACCCTCTCCCTAAACTTAACCCTAACCTTAACCTTAACACTAACCCTAAACAAAACCCTAACTAGAAACCTAACCCTAACACTATTCGTAACCATAACCCTATCCCTAACCCTAAACATAACCCATCCCTAAATCTAATCCTAAACCAAACCCTAACCCTATCCCAAACCATAAACCTAATCCTTGCCCTAAACATAACCCTAACCTTAACCCTATCCTAACCCTATGTCTAACCCTAAACCTAACCCTAATCTTAACCCTAACCCTATCCCGAACCATAACCATAATCCTATCCCTAACCCTATCCTTAACCCTAACAATAACCCTATTTCTGTCCTGAGCCTGAGCCTAACCATAAAACTAACATTAACCCTAATCATGACTATGATCTTGACCCTAACCCTAAACCTAACCCTAATCCCGTCCCTATCCATAAACCAGACTTTACCGTAACCCTAACTGGGAGCCCAAATCTATCCCTAACCAAAACACTAACCCTAAGTCTAATCCAATTCGGAAACTTAACCAGAAACCTATACCTAATCCTACACCTATAACCTAAACACTAAACTCTAACCCTAAACCTAGCCATAAACCTAACCCTGACCATAATCCTATCTGAAACCTAACCCTAACCCAAAGGCTAAACATAACCGTAAATTAACCCTAACCCTAACCCAAAACCTAACCCTAACCATAAACATATCCCTAACCATATCTCTAACCCTAACCCTATCCCTAACCCTTATCCCAACCCTAATCCTAACACTAATCCTAATTCTAAACCTATTCCTAACCCTAACAATAACCCTATTCTGAAACCTAACCTTAACCTTATTCCTAAACTTATCCCTAAACCTAACCTTAACTCTAACCCTATCTCTAACCCAAACCCTAGCCCTAACCATATCCCTAAATCTACACTAAACCTATCTCTAATGCTAAACCTAACCTTAATACTAAACCTATCCCTAACCCTAATCCTAAACCTATCCCTAACCCTATATCTTAGCCTGACCCTGATACTGGCACTAATCCCAACCCTAACCCTAACATTAAAACTAACCCTGTCCCTAATCCTAAACCTATCTATCTGTAAGCCTAACTCTATCCCTTGCCCTGACCCTAAACCTAACCTTATCACTAACCCAAACCCTACCCCTAATCATAATCTACCCTACATCAATCCTAACCCTAACACTAACCCTTAAACCTCATCCTAACGAAAACCCAACCCTAACCATTACCCCTGACTCTATCCCAAACACTAACCCTAACTCAAACCTTTATGATAACCCTAATCCATAGCACTAACCCTATCACTAACTCTAACCCTAACAGTAACTCTAATAAGTGTAATGGTAACCCTAAAAATATCCCTAAAACTGAGTGTAACCCTAAATGTAACCCTAACCTTAACCATATCCCTAACCCTAAACCTAACCCCAAACCTAGCCCTATTCTATACCTAACCCTAAATATAACCTTAACTATAACCCTAACTCTACCCAAAACCCTAACCCTAAACCTAATCCAAAACTTAACCATGTCCCAAACCCTAAAAATGACGCTGACCCTGATTATGAGGCTTATGCCAACCCTTACACTTATACTCACCATAACCCTATTCCTAACCCTAACCTTAACCCTAACCCTATCCAAAAACTTAACCATAAACTTAACCCTAACTGTATCCCTGCCCACTACTCTAATTCTATTGTTAATCCAAAACCTAACCCTAAACCTAACCCTACTAATAACCCTAACCTTCACACTAACCTTTAAATTTTCCCTGACACTGACTCTAACCCTAAATGTAACCCTGTTCCTAAACCTGCCTCTAACCCTAACCCTAACACTAAATCTAACACTTACCCTACCTTAGTCCTAGCCCTAACACTAACATTAATACTGACACTAATCCGTAAACCTCATCCTAAGCATAACCCAACCCTACCCTAATCCTAACCATAACCCAAAACCTAATCCTAACCCTAAACCTAACCCTGTCCATAACACTTACATTAATCCTTTCGCTAACCATAAACATAACTGTTACCCTAAATCTATCCTTAACCCTAACCCTAAAACTATCCCTAACCATAATCCTAACCCAAACCTAACACTGACCCTGATCCTGACACTTGCGGAAACACTAATCCTAACCCTAACGGTAACCCTATTCCTAACGCAAAACCTAAACATAACCCTATCCAAAACCCTAACCCTAAACCTAATACTAAACCTATCTCTAACCCCTACACTAACACTATAGTTAACCCAAAGCCTAACCCTAACACTATCCCTAACCCTATCCTGAACCCTAACACAAACCATAACATTAACCCTAGGCTAACTGAAAACCTAATCCTAACCTAACCCTAACTCTAAACCTAATCCTATCCCTGATCCCAACACTATCCCTAACAATAACCCTAACCCTATCCTTAAATCTAACACTAAACCTAACCCTAAACCTTTCTCTAACCTTAAACCTAACCCTAACCCAAACCCTAATCCTAACCCTAACCTAATCCTATATTTATCCCTAAACCTAACCTTAACCTAACCAGAAGCCTAACCCTATCCCCAAACATAATAGTAACCCTAAACCTAACCCTAACTGGAACCCTAACCTTAATCCTATACCTATTACTAACACAAACACTAAACCTAATCTTAACAGGAACCCTAAAATGAACATAATGCTAAACCTAACCCTAACCCTATGACTAACCCTAACCCGAAACGCCAACCTTATCACTAACTCTAACCCTAACCATTACCCTCACCTGTTGGTACAATGTTCTTTTGGGATATATTCAATTTACCCTTGTTCGTTCAAATGCTGATTTCTCTACCCCAATATCCTGTTTCAATCCGGACATTGCATTATGATGGTTATTTAAGCATCACCTGTCTCAAGTTTGTGTAAACATGCCACCACTTGTTTTCTATATTGTCAATTAAACAACCATCCCCAAAGCTGTGCAATGGGAATAGGACAGAACATCCTGGCCGGAGAGGAAGAGAAGAAAGTGAGCAGAAGAAGAGGTCAGCACGAGAGAACTTGGAACCATAAGGAGGATTTTGAAACCAGAAGGAAAGATGAACCGGACCTAAGATATTACTATTAGCAAGTATAATGGGTAAAATATGAATGGTAGGAAACTATGCAGGCTTGGAGGATGGAATAACTATTGCCCAGCATTGTGCTCTAGGTTAATTAAATAAATCCTGGTCTCTGTGTAGTGATTTGTATACGCAGCTGGATTAGGAATAACTGCTACTTAACTAAAAGATAAATCAATAGTGAATATTAATACCCACAACACTATCCCTAACTCTTAACACTAACCCTAACACTATCCCTAAACCTATCCCTAGCCTTAACACTAACCGTATCCTCAAATCTAACCCCAACCCTAACCATAAGACTAACCCTATCCAAAACCCTAACACTAACCCCTAAACCTAACTCAAACCCTAACACTAAACCTAATTCTGAACTTGACTTTGACCCTAACTCTAAATCTAAACCTATTCCTAATCCTAAATCTAACCCTAACACTAACCATAACATTAAGCCTAAACTTAACTCTAACTGGAAATCTAACCATAAAAGTAAGCATTAATGGAAAACTCATCCTATTCCTATCCCTATACGTAATCCTAAACCTAACTCTATCACTAACTCAAACCTTAACACTAACCCTAAACCTAAACCTAAGGGTAATCCTAACCCTATCTGGAAATCTAACCCTAAAACTAACCTAACCTTAACCATTACCCTAATCCTAACAGGAACAATCACCATAACCCTAACCCTAAACCTATCCCTGAACCAAACATTAAACCTAATCCTATAGCTATACCTAAACATAACCATAACCCTAAACATAGCTGGAACACTAACATTAACCCTAACCCTAATCTTAACTTTACCCCTTACCCTGACAGTGACCCTAATCTTAAAACTAACCCTAAACCTAAACCTAAACCTAAAATAACAATAACCCTAAACCTAACTGGAACTCTAACCCACAACTTACCCTAACCCTAAATCTAACCCTAATCCCGAACCTAATCTTAACCTAATCCTAACTGGAACCCTAACCTTAACCATAACACTAACACTAACCCTAAACCTAGCTCTGACTCTAAACCTAACCCAAACCCTAACCATAACCCTATCCCTAAATCTACCCTAAACCTAAACCTAACCAAATTCCTAACACTAACACTAACCCTAACACAATCCCTACCCCTAAACAGAACCCAAACTCTATCCCTAATCCTAACCCTATTGTGAACCCTAACCCTATACCTAATGCTATCCTTAACCTCTAAACCTAACCCCATCACTAACACTAACCCTAGCCATAATCCTAACCCTAACACTATCCCTAACTCTAACCCTAACACTATCCCTATAATTAACTCTAACACTAACATAAAACTAACACTATCACTAATGCTAACCCTAACCTTAATCCTAACCCTAACCAGAACCCTAACACAATCCCTAACCATAACCCTAACCCTAACCAGAACCCTACCCCTAAACATAACACTAACCTGTAAACCTCATCCTAAACCTAATCTAACCCTAACCCTTACACTAATCCAAACCTTAACCCTGACTCTATCACTAACCCTAACCCTAAAAAGTATCCATAACTATAACCCTAACACTAACCGAAACCCTAAGACTAAACCCTAACCTTAACCTTAACCCTGACCCTATCCTTAACCCTAACTCAATACAATCCCTAAGCCTAACCCTAACCCTATCCCGAACCCATAACACTAACCCTATCACTAACTCTAACCATAACCCTAAACCTAACACTATCCTTAACCCTAAACCTATCCCTATCCTGAACCCAACACTAACCCTAATCTTGACCGTATCCTTACCCTAACACTAAACGGATCCTTAAAACTAACCCTAACCCTCAGCCTAATCTTAACCCTGTTTCTATCCATAACACTAACCCTAACCCAATCCCTAACACTAAACCTAACTATATCCCTAACCCATAACACTAACGCTATCACTAATGCTCACCCTAACCATACACTAATCCTAATCCTAACACTATCCCTGACCCTAATGCAAACCCTAACCAACCCTAATCCTAATTCTAACAAAAAACTCTAACCAAACCTAAACCTAATTCGAACAAAATTAACCGTAACCCTAATACTAACTACCATATCTCTAACCCTAACCCTAACACTGAAAACATTAACACTAACCCTAACAACCCTAACCTTTACCCAAAGCAAAACCCTAACACTAACACTAACCCTAATCCTAACAACCCTAACCCTAACCTAACCTTACTACTAACACTAACCCAAACCCCAAAATCCTAACCCAAACACTAAAACCCTAACCCTAACACTAAACATAACCATAACCCTAACCCTTACTCGGAAACCAGAACCCTAAACCTATCCCTAAGTGTAACCCTAACAACCCTACTCCAAACCCTAACAATTATAACCCTTACATTAACATCCCTAACACAAACCCTAATCCCAACCATATCTCTAACCCTAGCACTAATCCTAACTATAAAGGTAAATCTAACAAAATTAACCCTAAACCTAACCCTAACAACCCTAACCCCAACAATAACCTAAACCTAACAACCATAACCCTAACACTAAAAACCCTATCCCTGACCCATACTCTAACCCTAACCATAAAACTATAACACTAACCCTAACGATAACAACCCTAACCTGAAACCTAACTCTAACCCAAATCCTAACTCCCAAACACTAACAAACCTTAACCCTCACCCTAACATCTCCAAACTTAACCCTAAACCTAGTAACCCTAACCATAAACCTAACACTAACCCTAACACTAACATCCCTACCCTAACCCTACAACCCTAACTCTAACCATAACAACCATAACCCTATCCCTAAATCCATAACCCTAACCATATTCATAGCCCCTAACCCTTACCCTAGTCAAAACCCTAACCCTAAGACTCTAATCATAAAACCGTAACTGTAAAGCAAATCCTAACTTTAACATTAATTCACTAACCCTAACCCTAGCCCTAACCCTAACACTTACAACCCTAACCCTAATCCTAGGAAACTTAACCCTAACCTAACCCTACCCAAAATCTAACCCTGTCCCCAACACTAACAATAAAACCATAACCCTAAACACAAATCTTAAAACCCTGGACTTAACCCTAACCCTACATCCGAACCCTAACAATCCAAACCTTAATAAACCTATCCCTAACCCTAACCTTAATCCTAACCCTAAACTCCTAACTCTAACCCTAACCATAAAAACCTTAACCCTAAAACCCTAAAACTAACCCTACCAAAACCCTAACCCTTACCCCAATCCTAAAACCCTAACCCTAACACTAACCCAAAACAATAACCCTAAAATTCTAACCCTAACCTTAACATTAACCCCAACCATAACCCACTAATCCAAATACTAACTCTAAACATAACCCTATTGCAAACTCCAACCCTAACATTAACTCTCTAACCCTAATCCTAACCCCTAACCCTCTAAGCCTAACTCTAACCTTAACCCCTAACCCTAACCCTAAACCCTAACCCTAACCACCCTAACCCTAAAACCCTCACTCTCACCCTGAAACTCTAAAACAACAGTATGGATGTCTTATTGCCTGGCGCGGCAGTGCATGCCTTTTCTCCCTTTACCAATTCCTCATTATTATAATTATTCTCTATACTCAATCTCTCAGGTCTCAGTGAGAAGAGATATGTATCTGCTCACTGTTCTGGTGTCCACACTCTGGGGTCTACACTGTTTGACTTTCGTGATTCTAGGCTTGGCCTCAGGTATCCTCATGTTCTCCAATGACAGAAGGGCTGGAACCATGTTCCATTTGATACACTTTACAAACCTTTATTCATGTTACGCTTGCTAACCTACCACTGGCAGGTCACCCAGCCAAGCCCAGTACCCCTGAGGTGATGAAAACTCACTCTGATATCACCATGCAGAGGGATTCACAGAATCAAAAGCCCCCCTGTCGTTACCCAGCTCAGGCCTCATGGGTGAACCATCAATGTCAGGCTGGTCCTGACCTTCTTTCCTTGGTACTGCTGTCCCTCCTCTGCAACCTTTCTGGCTCCTTCAGGACACAGAGTGGGAGGGAAGAGAATAAAGGAAACCACAAGATCTTACTTCATCGTCTCTGGGCTATGGTGTGTAGATACTCTGTCAGGTTTCCAGGTCTCCAGGGATCTTCAGGGTGACAGTACCCTGATGATTGCCAATATGTGCCCTTGACCCTGGGCATCAAAACAGGCATCCCCAAGTGAAGTCACCTCTACCTTCAAAGGAACTAGCCAGTGGCTAATCACTCATTTCTCTCTTCAGACATTGTCTAACCACAACCCCAAGCTCATACCTATGTGCAGGGAAAGTAAATGACAGACACACACACACACACACACAGAAAGAGAGAGAGAGAGAGAGATATGAATGAATGATAAATAGATAATATCTTGACAGACAGATGACAACGCATTACACACTCCTTTTTTCCCTGTCTCTCTGGAGAACTCTACACAAAGACTCCATTACAGAAGCTAGTGGAACAGGTGAGCCTTCCAACCTGCACACGTCTTTTTCTCTCCTTTTTCCTGGTAAGCCCTCCTCCGCAGTTCCTGTGTGCGGCCACAGATGCATTTTATTCTTGGGTCAGGTTATGTTGCTCTTGGCCAATGACTGCTTTGAGACAAATGCATTTCTGGAAACTGCACTGTAAATCCAATTGTCATAAAGCAGCTCAGGCTTTCCCATGGAAACAATGCCACACTGAATGATGGCAGGAGGGATAATATCCTGATTGCACAGCACTTTGTACTTCAAAGAGGATTGGCACACACACTGTTGAACTTGCCCTGGAAGGTGGCAGTATGTTCTCTTCATTGTACAAAAGGAGAAACTGGGGTTCAGAAAAGCACTTTGCTTGGATCACATGACTCCTAGGGGGCTCTCTTCTTAACCACACAAACTCTCAGCTTCTATTGAATCATTTATACAACAGAAAGTGAGCTGCAAAGACTGCAGAAATCCAAGCCTACACAAGGGTTTCCAAGTGATAAAACCCTGCCCTTAAGTCACATAAAACAGGCAAATGAGCGATAGGCTCCCCCAGGCACTCTTGAACTATAAAGTAGCCATATAGTGCCCATCATAGAGCATCTTACTGTAACAACTGCACTGAGCCCCTGTCCATCTGGAACACTTAATGAGCAAATGGTCACTCTACAGAACAGAGCACACCAGCGCACAGGGACACACACATGCACCCTACATCCACACGCTTGTTTTTTAGTCCATTTTAATGTCATTTGTGTTCCTTTGGTTGTTCTGAAAAAAATAATAAATAATAAACAAGGTGGTTTTGTGTTTCTGGGGTGGAAACAAGCAACACAGACGCCCTTAAAGAAGAGCTGAGCTGGGTCTGGAGAGATGGCTCAGTGGTTACGAGTGCTCATTGCTCTCACAGAAGGCCAGGGCTCAGTTACCAACATCTACAGTGGCTTAGGAACAACTCAGACTCCAGTTCCAGGATATCAGATACTCTCTTCTGTTTCTTGAGTACAAGGCACCCACAGACATACATATAAGCAAAATACCCACATGCACTACAGACAATAAATAAATGTCTTGAAAAAAAAAAGAAGAAGAGCTGGGCTGCCAGGTCACATAAAGGAGAGTCAGAAATGGTGAAGAGGGTAGGACTGGGACCCAGTGAAGGGTCAGTTGGAGCTTTCCCATCCAGGCTGAATAGGATTCCCCTATCTAAACAAAAAAGCTTTCAGACTTACAGGAAACATGAACCCCGTCTGCCCTGCTACTGTTATCAGGGCGACTTTGTGTCCAGCTTCCTCTTGTCACTTCCCTCTCTCAATGCTGTCACCTCTACAGATTCAAGAAGGGCCCAAGCTCAAGAGTGGCCCTGTCCCTGGCGGGCAGAGAATAAAGGACAGGGGCATGGCATGGAGTCAGTCTAGACCTCTGTGGTTCTCTTCTCTGTCTCTCCACTCACCTCTGTCTGGAGACTTTACAGCCTGTGGAGAGAACGGCTCTGAGTACCAGCTCATGCCTGGGTATGGCACGTGCTGCCCCATGTCTGAGCTTATATGGTCTTTGCTCAGCTTTCAGTTCCCTGCCTGGAGCACCAGCAGACCTACAGTTTATCCATCCCTGCTCCTGGGGGGTTGCCCAGACTCAGTGCACCCCGACTCTAGATAGCCCCTGGGCTGTCCACAGGCTGTGACCCACTGGCACCCTCCAGGCATACAGCTCAGCTCACTGCTGGTTTCCTAAAACGTCGAGCAGCGCCAGAGCATCCGGAACTCAGGGAGTAAGTGCCAGCTATCCCCACCGCAGCATCTCTGGAGAGAACCCAGACCCAGAGTGCTAAGCAGTGACTCAGGATAGCCAGGAAAAAAAAGGACAAAACTGGGGTTGTAGCCCAGTGGGTAGGCTGCTTGCCTAGCATGTGCAAAGCCCTAGGTTCAATCCCAGCAATGTACAAACTAGGCATGGTAGTGCAATCCAGAAGTGCAAGCAAGAGGATTGAGGCGATTCTTGTGTGCTACATAGTGAATTCAAGCTTGAGCTACCTGAAGCCTCGGGAAAAGTGGAGGAAAATTCCAGTGGCTGGAGCTGCGGCGTCCTAAATCATAGCCACACAGATACTAGATTTGAACCCCAGAATCACCTAGGTTCAAGGGTGAAAGGAACAGAGGTGTCTACTTCCTCGAGCACCCTAGAGGCTGCTCTCCTGGAGGTCCATGTGAATTTAATCTCTACTAATCAACACCAGTGGGATGGATCACCCATGTGTTCTTCCCTCAGCCCCTGGGCTGTGAGGGTTCATCCCAGCAGGTCTGGAATTGTTCCAACCTGAGCCTTGGAAACCAGAACACACATGGATGGGCTGACCCCAGCCAAAAGCACAAAGCACACTGACAACTAGCATCCTTTGCAACTCAAGGATGCACCATGCTTGGGTAACATTAATAATTTGCACTTGGCTTCAATACGGTTGGAACTGGCAGATATGTAAGGGAACAGAAGATGGGATGGGTGTTTCTCCAAGTGCACCCAAGGCTCCTGGGCAGCTTAGTAAGAAGCAAAGCTCCAGCCTCCAGTGTGGACTGCTGACTAAGACTGTCTGATGGTCCAGGTCATACCCCACATGGCTTCACCCATGCTAATGTCCTAGCTGACTGCAGCATAGAAAAATCATGCTCCTGCAAGCCTTTAAAAAATGTGGCCTGTGGTGATGGCTCAGAGGTTAAAAGCACTGGCTGTTCTTCCATAGGTCCTGAGTTCAATTCCCAACAACTACATGGTGGCTCACAATCATCTATAACAAAATCTGGTGCCCTTTTCTGGCATGTAGGTGTACATGCAGGCACAACACTATATACATAATAAACAAACAAACAAATAAATAAATAAATAGATTTATTTTAATGGCTATGCTTTAAAGCCCTTGCTAATAAACAAACAAATAAAACTGAGCATGGTGGTGAACATCTGTAATCCCAGCACGCAGAGAGGCAGAGACAAGTGGATTGCTGTGAGTTTGAGTCCAGCCTGGTCTACAAAGCTGTCCAGGACATCCAAGGCTACACAGAGAAACCCTGTCTCAATAAATAAATAAATAAATACATACATACATACATGCCCTTGCTGCTTTTGCAGAGGACTGGCATTTAGCTCCCAGCAACCATTTTGGGTGACTCACAAATGCCTACAAATTCCAGCACCAGAGGATTTGATGCCAAGGTCACAAACACACACACACACACACACACATGCACACACAAAAATAAAAATAAAAGTAAATCTTAAGAAAAAGAAACAAAACAGGGTTGAAGAGATCACTCCCTAGATAAGAATGCTCACTGCTCTTACAGAGGATCTGTGTTCAGATTCCAGCGCCCACACGGTAGCACCCACAACCATTTTAATTCCAGTTCCAGGGGATCCGATGCCTTCTTCTGGCCTCTATAAACATCAAGCATGCACGCGGGATATATACATACAGGTAGACAAAACACTTATATACATAACATAAAATAAAATTTTAATTAAAAAATAACAGTTGGAGGCTGGCAAGATAGCTCAGTGGTAAGGGTGCTTGCCACAAACCCTGATGATCTGAGTTCGGTCCCCAGGACCCACATGGTGGAAGAGAGAAACAACCTTCCTCAAATTATCCTCTGACCTCTGATGTAAGGTATGCCATGCAAGCATGTTTAATACACTAAATGGATAAATTATATATATATACATATATATATATATATATATATATATATATATATATATATATATATATATTAAATGAAAATCAGTTGTTTGATCCTACGCCCCAGTCTTCACTGTAGAGGAGAGGAACTCACTGTGTAAAGTTTGAGGACCCTTAAGCTTCCTTCTTCCTAAAGACCCTTGAATGTCTTGTTTGCAGAATTTGTTTCCCCAGTTTTAACTTTTTATTACATTTATTTATGTGGGGGAGGGAGCAGGAGTATGTGGAGGTCAAAGGACAAGCAGCAAGAGTCTGCTTTGTCCACCAGAGCAAGAGTCCCAGTGATTGAAGTAAGATCACCCGGCTTGGTGCCAAGTGCCTTTACCCACTGCACCATCTTGCTGGGTCCACTTTCCCGGCAGCCACCTCAGTTCTGGGAAGACCAGGCTGTCATCCAAGTACAGAATGACATCTACATGCAGTTGCAGATCAGCCCGGCACAACTGTGCTGGTTAGGAACAAAGCAAAAGGCAGGTGGGAAGCAGCCTGCCCTATCCCCAGCCAGACACAGACTCGGGGTGTGCAGCAGGGCAGGGCTACCCTACAGCCCCAGCCCTCATTTCCTGATCACTCGGAAAGCATTTCCATGCTGGCCCAAAGTTTCTGCTTCCTGTTCCCTCCTACTCTATTTTTAGGCCCAGCAGGCATTTCCTGTGTTGACCTGTCACACCCACCTCAGGACTGTCCTGGCCTCTCCTATCAGGGTGCCTGCAGAGTGGGCCCGACTGGCAGGGACCCTGGTGCCCCAGGAAACAGGTCTGTACAAAGCAGGTGGCCCCACAGCTGCCAACTCCCACTTGGTGCCTCCCACACAACACCAGACTGTTTTAGAATCAGCCCCTTCCCTTAAGCCTGAGACCCTCCTATAGCCTGTAGCCTCCAGGATATGCAAGTGCTGCTGGGACATTCCAAGTGTGGGCCACAGAACTTCAGACCTGAAGGCTAGCTTTTGCCCTCTGGTGTTCATTTCACTCCTGTTGCCATGGTGGAGATAGAGCAGCAGTTCTCAACCTGTGTCCACAAGTCGTGACCCTTTTGACAAACCTCTATCTCCAAAACTATTTACACTATGATTCATAATAGTAGCAAATTTATAGTTATGATGTATCAAAGAAAATCATTTAATGGGGGGGCATCACTATAAAGTAAAGAACTGTATAAAGGGGTCCCAGCATTAGGAAAACTGAAAACCACTGAGATAGAGTTCAGGGACATTTCCCCCACCCCTGCTTCCCTGCCCCTTCCCCACGCTGAGGTAAAGAGGTGAGGACCCCAAAAGGAGCCTCCCAGCCAGTCTAACTGCATGGAAGGATCTACACCAACATTTCTCGGCTCTGTACTTTTCATAACTGTCATCCTAAGAAATCTGATAGCTTGCTTTCCTGCTTTCTCCTTCCTCGGGAAACTGTAATACCACAGAAGGACTGCATAAGTATAAAGAGAAAGAGAATAAGACTTTCCACATCTTCGAGAACTAATTGCAGGGGCTGGAGAGATGGCTCAGTGGTTAAGGGCACTGGCTGCTTTTCCAGAGGACGACTGTTCAATTTCCAGCAACCACACGGCTGCTCACAACCATCTGTAACTCCAGTCCCCAGGGATCTGACTCTGTCTTCTGGCCTTCATAAGCAATGTTCACATTCTTGCACAGACATGCATGCAGGCATAACACTTTTTAAAAAAAGATTAATTTATTTATTACTTATACAGTATTCTGCCTGTATGTATGTCTGCAGTCCAGAAGAGGGCACCAGGTCTATGATAGATGGTTGTGAGCCACCATGTGGTTTCTGGGAATTAAATTCAGGACCTCTGGAAGAGCAGCCAGTGCTCTTAACTTCTGAGCCATCTCTCCAGCTGACAAAACACTTTTAATATATGTAGGAGGCAGGAAAAGAGGCAGGCAGATCTCTGTGAACCTGAGACCAGCCTGGTCTAGATAACAAGTTCCAGGATATCCAGGGTTACATAGAAAGACTCTGTCAAAAACAACAAGCAAACAAGTTAGGTACTATCACAGACACATAATCCCATCACTCAGAGGCTGGTGGGTAAGGACCAGCTTCAAGGCTAGCCTAGCTGCATGAACAATCAAACAAATAAATCTTATCTTTGGGGAGGGTCATTACCCTAGCTAAGTATTTGAAGTCAGACTGTGTTCTCTTTGGTTCTTTTTCTATTTGCTTTTGAGACGCAGCCTCACTATGTAGCCAGGCTGTCTCAAGTCTCCCAACTGCTGGATGACAGGTGTGTGCCACTATGGGAAGCCCAGCTCGCTCTCTTTGCACCAGATTCAATTAAGAATCATTTCCCAGAGCAGTGTCTCCAGACCTCTGGAAGGAACATTGCCACCAGAGCTCTGCAGTCAGCCTGTGCTGGAAAATCAATGCCATTCACCTGGAAACCCTGATGCCCAAATACCGAAGGAGTGACTTCTCAGAGCCTGCTCAGTTCTTGCACCAAGTCCTAAGTTAAGCAGGCCACCACATCAACATCTTCTCAAGCCCTTTCTGTTTTCATCTTTCTCTCTTGATTTGAAACCAATGGCTGTGAGTTAGTATTCGCTGTCATCCTAAGCTAATGATTCTAGTTCACTAGTGTTGCCATGGATGGCCTTTCTGTTTCTGGAAATGTTGTCATCAGGTCCATCTTCTTGGTAAATTGGTGGAAATGATCTGTGCAACAATCCTAGAGAACATACAGAACTCAGCTCCTGTGTTTCGGGCAAGCCAGGTACATACAGCAGGGCTGTGGGAAGGAGAATAACTTTATAATAAAGTCTTTAAAAGCTCTTGCTGTTTGGGGACTGGAGAGACGACTCAGCGGTTAAGAGCTCTGGATGATGGCATAGAGCCTTCGGTAACTCTTCCAGACTCTGTGTGTATTACATCATGTGGTGCACACACATACATGCAGGCACACGCTCATGCACATAAAACAAAAACAAATAAACCTGTTTCTTTTTTCTCGAGTTAGTTTGGGTCAGTGCTGACATAAGCACTTACAGGTTTATTGACAGTAAACTTACAAAATTTATTCCCGGTATCTGACGTTACAACTTTAGGGTCTTTGAGAAAAGCAGGATCCTTGTATGTCACTTGCATAAACCCCATTTTCTGAGTTCTCTCAATGGCCTTCGTTATTTCTTTCTGTTTCTTTCCACAAAGAACTGTTGTGCGCCTTCCATAAAGGCATCCAGTGAATGGAGAAGTAAACTGGGCAGAAGCTGCACATTCTTATAATCTACACGTTTCTTGCACAAGACACACTTCTTAAGAGGCTCCTTATAGGGGTTTCCCGTTAGAATTGGCAGGTCCTTATTGCTGGCTACCTGTTCATACTGTGAACGACATCTTCTCCACAGCACTGTAATCGAGTGAGTTCTTTGAGGCAGACAGCCACTGCACACAGCAGTGTCAAAGCTCTTCCTCCTGACAGCACTGCACACAGCAGCCATAGCTGCCATGGTTCTCTGCCCTTGCCAAAAAAAAAAAAAAAAAAAAAAACCTTTTAAAAGAAGGACGTTCTTACCATTTAAAAATATGTACAGCCCACTTAGTGCCAGAGAACAGCCAGCAACAGTCAGTGCAGTGGGTGGAGACAGCTTAGTCTCTCAACTTGGACCAGTAAATGGAGGCGCCTAGCTCTCTGAGCATTGCTCTGTCCTCTGCCCTATGCTCTGTGGTGACAGGACATTGACAGCCTGAAGCCTTGTGGAAGCATTTATCAGCAGTAGCCTTAGCCACTGTGGGCAGTTTGAGTTTTATCCACTTTGTCCCCAGTGTAGAGCAGCAGACTTGGTCTGAGCATCCAGAAACTACTCAGACTTAGCCTAAGCCAGGACATAAACAGGTCAACAGGTCACCTCTAGAGGAGAGAGTCCCCAGCCCATGCATCAGTGTCTAAGCTGGGGCCAACTCTCTGCAGGATACCTATACAGTCACAGCATTAGTTATTTGGTTAAAAACAAACAAAAACCACAATGTGTTGTTGTTGTTGTTGTTGTTAATCTCAAATAATTCCCATGTTTCAAATCCTTACCTATCACCCTGTCACAACCCCCAAGTTCTTGTTTGTTTGTTTTTCTTTTTTTTTAAATTTATTTATTTTTATATCAATCACAGGTTAGGTACTTTGCATCCCAGGCGTAGCCCCCTCCCTCATTCCCTCCCACTCTCCCCATCCCTCCCTCATCTCCTCCCCGCCCCCTCCAAGCCCCCTCCAAGTCCACCTCCTCCCCTTCCATCCAACCCCAGCTCATCTTGTCTCCTCAGGGCTGGCTGCAATGTCTTCCCCTGGGATCTAGCCAGGCTGTTACTCCCTGGCATGTATGGGGGAGGGTCAAAGAGCCAGCCATCAAGCTCATGAGTGAAACAGTCCCTGTTTCCCTTACTAGGGTCTTCAGTTCGACACTGAGCTTCCATGGGCCACATCTGAGCGGGGGTTCTAGGCCATATCCATATATGGTCCTTGGTTGGAGAAACTGTCTCATACCCCAAGTTCTTGTAAAGACAGAAATCATTCTGGGATTTTGGAGAAGTCATTTGACAAGTGTCACAGACTCTCAATGACCACACTGATGTCACACTGATACTATCATGTACAAGGGGCCCACCAGCTTCCAGGCCCCTTGTCTGTGTCAACATTTCAGCCATCTATAAAACATGCTGGTTAGGAGTTAATTGCCCCTAATTATTACATAAAGTTAAGGAAATATACAAAGCAGAGGAACAACACACATACACACATACACATACACACACACACACACACACA
>CM053763.1:20208261-20233125 GCA_028658305.1 Pachyuromys duprasi
ATCTATACACCTAGGGAAGATATACAAGAAGGAGGACCCAGGTTGGTATGATCAATGCTCGTTTAGATGAACAAATGGGATGGACATTGAATGGAGGAGAAAACAAGCAACAGGACAGGAGCATACCAAAGAGGGCCTCTGAAAGAATCAATATAGCAATGTATCAAAGCAGATATTAAGACTCACAACCAAGCCTTCGTCAGAGGGCGGGAAGTAATAATAAAAATAGGGGAAGTTAGTAAGACTTGGGGAGAACAAGAGCCCCACAAAGACCAAACTGGGCAGGGCACAGGGGTCTTATATGAGACAGTTTCTCAACCAAGGACCATGTATGGATATGACCTAGAACCCCCGCTCAGATGTGGCCCATGGTAGCTCGGTGTCCAACTGAAGACCCTAGTAAGGGGAACAGGGACTGTTTCAGTCATGAACTCGATGGCTGGCTCTTTGACCCTTCCCCATACATACCAGGGAGTAACAGCCTGGCTAGATCCCAGGGGAGGACATTGCAGCCAGCCCTGAGGAGACAAGATGAGCTGGGGTTGGATGGAAGGGGAGGAGGTCCTCCCCCATTGGTGGACTTGGAGGGGGTGGGAAGGAGATGAGGGAGGGATGGGGAGAGTGGGAGGGAATGAGGGAGGGGGCTACGCCTGGGATGCAAAGTACCTAACCTGTGATTGATATAAAAATAAATAAATTACATTTTAAAAAAATTCCTTACCATAGACAACACACTCAATAGACAACAGGCACATGGATCCAACATCATACACACTATGTACATTCTCAACCCACACATAATCAATATCATGCATAGTACATACAATATAGATGCTACAGTACACAACACATCCACATACCAACATCACACACACAATGTAATATGAAACATACACAATATTCACTACATCAAAACACACTACAACACAGAATAAAATATATACCACACAACAATGTATAGAATATTTCATACACCACATACACTACACACAGAAAACACATCACAACACATAGAACCCAAGATACATGCAAGCAGCCTACTCACACCCCTCACCCCACTTTGAGAGCCACTAGCTTCTATCTTTGTGTCCTCCCTCCCATCATCTTCTCTCTCTCTCCTCCCAGACACCAGTCAGCCTCTAACACCATTCCTTAGAGAGAAAAATGGTGTCCCCAAAACAACCACTTTCTGTTTCATGGGGTACTTTCCTTCTGGCTGTTTTTCTGTTCAGCTGACCCAGTGATCCTGTGACACACACATTACCATTGCCTTGTAGGAAGGACAAAGTCCAGACTGACATCTTTGCCCCTGCTGGTAGGCAGACAAGAGGTTAAGTCTTCAGACTCCAGTGAGGTAGGCCCCACAGAGAAAAATCCTACTCTGGTTAGCTCACCTCTCCTGACACACCTGTTCCATGCATGTTGCTGAAGTCCTGTTGAGGTAGGAGGGCCTAGTAAGAGGGATCAAGGTCACTGCCCAGAGCCAAGAGGCCCCTCCCAGAAGGCCCAACTGAGAGGCACAGAGGGACACCACACTGTGCACCTGACTAGGCCTGTCGGGCCAGCTCTATCCTGGGGCCCTCCATGACTAAGCCTCTGCAGGTTGAGCCCAGTTCAGGATTTTATCTGGTAAGTGTCAGAGCTTGACCCTGGCCTGAGCTGACTTCTCTTAGACTGAGCCTCCAGCCCAGGACCAAGAACAGGGAGAGAAAAGCAATACTCTGCAGGCCCAAAGAAACAAATAGAAAGGCCATGCTCCCTCCGAGCTGGACTGCTTCACCTGGCTGTATCCCCTTCTTTGGCAGCCCAGCCCACAGCCCTTCCATCTCCCATCCCTCCTACTGCCATCCTCCTCCCTCCCCAAGGTCCTTCCTATCCCGTCACCCCTAAAACAGAGTCAAAAATTGAAGTCAGTGTCAGAACCAAATGAGGTAACTCAGAACTTCCCAAGCCTTAAAAAGGTTTTTTTTTTTTTTGTAATTATAAAATCTGTTCTTACCATATTTTCATTTTGAGAAACTCATCAAAGTAGGCTCACAGCTAAATCCCCTGTTCAGAAGTATTGAACAGGGCAGGAATAAAGAGTGCTAGCCGCAACAATGGACTATGTGAAGTCAGAGAGGTGAAGGACAGCCAAGACTGGGGTCTCTCAGCACTAAAACATCCTCACCTTTTAGTGGGATCTGACAGCTCTCACCTGAACACACCCTCCATGGATGAATGGAGGAAGAAAGATGTGCTGTTTCCACACATTGCAATATTACTCAGCCTTACAAAAGCAGTAGATTCTGACCCATGCACCATACAAACAACCCTTAAGAACATGGTGCCAAGTGAAAATAAGCTGTCACAAACGGGAAAATACTGCCTGAGTCCAGGTACATGAGACACCTAAAGTGGGCAGACTTGTGGCAACAGACAGTAGGATGGGAACAGGCTGGTCACAGAAAGCATAAATGTGAGAGCATCAGCCAAGCACTCAGTACCTGTCCCAGCTGTCCCTTCTGTTTCTCACCCAGCGTGGTGTCCAAACCATCCTCGGACCTCCTGCCTCATCAGCCCCAGATCACCCCAAGCTTTGAATAAATCTGAGCTCACTCTTTACATCCTAGCCTGGTCATACACTTTCTTGCACTCCCTTTTCTGAATTTTCTGCCCATTTTTCTCATTTCTTTTCTTCCTTTGCCAGCCCTCAGATTGTCCTGTAACTCTGATCATAGTTTGTCCTCTAGAACTGTATTTATCTTCCTCAACCTTTCATTTGCACAGAAGAAAGGTGCAAACCAACACACAGCCATCACAAAGCAAATGGAGACTCTAAAGGCCCAGGAGCCTCTCACAGGACAGTCAGGATTCCAAGGTTGGGCTTGGAGATAGGGAGGCATTCCTGGGCCTGGAGCAGGGAGTCAGGTTATCTGGAGCTGATTGCATTTGAAAGTCCTTGCTTTACTTCAAAGGAGTTTTCAGGGTGCACTCTGGCCCTCAGAGCTGTCAGACCCGGCAGCAGCAAATCCATGAGAAGGAACAGAGGCAGGCTGCCCCTGCACTGGTCCAGGCACAGACCAGTATGTCAGGGCAGATTCCAGAGCTATTTGCAGCCCTGCCAGAGGGTCTTTCTTCTTCCCAGGTGGCCTCTCTCTTGGCAGAAGCACTGAGACTGTGACAGGTCTCCTGTCCTCTTTTGTAGTGATGAAGAGAACTCAGGGCCCTAGGTCTGACTGTCTCCTCACAGCCCCATAGGGTATTGCCTGCCTCTCTTCATAGCCCCCATACCACTAATCCTTAAAGAAATACAAGTACAACCACAAAGAGAAATCCTACCACTCCCATTAGGGTGGCTACAGGCAAGAATAGTATGTTGGCAAGGAGGCGGAGCCTGGAGGCCCTCGTGCATTGTGAATGGTGCTGCAACATGGCAGCTGCTTATCTGGGCATGGTGATTCCTTGAACAACTGAACATTGAAAAATAAGGGATGGCTTCACATATTTACTAGCAGACTGTGCAGTATGATCAGTACATAGAATGAATTTTGAGTGTGGAGGTATACATCTGCAACCCAGCACTCAGCACTGAGGAGCTGGAAGATGGTTCAATGGGTAAAGTGATCTGAGGAAGCAGATGTGGCGGCATGCAGCTGGAAGGCCAGCGCCGGAAGGTGGAGTCAGGTGAATCCTGAGAGCTGGCTGACCAGCCAGTCTAGCCAGAATAATGAGCTCCAGATTCAGAGATAGGGACCCTGTCTCAAAGGATAAGGTGGAGAGTGAAAAAGGAATCCCATCATTGATCTGTATGTAGCACCATGCAAAGAGTATACTCACACACAGGAGCACAAATGCACACATCACACACACAAATAAATAAATAAGAGATAGAGTATGAGTCTAGCCTGAGCTATGCAACATGACTCTCAAAAATGTTTTGTCAATTTTTAAAAATAAAACAATAAACACATAACTAAAAATAAAATTCTGGTTAATATTTAAAAAAACAAAAAGCAAAACAAAAGCAGAGATTTGAAGGAATATGTATACATCCAGGTTCACAGTAGCCTACTTATGACAGACAAAAGGTAAAGGTGACCCATGCAGCTACAGATAGATAAGTGAATAGGCAAGGCATGGTGAGGGCAGGGGCTGTGGGTCAGTGCAGAGAGTGTGCAGGAGTCCCCAGCACCAAACTTCAAAACAGAACAAAATGTGGCACATGCATCTCATGTGGCTTGAATGTCTCCCACTGGCTTATATGTTTGAACATTGGTTCCCAGCTGGTGGAGCTGTTTTGGAAGGTTGTGTAACCATCAGGAGGTAGAACCTTATTGGAGGAAATGGGACAATGGGGGAAGGCCTTGAAGTTTGTAGCCTTGACTCTCTTCCTGTCTTCTCTGCTTCTGACAAAATATGAAGCAACAAGCCCTAGGTATACACTCCAGCCACTGTTCCTTCCCCCATGATGAACTGTGTTCCCTCAAACAGTAAGACAAAACAAATCCTTCCTCCCTCAGGTTTCTTCTGGGAACCTATTTGGTCACAGCAACAAGCATAGCAACTAATGCTATGACTGATGGAAGGACACTGACAAATGCTACAGTGTGGCTGAACCTGAAGGACACCATGCTAGGTAAGATCAGCCAGTCACAACCAGACATGCTTGGCCTAGAGGACAGGCCTGTGATCCCCCTTGCTCAGGAGGCTGAAGCAGGACAAATGTTAAGTTCAAGTGAATGAAGGCCGACCTGGACAGTTTAGTGAGACCCTATCTCAAAATAAAAAGAACCACACCTGCCACTTCACTAGACCAATGTGACCCCTACCTACATTCTACATACTTTCCTTATTCCCAGATAAGTGTAGTACCCACTCATCATCAAAAAAAAAACCTTCTCTTTGCAATAGAAAAAGACCATTACAGAGAACCTCAGCCATCACAATGCAGAGTTGTGGAGCCTGGTCCCAACTGATGCACCTACAACACAACTAACGCTCAGGAAACATTACGGAAGAGGGGGTGGAAAGAATGTAAGAGTCAGAAGATCAGGAGTTTGCTGTGAGATTCTGTCTCCTAGAAATGTCAAGAGCTACACCCATGAAGTCTCACCGACATAGTTGCCTAAACATGAGCTAACAAGGAAGACAGCAAGAGGCACACTAACATGGACAGGTGAAAATTCATGGGGCTTCCACCCAGGACAGAGAATTACAGGCAATGAAGGAATTCTGAGAGCAGGGGAAATAATCTTTCCTAGGGAAGAGCACACCAATTGTTTATCCAATATCAAATGGTCAACTCTGGAAACATGTACAGACAAGTAACATATGGACTGAGCAGGCTATATTTATATTTATTTATAATATATATAAATATATATACATATACACAGAGGCAACAAATTTGAAGGAAAGCAAAGAGGGGTACATGGGAGGACTTGGAGAGGTAAAAGAGAGGAGAAATGGTGTAATTAAAATCTCATAAACAAAAGACTGAGGACACAGCTCTCATGGTAGAGCTTGCTCAGTGTCTTTGGGAGCTAGGATGCTCAGACTCATGCAGACACGAGGTAGAATGGTAGATGCCTGGCCCTGGGAGTGGTGGTATCGGGGAGACCTTGCTTCATGGTAGAGTTTTGGTTTCACAGAATAAAATGAGTTCTGAAGACAGACAGTGGAGATGACTCAACAGAATCTTATGCATAAAAGAGGTCAATTTTTATGCCATATGTAATTTATCACTATTTATTTATATGTTATTTCATTTTTTGAATTTTTTTTAGGTTTTTTTGTTTGTTTTTTGAGATCAGCTTTCTCTGTGTAGCCCTGGCTGTCCTGGAACTTACTTTGTAGACCAGGCTGGCCTTGAACACACAGAGATCTACTTATCTCTGCCTCCTGAGTGATGGGATTAAAGGCATGCACCACCATTGCCTGACCACACTTTAAATCTTTTAAGATGAACAAAATTAAGTATCCACAAATAAGAAACTCCCCCTAGGACAGGCCTGAGAATTGAAGTCAGGTTTATCTGGAGTCAAAACATGAGCCCCTCACCATGCAGCCTTGCTCCTGCCAACAGTTCCTGCAGAGTCAGCCAGCCCCTTATTTGTGGTGCTGGGAACACAAACAGGCTTTCCCTAGGTGGTAATCCCAGGTCCATGTTCAGTTTGGTCAGGCCACATTGAACATCTATGGGCCAGCTCTGTGCTGGGCACCAGAGCATGCCAATAAATAAGCAACCAAGTCTCTGTCCTTCAAGACACTGACGTTCTATGGAAGCTATGAAAACAGATGCCCAAGAAAATGACAATCCTAAGGTCTGTTGAAGGCATAACCCATTCATGAGAAGAAAAACAAGAGGGTCAGAGAGAGCCAGAAGCTTCAGCTGGACTTAGCAGGGAGAACTCTCTGGAAAAGGACATCTCAGTTGGCTTCTGCAGATGGTACCTAGTGAGAGAGTATTCTAGAGGACACAACTCACCCACGGAATTGGTGCTAGGATTAGGTTTAGGGTTAGAGAGAGACCATGGTGGACTGGCTGGAGAAAGGAGGGCTGGGAAGACAGGGCTAGATAGAGAGCAGGAGGCCACAGGGACTCCAAAAGATAGTCTGTAGAGCCTGGGTATTAGGTAGCAACTGGAGGGATTCAAGCAAGGGGCAATGGAATGAGGTCTTTGCCTGAGAAGTGACAAGGGGTGGATATTAACTTGTCTGTCATCAAGCCTGTGCTCTAGCAGGTAGAGCGCAGAGCTCAGCTTGGACCTCCCAGTGTCCTGGATCAGGCTCCATAGTCTGTGACTCTTACTCACTACTCCTGATTTTAGCACATCTGTCCCCTGGGAGCATGCTGACACTTCCATGGGGACACGCTTGAGAAGGAAGGGGTTTTGGAGTTGGCAGCCTATCACCAAGGAGCTGAGAGATGCTCTGTGCTGACACTGTAGTCGCAGCTCATCCTGCTCTGCATCCTTCATCTGTCAGGTGGAGTCGGTGGAAGGAGGAACTCTCCAGAGCCTGTCTCTGAGAAAGCATGGCTTAAAGGGTCAAAGTAGGATGGAAGAAGGAATGGGTTTCTGCTACATGGTGTTCTCTCTTGAGATGATAAGACTTATTCAGCCTCCTACGTAGCTTTGGCCTGCCAGGAGCATCCTATACCCAAGATAGTTGTGTGCAGAGATGAGGGTATAATCACTGACAATCATCAAGAACCCAGGTGTCATTTCCCCACTGTGGCAACCCATGGTCCCCTGTGTCTGCTGCAGCCATAGCAACAGCTTCATGATAATTACCCCTGCCCTCACCAAGGCCCTGGAGAACCTTCTAAAATCTGCCACCTTGCTCTGACACAGCCCCTTCATTATCTGCCTTCAGTGTTACAACTGGATGGGAACAGCTAAAGTTTTCATTAGTCACCCTCTCAACTGACATTGGAATGAGTCGTTTTCGGTGAGGTGCTCTACACTGGCTAATTGTTCTCCTCCAAGTGCAATGGCTACTTTCTGGGGTGTTCTCGCTTAGCCCCCAAACCCTCTGCCATCCCTCTTCTCTGATCCCTACCATACCCATTCATCACTTAGAGATGTAGTACTAAGGGTCCTGTCTCCAGGCTCTGGTCACTCATCTCTCCCCATACTTCCCTGGATTGCTGCTTCCCCATCAGCTGATGGAGGGAGCCCAGCTTCAACCCAAGAGTTTTGTTGTTGTTGTTTTTCAAGTCAGGGTTTCTCTGTGTAACAGCCCTGGCTGTCCTAGAGCTTGCTTTGTAGGCCAGGCTGACCTCAAATTCACAGATACCCACCTGCCTCTACTCCCAAGTGTTGGTTTTAAAAGGTATATATAACCATGTCTGGCAAGCCCCCAGAGCTTAATCTAGTTTCCACAATCCGTGATGAACAGGCTTGTTGGTTGCTATAGGGCGCCTCTCAGTTAATGTGATCCTACAGACCACAGCCTGACTGGATCACAGTGATGGTTTCTTTCCCAAACTAGTTTCCTTTCTGGCTCATTTAAGCCACATTGTGGGCTGAGAATGTAGTCCAATTGGTAGAATGCTTGCCTAGCATGTATAAGGCCCTAGGCTCTACTCCTAGCACCATATAAAACAGATGTAAGGGCACATTTGTATAATACCAAGCACCAAGGAGATAAGGCAGCAGAATCAGTAGTTCAAGGTCATACTCAGCTACATAGAAAGTTAGAAGTCACTTTGTACTATAGGAGACTCTGTCTTTAAAAAAAAAAAAATTAGGTACTAGCCAACTGCTGCCTATCACCTATTCCTTCCCATAGCTCCAATCCTAGGCCAGCTCCCAATGCTGACTGCCCCAGGGCCAACACTCTCGTGCTCACCCTCTCCCTACAGGGACCCTCGCTCGCTGTTCCTGTATCTGGCACTGGGACTGCTATCATCTCAAATGATCGTTAAACTTCTGAGTCCTTCTCACTGCAGCTCCAGAAGGCCCTTTTGGAGACCTCCATCTGATTACCTTTCCTAGCTCCCCAAAGCCTGTAAGCCTTTTCTAATGCCATCGAGGCCACTTCTCAGCATCTGCTGGTTCTGCTTTCTTCTGCCATCTCATGGCGACTTTCAGGAACCGTGTCATACAGTGCAAGGACATTTTTCTCTTGCTCAGTCTACAAATTCCAGCGTGGGCTCTGACCCTAAGCCTGGTGAGAAGGCTGTTCACTTGTGCCAAGATCCAGTACCAGCCATGCTGTTGAGTTTGAGTTCATAGACCCTGTCCCCCATGTTGTCTCCACACCTGGGTTTCTCCCAAGACTGCCCAGCATTGACAGGGTACACCTGAGTCACCTGTCTCCCTTCTAGACATGTAGATGCTCTCTTCTCAAGGTAGAACCTGTGTGATGTAGCTTAATTGCGTCGAGAGAAGGTGGCTATTGCTGGGGGACCCAGAGCTGGAATTCCAGGCCTTTACAGCTCCATTGACATCATCTCCTACTTGTACCAGGAACAGGAGCCCTAAGTATGTCTGAGGTTTGTCTAAACAGCAGAGCCCTGGGTACAAGGCAAGGCAGCTCCAGCCCCAGCCCCCAGCCAGGAGTTCAAGAATGCCAGTTTGGCCTTTATCTCCTGTCAGCCCTGCTAGGAACAGGGGACTCCTCCACAGGGCCACAGCAGGTGGGGTGAGGAGGAGGGGATGATGGAGTACTTTCCCTGCAGCAGTCAATTGAGGAGGAGTTTAAAAGACTTTGTGTTTTTCCACTTAAGAGAGGAAGGCTGCCAGGAGCCTTTGTTCCCTACCTGCTCCCAGCAAAGATGTTGCTGAAGCCAGGGCCACAGAGGGAAAATGGCCGGTTCTGGCCATTCCTCCCCACACCTATGCTGTTTTTGGCAGCACACCTACCAACACTCTCATCTCATCAAGCCCTGTTTTCTTTATGTTCCTTTCTTCACTTCTTCAGATGTGCCTAAATTCACCTGACCCCTGACAGGCATCAGGCACGCCATGTAAGCCATGAGGTTTGAATAGACAGGTACCATAGTCCACAGGGTTTTGTCCAGAATTCTAGGACTTAGCAGATGGGTAAAACACCTAAAACTAGAATTTTTTTTCAAATTTTTACTTTTTGAAAATCTTTGTATATGCATATGGGGGTGGGAACGCACAAATGCAGGTATATAAGGTTGAGGTTCACATGCAGAGGCCAGAGAAAGCTTCGGACATTGGTCCCTGACCTCCACTGTGTTTGAGACAGTATCTTTTGTTCACTAGTGTGTAAGTCAGGCTATACAGCTTCCTAGGGCTCTCTGTGGCCCCCAAGTCCTTACAGCACTAGGATTATGGATGGGTGCTGCTGCATCCAACTTGACCTAAGTCCCAAGGATTCAGACTCTCTTTGTGACTGTGCAGGAAGTACTTTCCCTCCACTGAACAGTCCCTCCGATCACTGATTTCTTTTTGTTTCTGAAGGAGTGGGTGCGTTTGTGAGTAGGTTTGACTATGTAGACTAGTCTCACACTTGTGTTCTTCCTCTACTTCCAAACTGTCAGGATTACACCTGTGCAGCACTGGACCAGCCATTCAACTTGATCCCTGTGTCTTCAGAGTCTTCATGTATCCTCCAAATACCTTCCCCACGATAGCCACAGGTTTGTTCCAATGGCAACTTCCTAACCTGGAGTGTTTGCCACAGAGAGGACCGTGAGATACAAGATAACTAACGGCTTTGTAAAAGGGTCAGGAGTTGATGGGGCCTAAGATGGGTGTACTCAAGAATATTACTTACTCCTTGGGCCTATTGTCCTGCTTCTAAAAGGAGATAGGATCCCATGGTTCCTAGCTCTAACATAATGGGCTCTGCATTCTCTGACCCTCCTAAGCAATGAGAGGGATGGCTCAGGCCTACCCTGTGGTAAAGTCAACTCCTCTTTACATACCAAAGTCAATGTCTTCAAAAGTCACTTCCAAATTGCTCCCCAATTCTTCTCTCTACTCAGTCCTGCAATCTTCAACCCCTGAGCTCCACTATTCCTGGTCCACTTTGATTTCACCCTCATCCCACACCACACAACTCTTGCAGCCTTCCTCTCTCTCTCTATCCCGTTGAGGACTGAACTGGAGGCCTTACACGTTCTAGGCAAGTGCTCTACCCTAAACAACATCTCCACAGTCATCTTTTGTACTTTTTAAAACATTTATTTATTTATTTATTTATTTATTTATTTATTTATTTATTTATTTTGAGATAGGCTCTTAGTAAGTTGCTGAAACTGGACTTAAATTCACTCTGTAACCCCCACTGGCTTTGAACTTGAGATCCTCCTGCTTCAACCTCTGAAGTAGGATTACAGGGCTGTGTTACCAGGTCCAGTCATCTCTCCCAGGTCATATGTGTGCTCCCTAAGTTATATGCCCCCAGACCTCTGGGTGCAGATAGAAGTAAGGTGTTATGTAACCAGAGCCTGTTTGTTGGCCTAAGGTCGACACACATTTTCCAGGAGCTCCCTCTGAATACCAGCACTGTAGGACTTTGGAACATTCGGTACCCTGGAGTTGAGTGTCCACACATCTTAGTCACTTTTTATCGCACTCTGCTGCTGCTGTCTGATACCGATGCCTGAGACATGAGCCCTCAGCCTGCAAACACCCAGCACATTTTCAGTGAGACTTTTCTACATCTTCATGGACCCTCAGAGGCCCTACTGTCCCGGGATGACAGAAATTCCTTCTTGCAAACAGCCTTGACCATAAGCCAAATGCCTTCTGGGGCTGGTGGCCAAAGTGAGGAGGGAGGTACCTTTTAATTTAGCTGCTTTTCTGTTTCTTTAGTCTTCCTTATGACCCGTTATCTTGAGAAGTCTTTAATAACTGAGCGGGCCTGGAACATTCCTTCTCTGCTTCTCCCACATGGGTTTTTGCCACCCCTACACCATGGAGGAGGGCAGCTAGAGCCCCAAGCTGGCGCTGGTTTGGGTGTCTCCCACTGTTGCTGCTGGCTCACAGCCCAGGGCAGGAACTGGAAGAGAGGGTCTTGGAGCCTCTGGAAAATGAGATTTACATCAGAAAAGGTCGTCTGTCTGCCAGCACTTCCTCCCCACCCAGCACACTTGTGTGCATATGCACACACATGTATATACACACTACTACACCCACAAATTCTCAGCCATAAATGCCCAAGTCATTATATACCATGAGAGGTCAGGTTACTGAGATCACAGATGACAAGGAGTATCTATATATCTACAACATACCAAACCAGGCATTTTTCTATAAATCATCCTGATGTCAAGAACACACATCCTCAAGACAGGATATTACTTATGTAGCATGAAGAATTAGGCCTGGGGATCCAGATGGCTGCTGTGGAGTATCCCAGATCTCTAAAACCCTTCTCAAACCATAAGGCTGATTTCATGCCACCTGAGGGAGAGCATGAAAATGTGTTGTATTTAAGACCACAGAAGCAAGCCTTGTGTGGGGCCAGAGGCACCCCACAGGATGAAGTTAATCCTCTACTGAGGGCCTCAGGCCAGACCTGACAGCTAGCCTGGTTCTGCTATGGCATGGAAATGAGCTAGCCGTGTCTTACTGGACATGGCAATGGACCAAACATGAGACTCAGAGATGTGGCTGAGTCTTCCTCTACAGAAGGGTCCGGGAGTGTGAGCGCAACCAGCACAACCAGGACCAGGCCAGAGTAGCTAACGGGGGACTTCAGCAAGTGGGTGAGGGTGAAAGCACAGGCAGATCCAAAGAGCCCCGTCCTGGGGGGAGAACTTGCATAGGATCTGCTTCGGAAAGTAGACTTCTAGAAAGGCCTCAGAGCACAGCAGCATGTTGGAATAGACCAAAGCTACTATAACAGCCCCAGTCGAGGCAAAGGTAGAAAGACAGTGGGCCAACCTGATCTATACAGTGAGACTGTGTCTCAAAAAGGGGACCATACAAAAATAGAGCATATGGGAGCACAGGGCAGGAGGCTCCTGCATTGGGCTGGTAAAGTGAGAACCCCCATTGTTCATGGCTGTGCGGACAGACAGACAGACATGATAAGCATTGGTGATGGACCCTCATAAGTCTGTTACTACATACGCAGAAGGAGAAGGAAGTGAAAACATCAGAGGTTTTTGACCAGGACCCTAATGTTGTGTTTCAACTTGAGCTGGGAAGTCAAGAGAAGCAGGTATAAAAGAGAAAATAGGGTTTCCTGGTGTGGTGTGTTGCATGGGATGCCAGTGAGACATCCAGGTGGAAATTTCTGATGAGAAAGTAGAAATGAACTCAACACACCCAGGAGTCAGGGAAATGAAGGGAGGGAAGGAAGAAGGCCAGGAGCCAAGCCAGTTCCTGCCAGTGAGACACCGCTTGTATCATTCTGAGTGCTCTCCCCTATTTAGCATCTGAGGTAATTCTGTCCTCGTTACTCACCCTGCTGAGCTGCGAGGCAGGGAACTCAGCAATGCTATGTATTTCATAGCTATTGCATGATGTACTTCTACTTGGATCTGCCCTCCTCAGTAGAGGCCTCATCACAGTGGCCCTCCATTCACTCTGTGCATAGTAATGACAGAACAAAACTGATTAGAAAGCCAAAATGGATCAAGAGGAAAGATGCCAACTCCTTGCCAGCACAGATGAGGAAGACAGAGAAGCAAAAGTCGGATAAGACAGGGAAGTAAGAAGGTATGAGAAGGGAGAAATAAAAATTGAAGAGTATGGCTGTGACACCCAATTGGTACTTCACCCTTTGGTTTGTGTTCCTATCCACAAATTCTTCCCCAACCAGGAAACCCAACCTACTCAGCTTTTCAAGTTCAAGTTTTCATATACCAGACAGCGTCTAAAGGGATGACAAGAGAGTCCTGAACCATAGGACCCACTCAGCCTCAGGCTGAATGATCTGAAGCCAAACATTTCACCTTACTGGCTTAGCTTTGGGCCTATCATCTCCTTCAGAACTGGCAACTTCTAATTCTGCTATTTGTGGGAACCTCCTTGGCTGTCCAGAAGAACTGACTACATAACATACACTTGCATCCTTGATGTTTTGTGAGCACTTTTTCTGGCCCCCTTTTATTTGTAGATTACTCCTTTTGCTTCATCTCTATGTCCTTTGCACCTCTGCCCTTGCCCACCCTCCTCTAAGTCCCAGGAGCCAGGACCCTAATCTGCAGTGCATGGTGTGTCTCAATTGAGAGACCCGTATTTGTTAGTCACCCCAATGAGCTGCAAGGCATGGAAACTCAGTGCAGCCTCTATACTTTTTTGTTGCATGACTTGCTCCCACTTGGTACCACCCTCTTTGGGAATAGAAGCCTCACCTCCCAGTTCATTTGCTTTTTGTATTGACCAGTCACTCTGTGCAAACAGTCCTGTAACCTTTTGTCCATCACCCCATAATCCACAGGCCTGGACTTCGTTCCCAGGCATAGGGTCTGAGAAGCATGGGACTTGCTTGGGAAATAGTCTGTTAGCTACTGGGAGCGTCCCCAGACATCAGAGAGACTATGCAGCAGAATTAGCACTAGGACAGACAGCAGTCAGAGAGTCCACAGACAAAATCTGAAAATGGAGTGTAGGAATGAAGCTCCAACCAAGACCCTCAGTACATGCCAGAGGGAGTCCTCGAAGGGAATGATGGGCATCTAGCACTCAGTGATTTGACTCCAAAATCTGCACCCTGGGGCTGGAAAGATGGTTCAATAGTTAAAAGCCCTGACTGTTCTTCCAGAAGACCCAGATTTGATTCCCAACACCCACATGGCAGCTCACAAATGTCTGTAACCCTAGTTCTGGTGCCCTTTTCTGGCCTTCACATGTACCAGGCATACACAAGTGCACATTCATACATACAGTCAAACCCTCATGAAAATAAAATAAAAATAAATAAGTACCAAGTAAGTGAAAACTCTGAGGAAGACCCAGATGAAAGGGAAACAGTTTGCACTTTAGAAATATATGTGTTATTTTTCTCATTGCTGTGACTAGACACCCAGAAAGAGCAAACTGATGTTGGAAGGATTTATTTTGGCTCACAGTTTAAGAGGATCTCTCTCCACTATTATGGAGAAGCATGACAGCAGGAGCAACTTGGATCCTGACTCTGATCAGGAACCAGAGAAAGTGGAATGTCTGTGGTGGGTTGGTTGCCTTTTCTTTTCTTCCCTTTCATTTGGTCCAAACTGAGTTGACAATCAAAACTGACCACTGCCATAGTATTTCTTGGGTGAGTCAAGGCAAAGGAAGAAGGCAGTGTACAGTTTGGTTCAGGGAGCTAAACCCTGGGGAAAGTTTGTTTGTTTGTTTTTTAGTTTAAAAATATTTTTATGTGTATGGGTATTCTGCCACTATGTATGTCTGCGCACTTCACATGTGCCTGGTGTCCACAGCGGCCAGAACAGGGTTTTGGATGTCCTGGACTGGAGTTACAGATGGTTGTAGGCCATCATGTAGGTGCTAGAAACCTAACCTGGTCTTCTGGAAGAGCAGCCAGTGCTCCTCACCACTCAGCCATTTCTCCAGCCTGAAAGCTGATTTGTTATGGTCCTTGGTACCTGTCTCGACTCATGGTTTACCCAACTTTGTTTTTTGTTTCTCAGGGACTTGTTTTCTCCCTCCCTCTCCCGTGTCTGAGTATGTGTGTATAGAGGTGCACGTGTATAAGCAAATGCACATATGTGTTCATGTTTGTTCCTGTTCACATGTGTGTGTGTTCTAGCAGACCAGAGGACAACCTCAGGTGTCATTCCTCAGAAGCCATTCACCTCACCTTTTGAGATAGAGTCCTTCATTGGAGTTCCCCAAGTAGGTGAGCAGTGGCTCTTTTGGGGGTCTACCTGTCGCTGCCTCTCCCATAGTGGGAACACACACCACTGTCTCTGGGTTTTCTTTTTACATGGGTTTGGGGGCGCTGAACTCAGGTCTTCATGGCAAGTGCTTCAGTGCCTGAAGAGTATCTCTCCTGGTTCCTCGAACTCTGAATCCTCAACTTCATCCAGCCTGCCTGGATTTCTCAGATCTAAGACATGCCTGTTCCTGGGGGACCATCCTTCTGTTCATCTTCATTCTATCCATATGATCCGTGGAACTGGAACATGGATCTACCCATCAGAACACCTGTCACTTGTCATACAAACCCTAACCACCATCTGGGTTTGCTTCATTACCAATTATTTGCCCCCGAGAACTATTTTTGCCCTGAAAGGTTTGAGTGAGCGTCAGTTTAGTGAAGAGACATATGAGTCTGTTATTAGGGCAACTGGATTGACTTGGAGACAAAAATGACTTCTCTTTGAAAGGTGGTCCTAATGAGGGATCTAAGTTGATACCTAGAATCGGGAGCACTATCATCCAGTAGAGTTGCTGGCCCTTGGTGGCCACTGATCCTACTCATGAGCTTGTGAGCAAGCTGGCCCCAAGATCAGCAGCTGGGCCCTGCTGTGTTTTCAGAACACAAGATGACCCCTGGCATCAGCAAATAGCACTAGAGTTTTCATCAGAAGCAGGGACTAAATAAGCAAATAAAAAAGAACACAGTGACAGCTGCCTGCCATCACTCTAATTAAAAAAAAAATACGCAAGCCACCACAGTCAGCTTTCTGCTACATCCTGGCGCCCCCTCCACACATACACAAGCAACATGTCACCTGCACAGGGATGTGGGAAACTGTCCTGGGAGCCTGAGGTCCGGAGACAGCGTCCTCATAAATGTAACCTACTCAGATGGGTATGGCCACCGGGGAAGCTCATGCTACTGATGCCCCCATTTTCTGATCGCTCCACTTTTTCTCTGAAGTAGGTCTATACATTAGTAACCTCTAAGGTATTGTTCTTTCTTAGGGAAAGAATATGTGTGCAGGTACACATGTATATGGTGTGGACATGTGTGGAGATCAAAGGACAACCTTTCTCACTGATCAAGTAGGCTAGACTGGTTGCCCAGGAAACCCCAAGGACTCACCTGTCTCTGTTTCCCTAAACTCAGGATGACACACGCCCCTGACTTTAGAGACAGCAAGGCTACCCCTAGATGAGTGTTCTGGGCAGAACAGCACATCCCCCACCCCACCCCGCTGTCCCACTGCAATGGGGCAGCAGGACTCTTGCTCTCCCTGGTGCCGAGCCATCTGAACCTTAAAGACCCTGAGAGATGTAGAGGAAGGCAGTGTCCTTCAGGAGGCAGAAGTCATCACTGCCCTGCTGCCTCACTTCATGGGGCTCTCAACAGCCTAAGTCACCAGGAATCTCTGCCCACAGCTTTGTGGGTACCTCTCCTCAATGCTGAGGCCTATAGGAGCACAATGAAGGGCAGGCCCCTGGCCCTGGGAGTTCCAGAGACTGATTCGGGTCCTCATGCTTACAAGACAAGCGCTTTATTTGACTGAACTATCTTCCCCAGTCCTACTGAGCTACTCTTTATAAAGAAAACCCTCCGGCCACAGGCTTCCCTGCCCAGGCCTTCCCTCCGCCCATGCAGTTCCATTAACACCTGCTTAGAAAAGCTCTTTCCATGAGAGCACACAGACCACTCACTCCCCTCCTCCATGTTTTCACAGTGCCCATCTCTATTTTCCAGGGCAGTAGCTAGAACTCAGGCTTTGCACAAGCTAGGTAAATGCTCTGCCACTGGGCTACAATTCCAGCTCTAAGTTAGATTGTTTTTACTTGTTTTTCTCACTTGTTTTCTATCCTACTCTTTATCCCCTTGTCCTGCACATTCATCCATATTCTTAGGATGGACACTGGCTTGTTCGTTGCCATCTTCTGTGCTGATTGAACAATGTCTGGCACACAGCAAGGATGCGGAATAGGGTGTTCCTGGTCATTCTTGTCACGTAGCCCCCAACAGGCTGGCATCTTTGTGCCAGGTCCTCTGTGAGGGTCTCTGAAGACAACATCCATTATCTTCAAAGTAAATATAAATAGTATGTTTATCCCCTCTTAGATGAGAGAAAAAAAAAGCAGGGCTTCAAAAAGGAAATGGAATTAATTCTGATACTTGGGAAGTAGAGACATAAGGATCAGGAGTTCAAGGCCAGCTTTGGCTTTACAGCAAGCCTGGGCTACATGAGACTCCGCCTTCAAAAAATATAAACAACAGCTCAGCAGCAGCAAATCCCCAAGCTCACTGGCTCATTGGCATGCATCTGTTTGACTTTAAAGCTTCCTGAGACAAAACTCAAGCATTAGACTCAGCCCTTCTGAAAAGTGCCCCAACCCCTAAAGACTGCTTGGCCTTTCCTTTCCTCAGGGCTCAGGCTACCTGAGAAAATCATCTCTGCTACCCTCCCGTCTCTCCCAGAACTCACCCCACACCCCACCCCAAGCTTCTAGAGCCTGAGAGACGGGAGAAGAGAGCCGACTCCAATGCTCAGAAGTCACCTATCTGAGCACTGTTTGCACACACCACTAAGCCAAGGGGGAGTCCTTCCCCTTGAACTGTGATAGGTATCGCCTGTCATCATAGTCACCTAAGGAAACATCAGCCTAGCACAGCTGGACGTCTGAAGCCTAGGCAGCAGCCTCAGACAGTGAGAGAGGATTTCTGGAGTGGGAGGGCAGTGGGCTGGGGAATGGGGAAGTGAGGCAGGGCTTGTGCTGGCCATAGAAAGCAGGAACTCTGACAGGGGCAGAGAGGGAGCCCCAGAGGCCTGGGAGGCCACCCTTCAGACCCTAGAGCTGATGATTCATTGTGTGTCTCCAGAGAAATTCCATTCTTGTCCAGGACACCCTTGTTTCCTCCTCAAAGGTGTGGCCCCCATGCAAAACCTAATCTCCTAGGGCCTGGAGGAGATGGGCAAGGAAAAGAGAGACAAAAGCAGCTCAAAAAGGAAAGCCCTAATAAAGGCATGTTTCTCGGCCTTATGCACTGTGTACAGTACTTGGAAATAGCATCTCACCTTAACCTTGACAGCACCTACGAAGGAGGTACATATGTTGTTCTTCACCAAGGCACACGCAGAAGCTCCTTAGAGAAACGGCTTATTCCATGCTTCTCTGCCTTGCCATTTTCTGTTCAAATACCCTACCATCCATTTATTTCACTATCAGCCAGAGGCCAAAGCCCTACAATAAACCTTGCCATGGGGTGTGGCAATGGTCCTATTTAGGAGAGCTGCCTTACCCCGTGTAGGCCTCATCCAGTATGGGTGCATGGTGAGTGTGAAGGGCGGTTATTCCCAACCAGGATTTATGTAATCTCTAGTCTCTGGAGCTAGTTCTCTTGAGTTAAGTGAGAATGGGAAATTGAGAGATGTGACTTTCAGCGAACTCTGCTGTTCATTGGCAATGCAACCATCAACTGCCAGATGACGATAAACCCAGTGGTCCTTTTAAAAAAGATCCCGGAAGAATATGAGCAAGGGTGTCTGTGATAGTAGCACTCTTCCTGCTGGGGATGCTGAGGCAGAACAGCTTCCCATGGGAGATGTTCTCCAGCACCAGGAGCTAGCATGAGATGTACACACTTGAGAGAGGGGACCAGAGGGCAAAGGTCCCCTCTACCCAAACATGAGTCATCACATTCCTGTCCCTCTCTTTGTACCATCCGCTTAACCACACAAATGATTTATCTTAGAAACTTCTACTAAGCTTATCAGACAGTGAGGCCCCCAAAGCCCATAGAAACTTTAAACGCCAACTGCAGAAGAGACAATCTTCTGGTAGGACACTTCCACCTTGTAGAATATCTTCCCCAAAGAACTACCATAAGGACCACTTCCACAGAAGGTTTTCTTTTGAAGAGGACATTTTACAGCATCCATCTTTGAGATGTCACACTGGAACCCCAGCAGACCCTATGAGGTTCCTGTCAACGCTATTTTTGTCACCGTGTCTGGGAAAACTGACTGAATTTCCTTTTATCTGGAAGCAAGCCCAACTCTGAAGTTGGGTGGATGTAGCCACACTTCCGCACCCAAGTTTCCGCAGGTTTGAAAACAAGGCTTGGGTGTTGCAGAGAACAGCTGTGCTAACAAGCACAGCTCTTATCTGTCCTGCTGGGGTGTCCTGGAGAGTCCAGGCAATGACTAAATGGTGGACAGCCACACCCAACAACTGAGCCCGGGGGGTGACAGTGAGAGTAGCCAGAGCAGAAGGGGGACTAATTCAGAAACAGGGCCTCTAAGAAAACCTTAGAAGTGACCAGAAGAGTCAGTTCCCCAGTGGGACAGTGGACAACGCCCCAAACTGCTTCCAGGACCTTCAGAAAGTATGGCCTGGTGGCCCTTCCCCTTCTTCAGTATCTCTCTGTCTATATTGCCATGTTGGTTGGATGTCACTGTGGGTGTTCCTGTCTCTGTGTACATGTTCTAATAACTTTATTTTAAATTTTATAGTAGTTTTAGGGACTGAAACCATGGCCTTATGCATGCTAAGCAAACACTAAGCCTGTCCAGCCTTTTTTGTATATTTTTTATATCTTGCAACAGACTCTCCTTAAGTTGCCCAGGGTGGCTTTGAACTTGCTTTGTAGCCCAAGAAGGCCTTTAACTTTCTATCATCCTGCCTCAGCCTCCAGAGTAGGTGAGATAACAGGCCTGTGCCACTAGATTTGGCTGGCTCTTCCAAATCAACTTAGAGCCCTTAGCGAATTCTGTGTGCTCTGCTAATGCCTAGTAGGGTACAAGTTCCTCCATGTAGCCTTTTGTCAATAAAGTATTATACCTGCACCATTGCTTCACTGGAACCATCAGGGATATGAGGGAGTTAATGCTGGCACAAGCTTACCTCAGAGGTCCTAGTTGAGCTGGTATGGCATTCAACCCAGGCCTCAGTGTTTTGTTTTGTTTTTTTCAGACACAAATTGCTCTCTGAGGACTCCTGCTGAGGAAGGTAGATACCAATAATTAGTCAGCAATTCCCAGCTCCAGGTGGAAATGGGTAACTGAGGAGAGAGACAGCAGAAGAGCTCACAGTCAGAGAGATCAACATGGTGAGCACCTCACTGGGTCTAGCTGCTGGCTCAGGAAAGGGAAGCAGCCAGAGCAGAGTTCATGGCTTCCACGGTTCTTATTTACTACTTTGCCATTTGCTGGTTTCTGGTCATCAGGACAGACAAATAGCCAGCTGGACTGGGAGGAGTGCCGAATACCAAACAGCTTTGGAGTTTCTGCGCTCCTCCTTAAAACTTGGTGTAACAGTCCCCACTCCACAAATACACAGCTAGCATTTTGTAAAATCTAATTAATCTTTTAAGAGTGCAAAAGGGGTTCAAGGACAGCCTGGTCTACAGTATGAGTTCCAGGACAGCCAGGGGTACACAGAGAAACCCCATCTTGAAGGTGGGGAAAAAAGAGTGCAAAAGGGGACTAACAAGATGGCTCCATCATGGCTCAGCAGATGAAGCACTTGCTTTGAAGCCTGATTTCAAGCACTCATGGTGGAAGAAGAAAACGCCCTTCATAAGTTGTCCTCTGACCTCCACATGAGTGCTGTGACATGCACCACTTCCCCGTGCACACACAACAATAAATAAGCATAATCCAAACATCTTAAAGAGAACAAATAAGAGTTATTCATAGTAGGAAATCCAGGAAGCATCAAAGAGACCCAAATTAGCCACAATCCACCACTTGGAGGCAACCAGGGTGGTCACACACACACCAAAGCAGCTTCCCCAGGGAGCCCAGGCATATCTCTCCTGGCTGTCCTAACCTTTTCCCTTATCTTTCCATTGCTCTTTGTCCCCAAGAGAGTAGGAAACAGAAAAACTTTAGCCCTGTTTGACAAGGGATTTCACAATGGCAGGTCATCAGCAAACATTCCTAGGGCGTAAGGAATCCTTGAAGAGATTCCTGACCCTGAAAGCATCACTGTGTAGGTGAAGAGGCAGACAGATTTCTCCCCAGCTGCAGAGAACAAATAAGTTAATGAGTAAAATGTGCTTAGAGAGTGGGAGATGTCTCAACTGCTAGAGTGCTTACCTAGCACCAAGTCCCCAGAACCACATGAACTGGGCAGAATACCACATGCCTTCAGTGTCAACACCCCAGAAGTGGAAGCAAAAGGATCTTTCCTAACTGCAAAGTTAATTTAAGACCAGCCTGGATATAAAAGACCCTGTCTCAGACAGGTGGTAAAATGTGCTTGGAATCATACCTGGATGATACCAATAACCTATAATCATTTACTCACATTATTTTATTACCAAGTCATTTGGTATATATGTATCAACAGAGTAATAACAATCAAAAAAAAAAAGTCTTTGTTTTGAGGAAGAAAAGATTGTTGGAGTTTGGATGGTCTCTAAATTCCAGAAGTGGTTTAAGATCCTGGCCCTGTGCTTGGGAAATGAACAGCAACCAAGCCCAGAGTAGACAGGGCTTGGGTAGGCCATTGGCTGGCCTTGCACAGTCAGCTTCTCTGGCCCCAATGAGATGATGCCTAGGGACCTGGGTAAGTCTAAGGGACACAGGCAGTCTCATCCTTGAGCCTCCTTGGCTGATCTCGGCTCTGCTTCCCTCACTAAGAGCCACTTGTACAAGCCAAGGGACTTCCCAAGGAAGCTGGTAGAGAGGATCTGGGAAAGGCCCCATGACCAGGGAAAACAGAGGGGTTTTCAAAGTCTGAGTGGGGAGCAGGCAGGGACAGAGTACCTGGCTTCCCTGTCTGAGAGGCAAGGATGCCATAGTGTAGAGAGGGCGCCTGCAGAGTGATTGATGTGTGGCCTGACCCTCAGCCCCATACCTCCAGGGATACCTACACTTGCCCCAGGACGTTGAGGGTCAATCTGTCTTGAGAGGCTGTAACAAAGTATCCATAGACCCAGAAGCAGGGCAGCAGCATGCACAGACAGTCCCCACTAGGAGCAGGTCACACTCAGCTTTGTGGACCAGGTTCAGGCCAACCTGGGCTGGGCAGGAGAAAACAAGGAAGATTCCTGGAAGCCTGACAAGATGCAAGGAAAGCCCAGCACGAAGAGGGCTACTGGGCTGTGCAGAGGAGGTATGCTGGCTGGCTTCCAACGAGAGAAGGAGTGTGCAAGAAGCTTGAACAAGAGCAAAAAAAAATGCCCTCCGTACATACAGTCTTGAGACTGCAGCTGCTGTGCTTTAGAGCCTGGATTCGCGCGAGCGGAAGGAATGAACTCACCACCGGCTTCCTTTGATCTCTCTCCTTATCTACCCTGAAGGAGTGTGAGGCCCAGGACTCCCAGCTCAGCCCCTTCCCCAGCTGGGCCAAACCTATAAATAATACAGTCTGCCCTCCCACGTCAGAAGGGCTTTGGTGGTAAAAACACAGTCCTAACCTGTACCAGCCTCTGCCTCCCCCCCACCCCCACTCCGGCCCTAGGGATTAGGGTGTAAGGGGCTCCTGCATTCCTTTGGACCACCTTGCCTCTGGTCTCTGCCTGTAGTTTCTCCAGCTTCTATAGGCCAGGGTCAGCGGTTGCCAAGACCCCCAGGGAATGCAGTGTAGCATTTCAGCCAGAGAAATGAGGAAGTGAGATCGTTTCTCTCCAGGAACCTCAGGCCTTCCTCTCAGACAAGCCCTTTCCCAAAGCATCCGCCTCACAATGCCCCTGCGTCAACCCAGTGCCCGGAGCCAGGAAGAACCTTCCTCGTGGCCCAGAAGCCTGGTCCCTCAGCTCCAAGATGGAAGGAACCAACCAACAGTGGCCCCCACTGCTCTGTTTCTAAGGAGCCTCACTGGGGCTTCATTGATTCCAAAATAGCAAGGTTCGTGTCCCAGATGAAAGCTGGGCTTAAAGCCTTAAAGCCTATATACTTGGCTTAGTCTTTGCCAAGAAATGTCTTCAGGGAAAGGATTGTTCTGGAAGACTCCTTTCTCCACAAGGTGCGTCTTTCCTGTTTGTCAAAACCAGTTTCTATCCTAGGACGATAGCTGAGCTAGGAATCAGAATCCCTGATCCTGACCTGTTCCTCTCTGCATCCGTAGCCACATGGGTACACCTGAAAGCATGACACCCACAGCCCAGTAGAGAGGGAAGGTAGGCACACCACCACTTTGCCAAAGGCCCCTTTTCTCCAGGGTCACAAATGCTTGCAGAGATACTGGCCAGCTCCACAGCCAAAGAGCTATCCCTCTTGAAAGTCTTCCAGCAATGTTTCCTCCATAGAGGAGATAAGCAATAGAGTCCTGATAAGGAGGGGCCAGCCACCACAGTTCCAGGCAGCCTGCAGCACCAGGGAAGAATTCTCTGAATTCACTGCCACTTTATCGGTGGCACCAGCTCTCACCTTGACTTTGACATGGTTTCAATTCCTAGAAACAGACCCCCCCCCAAAAATAAAAATGATCAAGGGCTGGAGAGACACTATGGTGGTAAGAGCTCTTACTGCTTTTGCTGGGGACTCAGAGTTCACATCTTAGTTCACAACTGTCAGTAGCTGCAGTTTTTGGAGATCCGATGCCCTCTATAGTCACTGCATACACATGGTACACACACATACGTGCAGGCAAACACTCACATGCATACAATTTTTTTAAATCTTTAAAAGTTTTGATAAAATATGCTCATATGTAATGGGTTGGTTTTTATTCTTTTACAAGAAAAAAATGTACTTTGTATTTTAATTTTTTCTTTTTCAGGTCCCTTGCCAGGCATATAAGGCTATGGCAAGAGGGTCAAGAGTTTGCAGCCTGGCCACTGGAGAGGGCTCAGAGGTTAGGAGCACTGGCTGTTCTCCCAGAGGTCCTGAGCTTCGTTCCCAGCACCCACATGGTGGCTCACAACCATCCAAAATGAAATCTGGTGCCCTCTTCTGGCGTGCAAGTGTACATGCAAACACACATGGTATACATAATAAATAAATAAATCTTAAAAAAAAAAAAGAGTTTGAAGCCAGAATGTGGGAAAATACTGAGCACACTTGACCACTGAGCCACCTCTCCAGCCCTATTAAACAAACTTGAGTGTATCTTACTAAATATAAGATATTTAAGAAGTAAATAACATTTTTTATTATACATAGTTATATTCCAAAACAAAACACAACTTTGAGAAGGGCAATATGGCTTGGTTAACAGAGGCACCTGCCTTCCCGCTTGTGCACTACATTCAGCCTCAGCTGGCTGACATTGCTTTGTTTGAAGAGCATGGGGGAACCAGGTGTGGTGAGTCACTCTGTAATCCAAATGCCTGAGAACCTGAGGCAGGAGGATTGTCACAAATTCAAGGCCAGCCTGAGCTATCTAGTGAGTTCTAAGCCAGCCAGAACTACATAACAAGACTTTTTGAAAGAATATGAGAGAAATCTCTTGCTTTGCAAATTTACGCATGAAAAGAAGTATTCTAAGAACATTTTCAGTTACTTCCAGGTGCTCTTCAACAAGTGGCCGTGTCGCATTTGTAGGAAGAGTGAGGGGATGTGATCCTGGGGACTTTATACTGTTGTGTGACACAATCACCCCAGAGAGGGAACAAACAGCAGGCCAAACTAAGAAAAGCACT
>CM053763.1:20233625-20261791 GCA_028658305.1 Pachyuromys duprasi
TCAAATCTCATGTAGCCCAGGCTACCCTTAAATTTGCCATGTAACCAAGAATAACTTTGAACTTCTGATCTTCCTGCCTTCACCTTCTGGAGTATAGGAACTGCAGGCTTGAACCACCAAGCCAGATTTCCTTGTGCAATGTTGGGATCAAACCCAGAGCTTTGTGCCTGCTGTACAAGAACTCACCAATGAAGCTACATTTCCAGCCCTGGTATTAAAATGGTTTTAAATTTGGGCCTTTTGTGTTTGTTTGTTTGTTTGTTTGTTTGTTTGTTGATACAGGGTCTCCTTACATAGCCCTGGCTTTCCTGGAACTCACTATGTAGACCAGGCTGGCACTGAACTCACAGAGATCCCCATGCCTCTGCTTCCAGAGTGCTGGGATTAAAGGTGTGCATCACCACACCCAGCTAACCTTTTTCTTTTGACAACTTTCTTGTCAGGATAAGTGGGTTGTACTACAGTGACTAGTCCATCAAAATGATCCAGGATTCTGCAACCATCAGGTGATTCTACGTGGCACTTCTCAGCTACTTTAAGAATGTGTGTGAAGCTATGTATGTGTGTGTGTGTAAAGTATATATGTGACACACATATATACTTTTTAAAGTCAGTGGCCACTAGGGAACCTTCTGGACACAGAGCCCAGCCGCCAGAGCTTGGCAAGTGGGCCTACAGACACCTGCCATGTGCTGAGGCACAGTGAGAAGCTGGGAGCTAGGTCTTCTCAGTCCATTCAAGTGGAAGAGGCACATATAGAACAAGGAATGAAATGGCCAATGGATTCCAGGCTGTCATACGAAAGACGAAGCAGCACGATAGTAAAGCCAGGGTGCCGAAGGGACACACCTGTTTCTCCAGGTGCTAGACTAAGATTCAGGGAATGACAGCTAAAAGGGAAAAGGTTGAGGGGTGCCCAGAGGAGAGACCAGGAAGAAAAGACTAGAGAGGAAGCAGCTCAATGAACTGGGCAATGCTGAAGGCTATGGGGGCAGAGCATCTTCACAGGTGGTCTTAACCAGCAATGGGCAGCCAAGCCTTGTTAGGGACAGAAGCTGCTTCTCACCAGGGCCCCAGCCTTGCCTGATGCCCTCTGTGGTTCTCCCTTCTGCCTCCAGTCTCCTCTCTATGGGTCCTCCCACACTCAAGATCTAAAGAGCCCCATAGGGGCCCCTGAAGGAGGCAGGAGTAGAGGCCAATCAGGAACAACCTGATCCCCTAATGTCCTGATTGGAAGCATTCCTAGGTTTCTGATGGGAAAGTGAACTGCAGTAGCCAGCCCTCCCCCACGCCCCCCACAAACATGGCATGTGTCACTCTGTAAGGGTGGGACCAGTCCAGTGCAGGCTCCAGGTTGTGCCCAGACCCCCTGAGCCTCCTGTTAGCACATTCAGGAACAAACTGAAAACCCTGGAGCTGTGCGGTAGCCCTGCATGGCAGCAATGTGCACAGCCTGGGAATAGCCAAGAACAGAGGCTGTGGAAGCGGGAAACACAGAGCAGGGGGTAGGCAGGCCTGAAATTTATCAGGTGTCAAGCCCACCCAGACCAAAGGTTATTCCTTCACCTTTTCTTCCCGACACCCAATCCACCTCTCCATAATTTATAACTCTCTAAATTCTTGGGAATAGTTTGATTATCATGTTCAATGACATTTCCTTGTAACAGCCCCTACTAGAGAGAAAAAAAAAAAAACACAATCTTGCCCACCCCCACACCTGCAATACAGGGTCTCACACATCCCACAATGGCCTCAAACTCAAAAATCTGAAACTTTGCCTCTACCTCCTGAGTGCTAGGAGGAGAGGTATGTGCCACCATGATCAGTTTATGCAGTACTGGGAATTCAAGCCATGACCTTGTGCCTGCCAGCCAAGCACTCTACCAACTGAGCTCATTAAGGAAAAACTATTCAAGAAGATGACATCTCTGACCTGGGGACCTAAAATGCCAGTAGGGCAGGTAAATGACCACTTGGTTAAAGAATCGCACCTTAGAAAACAGATTCATTTTAAACCGTGATAAGCAAATTGGAGGCAGAGACAGACAGCAACTGCCCATGCTTCCTTGGAAAGGACTGCACTGACCTAGAGCTTTAAGAGTGTGGGGTACAGGTGTGTGCGTTATACACACACTTACATACTACAGACACGCACTATAAGAAAACATATTTATCCCACGTCCCGAAGAAATAAATCTTTTGGTCCCGACCCTTATCCAGAAAAGAGCAAGTACAGAAAGAGAGAATCTGGGGTCTGACTTACCTACTGATCAGCCACACTGGTGAGGTGAGAGGTGGAGAGAGATGAAGAAGGCCTTTTCCCTAGCAAGTGCTCACTATACCTTCCATGTTCACCAAAATCAAATAATGAATCAACCTGCCATGTCCCACATCCACTGTCAGCCCCTGTACTGACTGCCCCACGGCAATTGCTGTCTGTCTCTGGCTTACAGCCTTGGCACAACCACCTCAGCCAAGCTGAGAGAGGGCCCTCCTGGGGGTTCTGTCCCTATTCAGCAGGCCAGCAGCTGACCTTTCCCGTTTTTCCAGCCCCCAAAAAGCTGTGTTTGGATGAGCTCTTCAAGCAGCCATTTTAACCCATTCCTGTTCGACACCTACTTACCCAATGAGCATGGTAGCCCCTTCACTCATCGCTATGTTCCTGTACAGTTGCAAATTCCACTGGGTGGAAGAGGTATCAGGGTGGCTTCAGTTAGGGACAGTGTGACTCTCGCTGCACGCCCTCTGGGAAGCTACCTCCAAGCCCCTTCTCGGGCCCAGGCAGGGTCAGGAGGAGTAGCAAATGTTGTTCTATCAATGCCACGCGGCCAGCAGAATCCACCTCTGCTGGAGAGCCACACGTCATGCTCAATGCCATCTCTGTTATGAGATTCTTCCTGAAAAGCCCCTGTGTTATGACTCCCGGCTCCGTCGAGGGCTTCAAAACAAGGTCTCCTTTCATTCAAGGCTCACCATTCTTGGCCACACAGGCTGCTGGCTCCCTGAGGGAAGCTGCCTGGGTGCAGAGTGATCTTCCCATTTGGCATCTGAAGAGGCCAAGAGCAAGCTGACTGAAATCCCCTTCTTCACCCCAGTGGCCTTCTGGGAAATCCTGGCATGGCTCAAAGCACCAAGCCAGGCATTATATGCCAGTCAGCCAGTCAGCCAGTCAGCCAGTCTCTGAGAAGGGTCCATATATCTCTCCTAGGATCTCTGTCAGCCTCCAAGCTCCTGAGTAACATGATGTCAATGGCAGAATACACAAAGCCTACAGAAGAAACTTTTTATCCTCTGATAAGGGGTGGGAGGGAGTGCTGGCTCAAAGTTACCTAGCCCTGAGGACAGAATGAAAAGTTGTTTCCCAGGAAAGGGGCAGCTGGAGAGTGCTTGCTTACTTGCTTGTTTTCTTGTGTGTAGGGCTAAGAATAGATCCCAGAGCCTTGCACAAGTGTTCTCCCTCTGAGCTACAGCCCTAATCCAGATAATTGACTTCTTTGAGTTCAGGTAGGCTATTTGGGCAGACTGTTAATGTTTCAAAAAAAAAAAAAAATCCCATACTGGTTCTCAAATCTGGAAGGTACATCAGAATAATCTAGAAGATTTATTAAAACAGTGGTGTGCCCATACAAGAAATGGCTCTACGTGGGATCTCTGTGGAAAAGAAGGGGTGTCTGAGAACCACAGGTGGCAGATGAGTCCAAGAAAACAATGTCTTCCAGACCCTACAGGGCTGATGCACATGTGAACTCAGAGAGACCATGACAGCACAAACAAGATCTGCACAAGCTCAGATGTCTCAGCACTGAAAGGAGGAAGTGGATGTCCCACCCCTAACCCGGAAGAGATATGAAATTGATACCTGCTGGGAAAGGGAAAATCAGTTTTCTCCAATGGAGTGTTCAGGACAGGCCCCATGCCCAGAAGTAGTTGACCAACACAAAGTTGACCCCATGTTTTTTAGTGGGTTGTTGTTTAGTTTAGGGCTTTTCTTTAACTTGGTTTTTATTTGTTTGTGTTTTATTGTTTTGCTTTGTTTTCAAGAGATAAAGAACAAGAAGTTGGAGGTTAAGGAAGTGAGAAGTGGTTGGGAATGGTTGTGGGAGGGAAAAGAATATGATCAAAATATACAGTATAAAATTTTTAAAGAGTTACGGACTTGTTAGTACTAGGCTATAGTCTGGTAGTCTGGATTCTTGACAAGTAGTTGGGAAACCTTTTCAGACCACGGGAGTAGATTCTCCTCAGACTTCGAGGGTTGCACACTGTTTAAGACAACTAAAATAATTCCTGGTATATTCCCAAAGACAGTTTCAAAGCAAAGAGTGCCAGCTGAGGCAGACAAGACAGCACAGGAGACCTGCAGGGTAACTAATAGTTGGTACAACAGCAGGGCTGGCCTGTGGGACACCGTGTTAGCAGAAGGCATTCTCACTAGCCTGCCTTGTAGGGGCCTAGCAACCTCTGATGTCATCACCCGCACTACCAGGTGCGCACCAGGTGTGAGCTTCCCTAGCTTGCTCTTGGCTTCTCTCCCTTTCTGTCTCTCTGTCTCTTACTCTCTGTATAATGGGCACCCTCCTCTCTCCTTCCCCGTTTCCCACAATAAATTCTTTATACCAAATATGTTGTGATGGCATATTAATCATTATTATAACATACCAGAACATCATTGCTCAGTTAAAACCACCCAAAGCTGGCTGGTACTCACATGGTGAATACAGACAACCCCAGCTGCCCTTTGCTTCATGAAAACAGTGTCTCCATGGCAATGCAGATCTCATTCTGGACTCCCAGAGGCTCCATGTGATTGCTACGGAAAGGATTCAGATGAGCTGCACAGAGCATACTAGAGAAGGTAGGCAGAGTTCAGTGTAGAGTAGAGCAGAGGACGTGCTCCAGGAAGAGATCAGACAACAGCCAAAGGAGACTCCTGCGTCAATCTTCAGTTCATACAGGCTTCATCTGCTTCGAAAATCTGAATAGGCAGCCTTTCCTGGGGCTTTTTCCTGTCCAGGTGATTGACAAGCACATTTGGACTGACTCTTCCAGGAGGGGCAAATGGGCTGTCTTTGATCTTTATCATAAAGCCTCCTCTGGAAGGTAACCCTGTAGGGTTAGTACTCTTGAAGCTGGGTTAGATAGTTATCTATTAATGCCCCTACAGGCAGTCGGAATGTCACATTTCCTGAAGGGCCAGCAATATGATTCGCCTCTGACTAGTAAGCACAGCTCTGTAGCCCTCCTCCAAGTTACAGGCTGTTGGGGGGAAGGTCTAGCCCCAGTGTTCTCCAAGCCTGCTTACTGGTATCTGTCTCAGTACTAACAGCAAGCATCATTAGCCTTGCAGAATTGGCTGTACCCATCTTGCATCTGATACAAATGATGAGAACAGAAGATAAAAACTGGTCAGGCACATTAAGGAAGGAACCTAAAAAAGTGAAGAGCTCTACTCTTTGTCCTTGCCTACCAGTTCTGTTTTGACCAGAGGTCAAAATACCTTTAGTTCTAACAGCAGTTGTATCCTGGCCAGAAATCAGAAACAGCAAAATTTTAAAGGTGCTGGCTTGTGCCCTGATGCCTAGCACTTATCTTTCTTCTTTTGCAGCCCTTCCCTGGGACCCTCTGGTCATACAAGAGCTCCACTTACTGACTCTCTCTAAAGCTCTCTCTTATAACAAAGCTCTCTTCCAAACTCCATCCTCCCACTGTCCCATGATATTCATTCTTCAAGACTGCAAGACAAAAACTTGGAAGTCACTGGGTTGGGGTGGCTTCAGTGGCTACTGATTGTCTGGGATCTTAGCTCTCCAAGTTCTGCTCAACCCTGTGCTTTGCAAAATCATGCCATATAAAGGGGTCCTTGCAACCTCATATAAGGGTAAGGTAAGGGGGACCTTCCTGACCTTTCTCCACCTTTGCATGAATAACCCCTACTTTCTGCATTTCATGTTGACCTTAACTATAAACCATACTATCAAAACACCTATAGCAGCAACTCACTGAGGATGCCCCTGCAAGCCCAGGGGCTCACTCATGACTTTGATTGAATGTTTTCACTCTGAAATAAAACCTCCTCTCACTTTCTTTGCACATCTCTAATTATATCTCTGATTTCTCTGAAATCCTGGATATAGATGATTATCTGGTCTCTCCTCAAGCTTCCATAGTCCTTCACCCATAGCAACACAATAAATACAATGCATTAGTACTGGGCATGGGGTACAGGATGGAGGAAGAAAGGCTTCCTTGAGTGTCTGTCATACTAATGCGCTTATTCCACTTGGTCATTGTAAGCTCTGTTGGGGTGGGGGTTGCCTTTCCCATATCACAGATGAGAACAAAGAGGCCCAAAGGGTCATTGCTTACAAACAACACAAACAATTAACAGGCTGGCAAGCAACATGGAGTTCCAAGTCTGAGTGAGCATCAGGGAGTTGTTAAAGAAGCTTCTTAGAGAAACTCAAACAGGATGACAGACAGATGGGTGATCAATGAAGAGGAGTCCAAACAGAGTAAAGAAGTTGCAAGGATTGGGGGTGGATGAACACTGCAAGAGTGGGCTGTAAGCCCCAGACCTCTAGACCAGAAAGTGGCCAGAAGGTGCCACTTTCCAAGGCAGCAAGAGCAAAACTAAGCTTATGTTTGAATATTGTCAGCAGGAGACAGCAAGAAGCACCCAGGGTAGGCCTTTTTCCCAGACAGATCATGGCAAAGAAGGAAGTGATTTCACAAATGATACTGGGTTATCACTGCCAACATCTCTCCGAAAGATGACCTATGAGCTGCTACCCATTCTGCTTTTTCTCACCTTCCTCAGGAAGAGGTGACCCCCAAGACCCAGTTTTCTGCAGAGAAAGGGCAGAGGAAGAAGTGACAAGTGAGTAAAGTGACACAGAGAGCACCTCAAACATTTGTCTAGACTGTCAAGAAATCCTGAGGTGTCCAAAATGCCACATGCCCCAAGGTATCTTTTTGTTTTTGATTTTGAGACACAGTTTCATGTAGCTCAAGCTAGTCTTGAATGTTACATAACCAAGGATTCTCATCCTCCTGCCTCCACTACCGAAAAACCCCACCCTTAAGCCCGCTTTCAGTAACCTAGTGACAGCAGACCATGTCTTCGTCAGCCATCATCAGCCATCAAAATTCGAGACATTTCCACTGTTGCCATGGTCTCCATAGTCTTCTCCCTACGAGAGTGCAGTATACTCCTAAAAAGACAATGCCTCCTCTTCCTCTTTCCCCTTCCACCTTCACTCATAGGTTGCCTTTGCATTTTCCTCCTCCCCCAATAGACCTCCCCTGTGAGATCCCTTCCATGGTGTGAGCTCACTTGCATGGTGTGATTTTGGGGCATCCATCACTTAGATCATAACATCCACTTCCTAAGCACTGGGATTACAGGCATTCACTACCACAGCTAGTTTTATGTGGTGCTTGGGATTGAACTCCCAGCCTTGTGCATGCTATAAGCAGTCTACCCCCTGAGCTACGTTCCAACCCTGAGATGTCTTAAAGCGAGGAGTCTGTGGGTCCTTGCCTGCCTCATGATACAATGAAAACCTATTCCTTCTTGTTCAGCTTCCATTGGGAAGGGAGAACAAAAGAACGCAGAGCCAAAAGAAGACGTGATTCAGAGTTTAAATATTCTCACTGCCCTGGCGTGGCAGGGGTGCTTGTCTGCATCGCCTGCCATAAGGGGCTACTCACAGGGGAGAGTGTCACTCTCCTGGGCAAACGTCCCTAAGACCAGGAGAACAAGGCCCATCACTCTTCCGGTACACAGAAGTATCTTTTCACCTGGCAGCAAGCACATGGGTAACACAGGGAGATTCCTAATTTCTTTAAGCTCTGAGACAAGCTTTAACGGAGCAGGCGGAAGGCCAGACCCAGCCTAGAGAAGAAAGCTGCCATCCCCAGCCACGAGAGCTGTGGAGTGAGGCCAGAAGGCTGGGGGAGATGCTGTGTGAATGAGGCACTTTGGAAATTCCTTACATTTTTTGCTCTTTGTCTCTGGGCATTGAGATGGAGAGCCACAGTTGACTCCTTTCCAGTTCCCGTCTATCCTCTGCATTCAAAAAGAAGATCTTAACTGAGAACCAAAGAATCCCCTGGTTCTTTTTTTCATCTCAGTGGTGACCCAGGGCGCGTGGCGCAAAGCTGGCTGGGAGGCAGGCGCTCTTCCCTCTCTCGGCAACTAGGGCCTGGCTCAAGTCCTCGTTGATGCAAATGAGATGCCTTTTTTCAAGAGAGATGGTGGTCACTCTGCTCCTCGGTAATGGGGAACTCAAAGGTCCTGGAGCGAAGACTGGGCACAGGCACTGGGATATGAGGATCGGAACGGAAACCCCAGAGCTAAGCACGTGTGGTCAGTTCTTGGTTCAGCACCTAGCACTGAGGCAAAGGGTGGAGAGGGGAACCAGGAGCCCCTTTCCCAGGAAACGCCATAGGCTTTTACTGCAGTTGTGAACAAGGATTCCTCTATTGCTGGTATAAGGCCCAGGTCCTTTTTCCCCAATGAATGCCTCACCATACCACTATCACAAGCCGCTTTGCACTACAGCCAGCTGACCTCCCCTAAGAGGTCCTGTAATGAGTGACTGGGGTCTGGCAAGCTCACTCAAAGCTGTGTCATGCTAGCAACCGGCCCTTCCTTCCTGTTTCATCTCCTCCCCCCCCCTGACCTGAAGAACTGGGATGTTTCACCATCTTCCTACACTTGAGCCATCCTCTCCCTTTTGTCACCAAGTGTTGTCCTTATCTTCCCAAAGTGGTAGATCGCCTCACAGAAAATGGGGCAAATTTTACCTCCCAGAGTTCCCACCCAAGAGGTAAAAAGAAAACCGAACTTTCTTTGAAGGGCAGTGGCTTTGAGCACATTTGCCAGACCCTCAGTCACTCACTACAGGGCCTCCTTGGGGAGTCACATCCTCACTGGGCTCCAGTTTCCAACTCTGAGATGGAAAGAGTTGTCTAGAAGACCTCTATGCTTCTTCCCAACTGACAGCCCAGAGACTTGCTGGATCTCAGTGAATTCCAGGCAGGTATGAGTTAGGGATAGCTCCTCCAACCCCTCCCTTCTTTGAGGCTGGCTCTGTCAGTGCTGCCTGTGGCTAGTATCCAGCTCTTAAGTGTTTATGGTTCGACCCTATTCGGTAGCTGTAGAATGGAAACCATAGACAGGCGACAACCACTCTTCAGAACAGCATCTCTTAACCAGAATGGTCACAGGCTGGGTTTCCCTTTCATGGGTTTTTAGTCTCATCCATAAAAGAACTCAAAAGCAGGCTCAGAAAGAAGCTCAAGGCCCATTTTATTAAAGTAAGAAAAACAATAGAGCAGACAGGCTATAATCTTAACAGATGCTGGAAGGAAAGAGATAAGTAGAAGAAAGATAGAAATGCCTTTTGAGTTAGACTATGAAGCACCAAACAGAGGCAAGGTGGTGGCATGCACCTTTGATCCTAGAGATTAGGAGGCAGAGACTGCTGGATCTCAGTGAATTCCAGGCCGGTGTGGTCTACATAGTATATTCCAGGTCAGCCAGGTTTACTTAGGAGACCTTGCTTCAAAATAAATAAACTTGACATGGTAACACATGCCTGTAATCCCAGAGCTCAGGAGGCAGAGGCTGGTAGATTTCTGTGAATTTGAGGCTATCTGGTCTTCACAATGAGTTCCAAGACAGGCAGAATGACATAGTGAGACCCTGCTTCCAAAAAGTCAAGTGGCGGGGGGTGAGGGGAGGCAAGGAAGGAAGGAAGGGAGAATAAATAAGTGAAATAAAGAAAATGGTTAAAAATAATGAAAACAGATTTAGCTACAAAAATCAACAAGAACTGTAGAAGGAGCGGGAGTCTTCATAGAAAAAAAAAGGAAAGGCTCAGAGCATCTGAACAAGTATGTCTAGGATTTTGGCTGGTATACAAAAACAAGGAGGGAGCAGCCAGGCATAGCGGCATATGCCCTTAATTCTAGCATTTAAGAGGCAGAGGCTGGTGGATCTCTAAGTCTGAGGCCAGCCTGGTCTACAGGGAGAATTCCAGAATAGTTAGACAGAGAAAGCCTGTCTCAAAAGCAAAACAAAACAAAAAACAGAGAGAGAAAGAGAGAGAAAAAAAGAAAAATTCCACTTTTTGAGCTAGAAAAGGGCAGGCAGGCTTAGCAGTAAGATTCGTAAGCAACTGCATTGACAGGGTTCCAAGAGGTAAAAGTCCATTATCTCATTTAAAGGACAATTATTCCTCCCATCTTCTTAGCAAATCTTCAGGTAAATGAGCTTTCCTGAGGGGTGGTCTCCTGCCAGATGACTGACAGGCTCCATTGTATGAAATTTTGAGGGTGGAGAGAGGAAATTGACAATAGTAGGTAATGTTCTTTAATTTAGGAAACAATCAGAATGTCATATCTGCACTCAGGGCCTGGGATACCTCTCATGTCCTATGCTTCTGGCTAACAGGAAATAGTTCTTCCGTAATGGGCCTCAACAGTACCCCGACACACCTAGTTTTCATGTAGTGTTTTGAATCTTTTAAAAAATTATTTCAAAAAAAATTTCATACATGTTGATCATACTCTTTGTCTTTCCTTCCAGATCTTCCCCTGTGTTTCTAATATGAAGAAGGACAATTGTGATGTTTTCCTTTTTAGCAGAAGGTGGCATCCAAAGGGAGACCTTTATCCTCAATGGCCTTCAAGGCTGCTAATATCTTTCTAGCTACCTAACAACAGTACCATAGGACATCTCCTCTGAGAGTCACTGTCCAGTGCCCTGTAGCTGTCACTGTCCCTTCTGAGTGCTGGGCCACAGCCTACACATGCTCAGACCTGGGCTCCCAAAGAGTCCCCACTTTTGGGGTATCTTTTTTTATTTTTTTTTAAGATTTATTTACTTATTTTTTATACAGTGTTCTGTCTGTGTGTGTGCCTGCACACCAGAAGAGGGCACCAGATCTCACTATAGATGGTTGTGAGCCACCAAGTGGTTGCTGGGAATTGAACTCAAGACCTTTGGAAGAAGAGCCAGTGTTCTTAACCTCTGAGCCATCTCTCCAGCCCCTTTGGGTGTCATTTTTGTTCTTCAAAAGTTTTGCTGTTTTATCTCTGTGTCTATTCATTCTTATGTCTCTCTGCTTGTCTCTTTCTCTTAGAGCTTCTATCCCTTATGAGTATGTCTAGATGTCTGTCTGTCTATCTGTCTGGCATATCCCCATAGGACTCCCTGATCTCCCCTTCTACACACCGGTGAAGCAGAAACTGCCAGAAATGATGGAACTGCCACAGGGTGCCAGAGCAGAGAGAGCAGAGTCATGCTGGGGAAGTCTGCACATGGAGGGAGCTGGTAGAGAGGAAGAAAGGCAATGAGTCCCTCTGCACCCCTGCCTTCCAGCAAGCACAGCAGGCGCTCTATGAGTGACCACACAACTTGCTAATGGCTTCTGTGCAGATTTCTAAAACACCTCTGCTCCCTCAAGCCACATTCAAGTTCTCCCTAAGGCCTCTTCAGTGATCACTGTCTACCCATATAGCATTCAAAGTTGGCCCTTCTTTTCAGACCCTTTTGTTTGTTTTGTTTTGAGACAGCCTCACTATGCATCCCTGGCTAGCCTATACTTCGCTCCGTAGATGAGGCTGGTCTCCAACTCACAGAGATTCCCCCTGCCTCTGCTTTCCAAGTGTCAGGATTAAAGGCATACCCTACCTCAAAGCCCCCCCCCCCCCTTTTGAGACAAGTCTCATATATCTCAGGCTGCTTTGTGTCCCTGGTGCTGTGCTTATGGGTATACATCTCTTTCCCCATATTATTTAATGCTGATTAAATAATTAATTGAACCTAGGGCCTCCTTCCTGCCTGGCCAGTATGTTATTGATAGAGCTTTGCCCCCAGCTCTGGCAGATCCTGTTTTTATTGAGGCTACTTTGCTACTTATCAAGGTCTTTGGTTACCATCTATGAAACTGAAGCATGGGGGTGAGGGGTGGGGACCAATTCAGAGGGGACTGATTTAAGACTGAAAACATTACTATCTATCATGTCCTTCAAGCCCTCCCATGAGGCTGCATCTTCCCCCAACATAGAGACTCTTCTTTCTCTCTTCTCAAATAGCAAGGATCACCTGCTAGGCTGGAGATCTGGGTCCGAGGAGTTTCCTCCACCCAATGTGCTCTTCTCTAGCCCAGCCTTGCAGTGGAAGGGGAGTGAAGCTGGAGAAGAATGTGTGGAAATTCGTGGCTTTCATCTCTTAAACAAATAGCAAATTCTTCTGTGTAGCCGATGCTGCTGGAATTAAACAATGATGTGTTCAGGGAGGCTCCAAGGCGTTACCTTAGCAACGCCCAGGCTGTTTTCATGCAAGATCTAGTTAAAGAGGAAAGAGAACAAAAATAATCAAGGGACAGTCCTGGCTGGAGTCCAGGAACGAGGGTCTTTGGCTGAGTATTTGTGTTTTGTATGCTGATGTGTTTGTGGCCCTCCTTTTACCAAGCTTCCTCTGGCTCCCTGGTGTGTTCATGCCTGTGAGGCTGGCCCCCTAGAATACTAATACAGGCTCAAAAGGCGAGGGACAGGCATCACAGGTACGACATAAGAAGAGGTGATGTGTATGAGGCCCAATAGGCTGCGTCACAAGCATAAAGGTCACAAGCTGAGCATAAGCAAAGAGACCGCCAGTCTTCTCTAAAGTACCTGACAGGCATTTGTTGCAGGCCCACATGGCAGTGCTGCTCACAGCACAGGCTATGGCCTAAACAGAAATTTGGTATGCCCAGCACCCTGTGGTCCATTTTGTAGTTCATCTGGAGTGACTAATGGGTCTGGTCGCTTACACCTGTAGTTGCAGTCCTTGGGAGACTGAGGCATCAGGCTTGTTACAAATTCCAAGTCAACCTGGACTTACAGAATAAGACCTTGAAAAACAAAACACCTGCTCAAGCAAACCTGAGGAGTCAGCTCTCTCTCCTTCCACCACATGGTTCCCCGGCAGAATTGAGCTCAGGTTGTGGGCTTGGCAGTCAGTACCTTTATCCACGCCCCCGCCCGCCCCCATCTCTCTGAAATGAAGCTTATTTCTCTTTCTTTTTCTTTCTTTGTTTCTTTCTTTCTAGGAGGGTGGGGGAGGTTGATCCAGGGTTTCTTTTTGTAGCCCTGACTGTCCTGGAACTCACTTCGTAGACCAGGCTGGCATCAAACTCACAGAAATTCGATTTCCTCTGCACCCCGAGAGCTGGGATTAAAGGCGTGTTCTACCACCACCAGGTTGACGTTTGTTTCTTAATATCAGGGTTTTTTCAAATGTTTATTATTTTATTGTAGTGCAGGTACCTGAGTGTATGAATGTGCACTGCATGCCTGTAAGAGCCTGTGGAGATCGGCAAAGGCATCGGATCTCTTGGAACTGGAGTTACAGATGATTATACACTACCATATAGCTGCTAGGAATCGAACCTGGCTCTTCTGCAAGGCAGGTAAGTGCTCTTAACCTTTTTTAACTTTAATTTTTATTTTCTGTGTATGAGTGTTTTGCCTACATGCATGTATATGTACCAGATGTATGTATGTAGGTGTGTATGAGCACCACATGTGTGTAGTGCCCAAGGAAACCAGAAGAGGGGGTCAAATCCCCTGGAACCTACAGGCAGTTGTAAGCCATCTGATGTGGGAGCCAGCAACTGGACCTAGGTCCTCTGCAAGAGTAGTATTCACTAGGCCACTAGGCCATCCCCCCAGTCCTTAATATCAGGTTTTTATAATGACCATGGCAATGATGGTTCTAATAACCAAGGTGACATTAGATACTGTTGCAAGCTGGATTATACCTTCTGGCAAAAGTGTGCAGCCAAATCATAACACCCACACACATACACATATACACACACACCAAATGTGTTTGGAAATAGGATCACTGCTCATGTATACATACAAACACAAACACACACACACACACACACACACACACACATATATATATATAAATACGCAGTGCACATATACATCCATATATACACATATACATGTGCACATACACTTGTGTGTTAAGATGAGGTCAATAGTGTAAATCCAATGACTGCTGTCCTTAGAAGAGGAACACTTAGGCAAAGAAATGCAGGGAGGGAGGCACATAAGGATGAAGCAGGAACTGGAGTAAAGGTGTCACCACCAAAGAAGGTCAAAGAACTGCTGATAGCTGCCAGAAGCTAGGAAAGAAGCATGGTGCAGATTCTCTGACTGGCCCCCACAAAAAAAAGAAGTCTATGGGGATCTGACCTGACTGTTCCGCCTGGCACGGAAAGACAACAGACTTCAGCCTCCCGTTTCTGGTGCTTGTGATAGTGACTCTGCTGAGCTCCTAGAGCAGCACTCTCCTGCCAGCACCCCATTCTTTAAGAGCAGAAACCTTCCACCTGCTTTATAGACAAGGAGGCTCTGTCAGAGAGCCATGGTCCTCAGGCCACAGGTGGAGAGGTTCTCAGAGCTGGGTCTACCTAGCCCCCAGCTAGGCCCACTGGGCTGGGCAAAAGGCTCACACAGAGTGTGTATGCCTGTGACTTTTGTCCCTTAGCCCCTTGCCAAGGACACATGGTAAGAGGGAGAACTAGATTACTAGACTCTCCCTGTGTGAGGTGGAAGACAATCATCCCCACCATGTGGGTCAGAGGTGCCACAGTCGGTGTGTGTGCTGACACCAGAGTGGACATAGCCCAAGGAAGTTCAGATTTGAGTCAAGTGTCAGAGCCACAATGACCCTTTCCCCGAAGTCCCCAGTCCCTGTTCCATCCACAGTGTTCCTGCCTAAGGACTGGTCACACGTGTATTTCCTGCCTCCTGTAACAGAGCAGTAGTTCTGCTGCCTGGAGCAGGGCTGTGTCCAGGGCTTTTGGTGAGAGGACTGAGTACACAGCTCAGTGGTAGAGCACTTGCCGAGAACGGTCCTGCCTGTTTGCGCAGTGCTAGAGATTGACCGTACATGATCTTCATGGCAGTTATGTGCTAAGGCAGACAGCTCGTCAAAGCTGGGAGAGAAGGGTGAGGAGGGCACTCTCTCACTCTTCAGCCATGGTTTCAAGGATCTTGTCCCTTCTTTCATATCTACTGTCATTGGACTGTGCACAGTGGGCTGGTGGCAACATAAGGGAATCCTTCCAGAACTTTCCCCAAGGACTGTGAGGTGATTTGCTAAAGGCCAGTAGGGGAAATGATGACAGGGAGATGGAAGGAAGGGTCACCAGGGGAGGTAGCCGAGAAAGCCACCCACACCAGCCCTGCCTCGCTCCAAACTTATCTTCCGTCCTCTGTGGCCATGACGCAGAGTGATGCACCACACATACACAGACCTAGGTGGGGAGGACAACTCTGTCTACTCCAAAACAAAGGAGAAAGGGGATTCTTAGCCTCAGGAAACACGAGTCTCCACCCATTGCCAGCTACCCCATTGCATACCCCACCAGCTTCCTCTTCTCTCCCTGCCCCTCACCACCCAGCAGAGGTAACTCAGCAGTTCCCTGAGGCCTCCTTTGAGTTTCATTTGGACACTGGTCTTTATACAAACCCTGGGCTTCCTGCCTGGACCCTTTGTTAAGGCTCTTGCTGTTTCCTCTGCCTGCAGACTCCTCCCCACACACACCATGTCTCCCCAGTGTAAGCAGGAGAGGCTGGGAGCTGCTTCCTCTAGCTCCAAGGCACCAACTAGGTTCTACTGTTTCAGCCCTGCTGTATTCAATGCTTCACCGTCCCCACCCTACAGCTGATAGGGAATATGCTGGCTAGAACACACAGCTGTGATACCTACATTGGGCCCACTCAGGCACCTAGGACCTAAATGTACTCCTTAGAGAGTGGGCTTAGTTCTTATCCTGTATTCTGTGCCCAGAGCCTCACTGTGAATTGTCAAGGGCACAAGATGAAGGAGCAAAATATGTCCTCCTACTAGAAGCCAGATGTCACTTAGAAGAAAGGAACCAGGAAGGTAGCACAGAAATGTCAGAAAGTTATGTCTTTCCCAGCAGGAGCAGAGCGGAGGCTACAGTGGCAATGAAGGGGTTCTGGCTCACAGGCCTTTGATCCTGGCAAGGGCTGGGAGCTAGGGCAAGGGGCTAATCTACAATCTAATCTAATAATCATCTCACCAGAGGATTGAGCGCAGGTCAGCTCAGACAAGTGGTTAGCACAAAGGTTGAAGCGTAAAGGCCAGATGCCTGGCCATTTCAGCTCATTACCGGTGTAGCCCTGGAGAAGTTAGTCGGCCTGAGTGCCTATGTCTCATCATTTTATGGTGCCTGAAAATATGACAAAAATAGCCACCACCTCACCATGATGTGACAAGGGTTACATAAGTTAATCCATGTAAAGTATCTAATACAGCCTCTGCCTCTTCATTTGCTGCCACCCTGGAAACTACTGGAAAGGAGAAGGCTCATGCCAGAAAATAGATGAGAATAACCTCATGATTTGGGGGTTGGAAAGCCAACCTAAAACTTCCAAACCACTCATGGAAGTTAAAGAGGCTGAATAACAAAACAAAGATTGATAAATAAAATCTGCATCCAGGCAATGGAATGGGAGACGTGAAAGCCAGCTCTATCCTAATATGAGTGTGCAAAGGACTTTCAGAAATGCACACAGAGAGGGCCAACTTCTAGAACTCATCAGAAAACTGGCTAAGGGTAGGAGCAGAGCTTCAGGGCTGCAAGGAGAGCTCTGTGGTCACCGACAGGAGATTCGGATTGGGAGTGTGTGCTGATGGGCACACACCAGACAAGCCTCTGTGAGTAGTTCCCGGTGTGCAGTGACAGGAGGTGGGAGACATGACCCAGCTTGTTGGCCCCTGGGTGTCCAACTAAAGAGATTCTGTAGATTGTTATCGACTTTTTTGAGACAGGGTCTACTGTTGGGAGCACAAAGGTCCTTTTGCTCGCAGATAAGCCATGGAAGAAACTAGGATGTTCACACACAGGATTGTCTCTTCAGGGGAAGAAATCTATAACTTTTTTTCCACCCAGAAGCCTGGGTTTGAGGTGGTTAATAACCTGGTGATCTGTGTTATCTGCAGGGCCAGGACATATTAAGCTCCTACAGCAGGACTAGAGGTAGCTAATAGTCAAGGCAACCTTTGCATTATCTGTATGGCCAGGCTCTCCTCCAAACCTCTACCACCAGCAAACTTTTTTCAAACTGAACTGTATTTAATATAAACGCTTACAATAAACTGCTCAGGATCAGCCTCTAGGAGTTTCAGTCAACACTAGCTAAGTCATGTTGAACTGGATTTCCTTCTTGCCTCACATGGGTCATTACTCTCCTGGCCCTGGGGGTCACAGAGACCTCCCACAGTCTACACACACAAACACTCAAACACACATGCACGCACACATTCAAACATATGCACACACATACACACACTCAAACACATATGCACACACTCAAACAGAAGGGTTTGTTTTGGTTTTAATAGAATGCTATAAAAGAAAGAAAGGAGGGAAGAAAAGAAAAGAAAAAACTCTCCCAGGTCCACAAGGGGCCTTGTTGGATGCTAGCTTCAGTCTTACCTTATGTGGAATCTGGACTTGGAGGCCATGAATTCATCTATGGACTCCGAGAAATTCCTACAGAGAAATAGCCCAAGAATATCAATAGCCAATTGATATTAATCTAATGAGAGAGAATAAAACTCCACTAGGTAGGACTGTTAGCAGGGACAGTGACAGGAAGGAGGAGAGTAAGCACTTAGGGAGCAGACTTGGGGAGAGGGAAGGCTAAGGCCAGGTTCCAGCCCCAGAGGCACAGGCTCACAGTGCTGGGTTCATCTTCCATCACACAGATACTTTCTAAAGTGGAAGGGTGGGTAGGGTCCTCCTTAGGGAGGAAACGTAAATGGATCCCACAGGAAAGCATGTGGCCCAGGCTGCAAAGGGAGACAAGGAGTCTCTAGGAGGAAATGGGAGGGGCACATGGGCTGGGACTGACTGGAGAAGATTCCTGGGTTGGCTACTCGGTAAGGGAACCTCGTCGGTGGGAAGACCTGCTTTGTTTCCAGAAAGATGATGCCGTGGGAGCCAGATCACACTTGCAAGTCTACTATCTGCCACTCCACTCCAGCCATACCATAGGTACCCACACCTTCAGCACATACACATGCATTCTGCATCGTATATACCGCATATCTAATGCCTCAGCATACACACCACACTCACACCTACATCTATGCCTAACTACTCACATAAATGCACACACCTAACACCCTACCTACATCCACACATTAACCCTATATAGACATACCTATTTCCATACACTAACCCTATATACACACACCTACACCCACATACCAATCCTACACACACATACACAAACCTATATACTAACCCTATAAATACAAACATACCCTGACACACTAACACCACATATACACCTACACCCACACACTAATCCCACGCACTCACCTACACCTATACATACACACTAACCCCACATACCCACCAGTACCCACACACTAATCCCACACACACATCTACAACTACACATTAACTCCACATAAATACCTATACCCCCACATTACCTCCCCGACATCTATATCCACATACACATTTACACCCACACACTAACCCCACATTCACACAGACACAAAACTCATATATACATAACTACCCAAGCACTAATTCCACACATACAACCACACACCAATCCCACATAAACATCTACACACACACCCTAACACCAATACACACACCCATAATACACACTTGCATGCATACACATGCCAGAGCTATAAATTTCTTACATACAAGTACACATGTACATAGTAGCACCACCAACCAACCAACCATAGACTGTACCCACATATACAAAGGCTCAAAACATCTATAATACCCACACATGGAACAGGCCAGAACACATCTCACTCACACCACAAGACTGCCTCATGTCCTGTACACCCACACCCACAAGCTCCATCTCACTAGAATGATACTTCAAACAATCACAGGCTCCTGACACGTAAACAAACTGAAATGAACAGAATGCTACTGGCCTTCAGTCTCTAGTGCTGTTGCTGAACCCTGAGACATCAAATAAGGCTTGGATCTCCTGACTTCGGTGTGACCTCAGGAAACTCCTGATTCCATTGCTAAGCACAAGAGCTTTCCTGTCCCCCATTTCTTGGCTGAGGACACAGGGACACACTGCCCACTCCCCAGCTGGAGCTTCCACTCCCAGGAATGCTCTGTCCCAGGTCCCTCCTCCTCTCCCTCTGACGCACTCTGGTACCTTCCTGTCCCCAAAGAGCCCCCTCTCCCTTCTCCTTGGGGATAAGGCCTGGTTATCTGTCCATCTGTTTATCTTCTTATGGTCTTCTTCCTGGAATAGCTCAGTGTTATCTAAGCCGGGGAGCCTGGACAGGGCTTGCCTGTCTGCCTGACAGACGCCCCACCCCACCCCCCACCTGGGGACAGTGCTTGCTCATCCTTGGTGGTCTTTCCTCCTTTAAACCAAATTCCACTCCAAAGAGGCCCAGATATCAGCCAAGATGAAGGCCTCCTGTGAGCATTCTCTTCCAGATGGTTCCTCCAGTCCTATAAAGGCACCCTGGCTTAGCTCTTCTCTTCTCCCTTGAAGTCGTGGTCACTATCAAGATGCTGGGTGTGTCACTCCTCAACTCATATCAGCCCCAGACAGCTGAGATCCCCACTTACAAGTAACCTCTCAAAGATATGAGATCCCCATTTACAAGTAAGCCCTCAAAGACTTACCTCTCCCTTTGTCCCTTGTAACAGCACATCTGTGCAAAGAGCTCAGAACTCCCTAACACTCTCCAGATCAGAACCTCATCGCACCTTCTTGGGTAAGCCTTGGCTTTCTGTCAGTGTTTCTTCCCAGTACCATCCCCTAGGCCCCAAGCCCCCCACTTTTCCAGGTTGAGTCATCTGATGATCCCCTCTACCCAAGACCCTCAGCCTTCCTGCCCACAGCCACCAGAGAATAGAGGTCAACTGTCATTTCCAGGTACTTTTGCTCAAAAATATTCCACGACTCCTTGCTCCTGGTTGCATCAAGTCTGAACATGTTTTTTCAAGGTAGGACTCCACTTACTGATTGTCCCTCACAGCTATCACATACACTTTTGGGCTGCCATATCAGGCCTGGCTTTGCATCCTTTGGCTAAAATCCCTTCCCAAGGGGAGATGTATACCCTTTCTAAAGTCGCAACAGAGACCAGAGCTCCAGCAAAGTTCACTCTGGGGAATTGATGAGTTTATTGGGCTTCCTTGCAAAGTACAGGTGAGGAGTTATTTGCAGGGCTGTAGGGTTCTCCCCTCAACAGACCGCACCTGGAAAGGCTTTAGCCAGCAAAGGCATCCCTGTAGCTGCATACTACTATATACTCTATATACCATGTACTCTAGCACATGTATACTCTTCCATATACTAAATACTCTAAGGCCACATGCAATTGAGTTGTATACAGTATGTGGTAGTAAAAGACTGAGCACTATGATGAGGGTCTTGTGACACTCCCCACCCATCCATGAGCAGACAGAAACAAGCCCAGCTGGGATAATCCTCTGGCAAAGGAGGGCACCAGCTGAACTCCTCAAGGTGATGGTTACTTGGTACAGAGGAGAGTCACCCAAACACAGCCCAACCAAGAATGCCTTTAGCCTTTCCCATAACTCCCCAAGGTCTCCTCTCCCCCAGTCTCAGTTTTCTTGTGTCCTCTGTGATGCTCTCTGGTCATTCTTTGTTTGTTGGCCTGTGATAGGGGCGCTTGCTCTGGAGTAGGCACATACTAGTCACCAGCCTCCTGTCCAAGACACAGTAGTATAAATCCCATTGACAGGATCCCCACAAGCCAACTGTGTCATACAGCTCCCGAGGGTGACAGCCTGCTCTCCAACGTGTGCTCATCCGTCATTTCACTTTGATTTGGGAAGCTAGCACAGGACTACCCACTTTATCACACAAACACATCCTTTAGTTATTGTGCTACCATGAATAAAAGCACCTTTTAGCAGAGAGGAGGGAAGAAAAACAGTCCCAGAAAAAAGGACAGCCTTTGAAACTGAACAAGTTTGGCGTCAAGAACAACTTCACCAGGTTTCTTTGTCTTCAGTCCTAAGGACAATCTCAGAGCAGAAGACTTAGCTAGATGAGAGATACATCAGTTTCCCCTTTTCTTCCATTCACAGAGGACTGGTGACGACTTTGTCAAAGGCTGTGTCTGTGGTGGTTGATCTCTACAGTCTTGGCCGGGGCTGGGTAACAGCTTAAGCAGAGCCCTTGGTGGGTCCTCTGTTCGGTTGTCAGATGCAGAAAGGATCTTAACACTTGCCCACAGATTCAACCTGGAACCTCACCATGGCCGTGGTTCCTCCTGATATTGGTGATCCCAACTGTCAAGTGTGCCCAGCCTATTGAGATTACAAAAGAAAGCTATCATTTACCAAGTTCAAGGTCCAGAACTGTACAGAGGAGTTACACACACACACACACACACACACACACACACATCTTATCTTATTTCATAGCCACACACACACTCACTTAATGCAGCCACATGAGGCCCATGGACCACAAGTCGGGCCCATCTGCTCAGTGCTGCCTCAGATGTTTACCTTAATTCTATGCAGCTATCAGTCAGGTACATAGTGTGGTGGCTCTGACTCTGTCCTGCTCTTGGGCAGGTGCACCCTTGAATCTCCAAGGTATTTAAAATGCTGGGCAAGAGCAAGAGGCGATGAGCCTCAGAGATAGACTTTCTACCATGGTTTCATTGCTCTTGGGTGTAATGCTTCAGTGTCCCTGAGATGTGACCCTGCCTTTTTCCTCCCCTTCAAGGCTCATGAGTACAATCTAAACTTTCCATCACGAAGCCAGGAGCCTCCAGCTGCTTCCACAGAAAGCTCCTGAGCCTGGCCTGCGGAGAGGAGAGAATTTTTCCAAAGGATGTATATGTGCATTGTTGGGCCCCAAAAGCATCTTGGTGAACTCCAGGTCACGGCATAGCCTGACAAATGACAGGAAGTTGAGGACCTCAGCCTGACATTTTTTCCACAAAGGCCCCAGAGCCCAGCCAGGTGAGCTAGTTTTTAGAAGGGACACACATGGCCACCGTCCAGCACTTCCTGCCCTTTGTTGGCCATGGGACAGCCTTTCTTTCGTGCCTGGCTTCTGTTTCTTATTTAAGGCTAGGAGCAGCTCGATATAGAAATGGGTGGGCCCAGGAGTAGAGGAGGATGTAGGAATGTAGACTGGCAGGATGCCTGCCTGGGCAGGACTGCTGATTAAAATACTGTCACCAAATATACCAACCGTGAGCCCATTTGTCATTTTTATACCTATGGAGATGTCCTATGTGCTCCCATGGCATGTTTCAAAGGCTTGCAGTCTGCCTACACAGCAGCCTTTGCTAACAGCTCCGTCCTTGGGCCCCTGTGCTCTGGCTGACCTTCATGGGTTCCCTGAAGAAACAGCCATAAGGAAACCTTTTTTTCCATAAGGTTTCATAAAACCTTTCTTTTTGCCGTAAGGAAACCTGGTCACTGGCTTCTTTAGGATCTGTTGCCAATGAGCTGCTGGTTGAACACTGATACCAAGGACTGTTTATACCCCTGTCTACATTATCATCTTTACATAGAGCTTGTGTGGAAGACATAGAACATAATTTGAGCTTTTTTTGGAAACTCTGGGTCTGGGCTCAGAATCTTGTGTAAACTAAAACAAGCCTGGAATCAGGGAGACCCAAGAGATCTGTTCCTCTCACTGCCTGACTGGTAAGAGTTCCTTTATTTTCTTTTTTGCAGAGGTTGGCCTGCTGACACACAGTGTTTGCCTGATTTCTCAAATTCTGTGCTCTAAGATATGCTTGTCATAACACTGATGTCAGTAAAACAGTCACTGAAGTCCACAAGGTCATTTGTCACTTAAGTAAGTCAGTAAGTATTGGCTTGTCAGACTGCTGTTTTTGGTATATTCCCTTTTCATCTGCATGCATATGTTTCTTTTCTTTTTAAAAATTACTGTATTTTATTCTTAAGTGCATGAATGTTTTGCCCGCATGTACATGTCTATGTACCATTCGTGTGACTGGTGCCTATGGGACCAGAAAAAGTTGTTGGATCCTGTAGAACTGGAGTTACAGATGTTGTGAGCTGCCTTGTGGGTGCTGGGAATTTAACCCAGGTCCTCTGGAAGAGCATCTAGTGATCTTAAGTGCTGGGTCATCTCTCTAGCCCCCTCTTTTCTTTTTGTTTTAAAATTAAATTTCATTTTTGTCCATGTGTGTCTCTCTCTCTGTGTCTGTTTTGGGGGTATGTGTGGGAGGTCATGGAGGTCAGAAGCATTGAATCCTTTCTAGTTGGAGTTATAGGAAGTTTGGACCATGCACTTTGGGTGCTGGGGCCTAACCTCAGCTCCCCTGGAAGAGCAGTACACATCTGTAACTGCTGAGCTATCTTTCTAGACCTATTTCCCACCCCCCTTCTTTTCAGTGCTAGAGATTGAGCCCAAAGAGTCATGTACGCTAAGTGCTCGCTCTACTGTCTACTACCCTGGTTTAAAGCTAATTTTAGCTCCTTAGTTGTGCATGTATGTGTGTGCACTTGCCTAGCATGCACAAGGCCCTGAGTTTGATCTCCAGCGCTGCAAAATCTAAATAAAAAGAAGAAGACGTGCTTGTATTTGTGGAACTTTTTTATTGCTAAGACAAATACCCTAGAAAAATAAAGTAAAAGAGGATTTATGCCACCTGGTCCCCCAGCTAATGAGATGATGCTACGACTATTCAGGACACACACACCCCTCCCCCAGTTAATTCTCCTGAACATCCTCACAGACACAGCTGGAAGTCTCTCTCGATCTACTCAAGACGGCATCAGACTTGATCATCAGTGAAAATAATGAACACTTACACAGATGTTGACATACACAGAGGCCTGGCCCTGCATGCTGGGTACAAACGGAAGACTGTATGGCGCCCACTGATGACACAGCACCAGAAGTTAGTGCCACCTGAACACACCTACTGCTGGGAAGGTGAGAGCACAGCAGAGAGAACCACAGCAGTCCAGAGCATGGGCACGGTGGCAAATGGCTGTGCTGCTGTTTGTGTATATCTTGGTGTATAGTGTACATCTCCTTACAGAAAAATGTACTGTGAAATAGTTGGCTATGTTATACCAACAGTATCTTATACATCTCACCCTTTCTTTGTCTCCTGATTAAATCAAGAGGGGCTGGGGCTGTAGCTCAGAGGGTGAACTCTTGCTTGGCATATGTGAGGCATAGGTTGGACCACCTAGCACCAGAAACGCACACATACCACAACACACCACATGCACAAACACCAGACACACACACCACAGAGTGAGCACATGCACATACACACATACATATACCTCACACAGTCACACACACACAAAAGCCATGATGACAGACTGATGGGAACCATCTAGACTTCTGTAGGGAACCTCTATGATGTTTTCAGGACAATGAAATCACCTTTGAATTGCATTTGTGGACCCAGAAAAGGTGGTGCACACTTTTAATCCCAGCACTCAGGAGAGAGGCAGAGACAGGCACATCTCTGTTAGTTCAAGGACAGTCTGCTGTACAGAACAAGGTCCAGTTCAGCCAAAGCTATGTAGTGAGATCTTGTCTCAAAAAAAGAAAGTTAGGCAGGCAGGAAGGAAGGAAGAAAGGAAGGAAAATTTTTAAATGCATTTCTGGGCTGGAGAGAAGACTCAGAGATGACGAGAACTTGCCAGACTTCTGGAGAATTCAAGTTTGTTTGCTAGCACCTACATCATCAGGTAGATCAGATGCCCTCTTCCAGTTTCCATGGACATCACATAGACATACACATAAATAAAAACAAGCAAATTAAAGAAAATGCATTTCTTAGAACGGGTCTCTATCTAGGCTAGGAGTGAGGCTCAGTTGGCAGAGTGAGTGCTTGCTTAGCACACACAAAGTCCTGGGTACTTCAGTGACCACAAACACCGTGAAAGCAGCAACAATAGTAATGTCTACTCTTATCTTTCTCTGAGAGGTCAAAGTGGGGCTTGAGGCAGTCCATGTGTGTGAAGATGTGCTCATGTGACATAACTCAGAATCACCTAGCATGTGGTCACTGCTGTCACTCATCCCAGACATTTACTGAGCGCTGCTTTTTCCAGGCACTCAGTGAAACCCTGCAGATTTGGTGATGAAAGAGGCAGGGCACACAAGAGACTTGCCCTCACAGGACCACTCCGCTTTAGTCCTCCAGGACCTCTCATCAGTCTGGGCTGCTTCTGTGGGTGGCGGTGTCATGATCCCCATCATTCCTGCTATGGGAACTAAGTGACTTGATGTATAGGATCCATCGACACATGTCACAGTGCCTGTCCCAGAAGGAGCATTCAGTAATGGTTAGCGCTTTGAAAGTGCCTTTGAGGTCACTGCTCTCTGAAAGACCTGGTCACTGTCTAGGATACCTCCCCCAGCTTGATGCTGGCTAATAGCTGAGACATTTCCACGCTTGGCTTCCTTCACCATGGGCCTCTTGGGAACCATAGCTTTTGTTCCACCCCAGCTGTGAATATGCACCTAGTCTTCCTTTTCCACACAGTGTATAACCCAGGAAGGTAGGCCTAGCTCAGCTGCCAGATTCTCCTCCCATTCACCTGCCATAAAAGACAAGCAAGCTGTCTGCTCTTACCTAATCTGCAGAAATTCTCTCACAGCTTCAGCTGAAAGGTGATGGCGAGAGGTTATTCTTGGCTACATAGAGAGTTCAAGTCCAGGCTGGGCTAGGTACAACCTGGGCAGCTTCAACAAAAAATGACTGGGGTTTGACATGTTAGCTCAGGCCTTTAACACCAGCACTTGAGAGGCAGAGACAGGAGGATCTCTGTGAGTTCCAGGATAGCCTGGTTTACATAGTCAATTCCAGGACATCATGACTACAGAGACTGTTTCTTTAAAACAACAACAGCAACAGCAACAACAACAACAAAAAAAACCCCTCATAATAACAAGTGAATATATTAATGGTTCTGGAGGCTAAAGTTCAAAGTTGGGGGATGTCTCCTTCCTAGCAGAGGCATCCAACAACCCTAAGCGTTTTTTGGTGTAATGGCTATTCTTGGCTGTCAGCTAGACTACATTTGGAATCAACTAAAATCCAAGCAGCTGGGCACCCTGTGAGGTGTTTTGTTTGTTTGTTTTGGCTTTTTTTTTTCTTGATTGGATCATTTGAGGAGGGAAGACCCACCTTAAATTCAGGCCACACCTTCTGATTGCAGTCTATGGGAAAGAACTTGGAAACATGGAGCTTTTGCTTTTTGCTTGTTTGCCCTCACTCTTGCTGGGAAGTTCATGTATTCTGTTGCTGAGGCATATCTTTGACAGTATTAGAACCTATTTCTTCAGCAATCCAAGATAGGCTGCAGACCAGCAACTCTCCAGGAATCCTTCCTTGGGTACTCCAACACCAGATTGGGAATGCTGAGAAATCCAGTCTCATGAACTTCCTTTGGGAGTCAGCCATTATTGGACTATCGGGACTACAGCCTTTAAGCCACTTAATAAACCTCCTTTATATATGTGGTGCTTTGAATGAGAATGACTCCCATTAGCCTATATATTTGAATTGCTGGTCCCTACACAGTGAACTGTTTGTGGAATGATTAGAAGTGTGGCCTTGTTGGAGGAGGTGAGTCACTGGGGGTAGACTTTGGGGTTTCAAAATCACGAACGGTTTCCAGTCTCTCACTCTACCTCATGCTTGTGGCTCAGATATAAGCTCTCAGCTACTGCTCTGCATCATGCCTCCCTGCCAGCTGCCATGCTCCTACCCTGATCCATGATGGTCATGGACTCACTCTCTGAAACTGTAAGCAAGCCCTCCATTGAATGCTTCCTATTATAAGCTGCCTTGGTCATGGTGTCTCTTCGTATCTCCCCGCCATCTCTTTCTCTTCGTACTTCTTATAAACATGTCAGTCATACAAGAATAAGTATCACCTGGTTCTAACCTGTTTTATTTGCTCAGCCTCTCCAGATACTCCTTCACTTATGCTGATGTTCCATCATAAGAGGAAAATGTTTCAAGTGGAACATTTTCCACTTGTTTATTACCCCTAAAAACTATCACACACCCTAATAGCACATTTTAGTTTTTCTTCTCATAATCCTTCACAGCCTACTACTGCTCCTGGTGTCTTCCGAGAGTATTAATCTGAGAAGAGATGAAAATGAAAGATTCAAAGTGCTGAACGTGTATGTCTTTCTCCCGTTATAAAACTGGAACATCATAATCTGGGTACTGTATGTATTTATTTTTTAAAATATTTTTATTATGTGTGTTGGTGTTTTGCCTGCCTGTATGTATGTGAGAGTGCGCCAGATCCTCTGGACATGGAGTTACAGACAGTTATGAGCTTCATGTAGATGCTGGGATTTAGACCCAGATCCTCTGAAAGAACAGCCAGTGCTCTTAACTGTGAAGAGCACTCTTCATTCGAACTGTACGTATTTCCAAACAAGTTTGGGTTCTGAGGTACAATGGAGAGTGTTTTCATCCTGAAGCACCTGTTAAAGGGGTCCATGGCTATCCAATGCATTATGGTTTGGCTCAGAAAAGTCCCACACAGGCTCATGTTCTGAACACTAGGTGCCCAGCTTATGGGCTCTTTGGAAGGCTATGGCACCTTTAAGATGTAGGCCCTGGCTGGACTAGAGACAAAATGTTAAGTGTGATAGCTGGGTCCCATTGTAGTACTACTGTCTGATCCTGGCGCACTACCATGCAAAGTGTCCATTGTCCTGTCCTCTCTGCCATGAGGAGCTGAAGCCCTCTGAAGCTGTGAACACAGACAAGTCCCTTCTGTATGTGTTAGTTGCATGTCTTGTTGCTGTGATAAAATGTCCAAATCAATGAAAGGAGAGAAGGGTTTGTCCTGGCTCACTGTTCCAGGTGAACAGTTTTCAACATGGTGGGGAAGCCATGGACACAGGAGGTTGGGGTGGCTGCTGATAATTGAATTTACAGTCAGGAAGCAGAGGGAGATAAACACTAATGCTCAGCCAGATTTCTCCTTTTTATGCAACGTGGGGACTCAGGGCCTGGAATGGTGCTGCCTACATTCAGGTTAGAGCTTTCCCACTGAAATGCAATCAAGATAATCCCTTAGTCTAAG
>CM053763.1:20262291-20398170 GCA_028658305.1 Pachyuromys duprasi
CAGGGGTGGGCTGCCTCCCGTGGGGTGAGTCTCAGGTTGGGCCTGTCATTGGTTGGACCTCCTGTCAATCTCTGCTTTATTTTTGTTCCTGCGCATCTTGTAGGCAGGGTAAATTTGGGGTCAGAGTTTCTGGGGGTGGGCTGACATTTCCCTCCCTCCACTAGGGGTCCTCTCTGTTTAGCAGGTGGCCTCTTCAGTCTCCATGACCCCTGTTACTAGGAGTCTCAGCTAGAGTCGCCTCACATCCCTCCAGGAGCTTGCCCTGTCGCGGGTCTCCAGCTTGTCATAGAGATGCCCCGCCCACTGTTTTTCTTCTCTCTGCAAGCCCTCTATCTTCCTGCCCCCGCCCTCCCCAGTCTGATATCGAGCCTCATTTCTCTTTGTGTTCCCTCTCTTCAACCACTTCCACTGACTTCTATTTCTGCTTCAGAGTAGGAATTAAGCATCCTCCCTTGGGTCCTCCTTGTTCCTTATCTTCTTCAGAACTGTGAGTTGTAGTATGGTTACCTTGCACAATATGGATAAAATGGTGGCTCATGGCTTTAATCCCAGTACTGAGAAGGCCAATGGCAAGCAGATCTTTGAGTTTGAGGCCAGCCTGGTCTACCAGGCAAGTTCCAGGACAGCCAGGGCTACACAGAGAAACTTTTCTTGAAAAACAAAACAAAACAAAATGTCTGCATGCATGGATTAGGGCAGAGTATAGCGGGAGAACATCCTCTGACGAGCCATCCATTAAAATGCCTCCAAAACTATTCTCTCCAAATATATTCAAACTATTCTTTACATTTTTTTTGCTAAGTCCTACAAAGGCAGAGAGCATTAGTAATTAATTGTTTGATTAATGCTTATCATAAATGGTATATTTTCTTCAGGAAAATTTATAAGATGGTCTAATTTTTATGTACAGCATGTTCACTTTATAGCCGTCTGTGTGATCAATGTGAGCTCTACATTTCCGTGTGTTTTTAGAGGCATCAGAGCACACATTTATCATCGTAAGTGACAATAAAGGTTTATAATCCTTTGCTCCTGTACCATCCCCAGTCATGCCCGGGCTTCTCATGCCAAGGTCTTCCTCTAGAAGGCAACCTCAATGGCAGCATTATTTTTATGGAGAAGACATGGGCTGCTTCATAATGATTCACTTTCTGGTAAGTTTCCAGGGACACCAAGTAGAGAAGAGCAATGCATTTTCCTTTAAAACTTAAGGCTGTGAGCCATGGAGCTTATTATTTCTTTTCTTTCCTTTTCTTCCTTCCTTCCTTTCTTTCTGTCTGCCTTTCTTTCTTTCTTTTCTTTTCTTTTCTTTTTTTTTTTTTTTTTTGAGACAGGATCTCATTATTAACTCCGCTTGGCCTGGAACTTGCTGTGACTGGCCTGGAACCAGACTGGCCTTGAACTCACAGAGATCTACCTGCTTCTATCTCTCAAGTGCTGTAATTAAAGTTGTGTGTTTGTCTCAATAAATGAATAAAATATGTGAGTGTAAAATAAAATGGGGTCTAGGAGCCTCCCCATACAGTTTGAGGTAGTGTTGCCTTGGTTGTCCCCCTGAGATGGACCTAAGTCTCTATTGCTGAAGACAACATGCATTCAAGCCAAAGGATCCATAGGATCTGACCTGAAAGCCTCCTTCTTGAAGAATGGTTTTCATGGTTCCAGAAGCTGCCATGCATGCTTCCAAAGAAGGGAAGCAACTAATAGTTCTACCTGGCTATGTTGCCTCCAAACCACAATAACCCACATAGCACAATAACCCTATAGGTGTAGTGGCACATGTTCCTTGACAGTAACCAACAGCTCTCTAATTGGATTTAAGACCCTCTTAATGAAAGAAAGATCATGCCAGGTATTGACCACTAGCCAACTACCCAGACCTAACGAAGTCATTGATCTTGGAGGAGAACCTATAACCACTAATTTACCAAGCCAGCATAATCCTATCTACATTCTAAATGTTTTTTTCTTATACCCATAGATAAGTGTAGTTCTCACCCCTCATCAAGGAAATTTCTCTTTGCATTAGATAGAGACCAGAAATCTACAACGGATCAAAATGGAGGCTAGTTGCACCTAATAAATTTATAGCACAACTCCTGCATCCAAGGCTTAGTATCATTTTGGAAAAGGGGTTAGAAAGATTGTAAGAACTAGGAAAAGGAAGTTTGCCATGGGATTGTGTTCCCTAGTAATGTCAAAGAAACTACATCCATGGAGTCCCACCAACAGAGCTATCTAAAAGTAACTTGAAGAAGGATGACAACAATGGCCATGCTAACATGAAAGGAGGGAGGCTCACATGGCATCAACCATTGACAAATATCTAACTCTGCCCATTTGACCCCCAGCGCATCCTCTAACCCAGACCATGGGACAACACCTGCCCTGACACACGAGTGTTAAAATACATAAATATTTAAACAGCCAAACAAACAAACAAAAAACATTACAATCAGGCCCAATGTGATGGCATGCCTGTAATCTCTGCACTTGGAGACTAGAAGCAAGAGATCAGGAGTTCAAGGTCATCCTTGGGTACATAATGAGTACAAACCCAACATGGGCTGCATGAGACTCTACCTAGAAACCCATGTTCCCCTCTATCACCACCCACCCCAAAACACTGGAGAGGAGAATACTGACAAGTCACAGGAGGAAAGTGAAGCTGCAGAGCTTGTGAATAAGTATCAAACTGCAGAGGCGCTGGCTTTGTGCATGTGCAGGCATTGTTCAGAAGGATAGGGCCCTCATTCCGGGCCTCCTTCCTGGGCACAAGTCAATAGGCTGAAGCTGCATATTAGGCTTTGACATAGACAGAGTAACCTTTTACAAAAGTAAACTTTTATAAAAGTAAAGACACTTGGTCACCATGATGAAGGGTGACATCTTAACTCACATTTCAGGTTTTCTTCTGAGCAGTCTAAACTTTTACCTAGGAAGTTTGCAGTATAGACAGAAGATTTAGTTGGGTCAGAGGGATGAAGGTGCTTCTGAAGAGGTGAAGGGACTGTGAAATCCACCTGCCTGACATGCCCCGGGCCTTGCTGGTCACCATAGCCATGTTTATGGCATGAATACAGGGGTCATAGTAAATAGCATATAGGAGCTGACTATAAATTCTTCTGCAAGCTGAGCCTCGTGGAACACACATGTAATCCAAGTTGAGGCAGGAGGATCACAATTTAAGGCCTGCCTGAGCTACAGAATAAATTTGAGGCCAGTCTAGATAACTTAAAGAGACCCTGCTTCAAAATAATAAAAAAATAAATAAAATGCAAAGGGCTGGAGCTATAATCAGTGGTAGAGTGACTGCCCATCCCGTGCGAGACCCTGGCTTTAATCGCCAGTGTCATAAACAAATTCTTAATGGTCAGCAGATTAAGAAGAGGACAGAACTCAGGACCTCAGACACTCCAGGCAACTGCTAGGCCACTATTACATTGCCCAGCACGAGCCAGCATTCTTGATTAGCCCAGGGCATCAGATGGATGGTACAACTATCCCTAAAGTTGAAAGCCACTTGTGTGGCACCCAGGAGAGACTATGATAAAGTATAAGTGTTTATTTGGATATATGTGATCACTATAAATAAAACCATATTCAAACTTCTTCACCAACTTTGCTTCCAAGTTGTGTCTAAACAGTACTTAGGGAAGATACTTCCTTTCCCCTATTTCACAGATAAGGAATTAATGCTTGGGGAGGTTCCTGATATCATAAGCAAATGAACAGCAGAGCAAAGAATAGAAACTAGACCAGTGGTTCTCAACCTTCCTAAGGCTGAGACACTTTAATGCGGTTCTTTGTGCTGTGCTGATCCCCAAACATAATTTTTTTTTGTTGCTGCTTTGTAGCTGTGACTTTGCTTTTTTTTTTTTAAATTTATTTAATTTTATGTGCATTAGTGTGAAGGTGTCAGATCCCTTGGAACTGGGGATACAGACAGTTGTAAGCTGCTGTGTGGGTGCTGGGAATTGAACCTGGGTCCTTTGAAAGAGCAGACAGTTCTCTTAACCACTGAGCCATCTCTCCAGCCCCAACTTTGCTACTGTTATAGATGTATTATAAATATTTTTGGAGATAGAAGGTTGCCAAAGGGATCATTACCCACAGGTTGAGAACCACTGACCTAGACTTTGTATCCTTTAATTTATTTGTGGGGATTTAGTCATTTTCCTAACTGCAGTTCATTAGCTCCTTCCAAGACTATGCAACATGGTATGCCCCACATGGTAGGTCTGAACCCAGGAACATGGTTGTGGCCTCATGGAGAAAGATCTGGAAATGCATGTACAGACTATAATATGAGGGAAAGAAGGAAACTGTCAGCCCTCTAGGCTGTGTCTTTACTGTATTCATTTATTCTTCAGTAATAGGAGCTGAATCCAGGCCCTCACAATGCGAGGCAAGAGCTCCAAGGAATCAGAGATCCAGCCCAGCTCTGTGCTCCCATTCAAAAGTCTGACTGTCCAGATTCTCTCCTTCTGGAATTTCCTACCTTGTCTCTGCAAAAAGCCTATGTGAAGGCAGTGCTGTGTGTGTGTGTGTGCGTGTGCGTGTGTGTGTGTGTGTGTGTGTGTGGTGGGGGCACAGAGAAGGACATTCCTTTTCCTCTTTGGCTGTGACTCCCAGCCACCGCTCAGACTCTTCCTGCTCAAGGGCAGCCCCTACAGCCAGTTGTGTGCCTGAATGTGCAAATCTTATCAAAGTGTTCAGGTGACAAGGGGAAGAACAATGCCCCAGAGGTTAATGAAGTCATGGGAGCGTCCAGTGCTCAGTCCCAGATGTGGCTATATGACCGATGCTGTCATATAGCCACATCTGGCCAGCGTGTTTGCCTCCATGGTGGCCTGCAGGCCTGTTCTTAGGGTCATGGCAGGGCTACTCTAGTTGTCTCCATCCTCTAGACTAGAGACTGAAAATGAAATATTACCCCAAGACACACGTCACACTAGAGCTACAGAATCCTGGCTGCTGTAGATCAAATAACATGAAGATGAGAAGAAAACTCTGAACAAATCCCAACCAAGTGAGACTGCCTGTGAGATAGTGAATGGGGAAGGACAGGAGCCATCGGATGAAAACACTGGGGTGCTGCTGTCATTCTGGTGTTTGCAGGTAAAGGAAGAGGTAAAATAACCATATGATTCATTAATTGTTTCTGTTACATTTATTTTTACTTATGGAGGACACACACTCTGCAGTGCACATGTGGAAGTAAGAGTACAATTTGCATAGCTCGACATGGTGGTGCATGCATTTAATCCCAGCACTCAGGAGGCAGTGGCCGGTGGATCTCTGTGAGTTCAAGGCCAGCCTGGTCTACAAAGCTGGTTCCAGGACAACTGGGGCTACACAGAGAAACCCTGTCTCAAAAACCAAAGAGAAGAAAAAGAAAAAAAAGAGTCAGTTCACTTCTACCAGGAGGGTCCCAGGACCTGAACCCAGGTCATCAGGCTTAGCAGCAAGCGCCCTTATCCACTGAGCTATCCCACTGGGCTGAGGTACTGTGTGCATGTGTTTAGTGCAGAGAGCTCTGTCCCTCATTGCTTGGGCAGACAGACCTAGCACCCTCTGTCTCTTGTATGTTATAGAGTGAATATGGCTCAGTAATTGAAAACCTCATGTGTGTTTTAGCCGAGTCAAGTGGGTTTAGGGATGCAGGGCAGCGTGGCTGTGACACACAGTGTGGTTGAGGGGGTGAAGCAACTGTTTCCTTGAACAGTGTTCATGGCCAGCTGTATCTGCACAGTATATTTTGGATTGCCCCTAAGGGCAGACATTTCATCTTTTAACTATGTTTATGAGACTCAGCAGGCAAAATGATAGCACAATAAATAACCCTTTGTAGTTACACCCCATGCTCTCAGTCTGAATAGTGAGTGGTTTAGGAGTGAGGCTGGCAGGGTTAATCCTGACTCTACGCCAGTGGTGGGATTTAGACAAGCTATTTAATTCCCCCAAGAGCCTCAAAACCCTCACCCAGAAATCAGGATTACTAACAGCACCTGCTTCATGGATTAGTTTTGGAGATTCGGTGTGGCTGTCCAGGTTTTAACAACCCCAGCTGTTACAATTTGAATATGAAGCTCCTCACAAGCTCACAGTTGAACTCCTGGTTCCCGGCTGAGGTGCAATTTGGGGAAGAAGTGGAAACTGAAGAAAGATGCCTGGCTAGAGGACTTAGGACACTCAAGGCAAGTCTTTGAGGGTTCTACATGGTCACCATTCCCTTGCTCTACCTCGTGTTTGCTGTCCACTGTGAGAAACAAGCACACTCACACTGTCATGATGTCTGCCCAAGCCACTACGGACAGAGCTCTCTTTGCTCCTGTAGGCTGCTCTGTTGGGTGTTCGGTCACAGGTGTTACTCACATGGCTGTTTATCATTTACTGTCAAGTGCTGTAATTTGTGGGAACCCTGAATTTCCTGTGCTGGAAACTTAGTCCCCCGTGCAGCAGTATCGAGAGGTGATTACATCATGAGAACCCTGACACCATGAAGGGATTCACAGGTAAATGAGTTATCTGGAAAGTAGTTTTACTATCAAAAGCTTTAACCAGCTTGCCTACTATGTCTCACCATGTGATTACATTAACCCCTTTATGACATAGTGAAAAGGCCCTTGCCAATTGCTGCCAGCACCATGTTCTTATACTTCTTGCCCTTCATAGCTGGTAGCTAAAACAAAACAAAATATAAAACCAAACCAAACCAAAAACCAACAGTAACTTAGCTTCTTTATAAATTGCTTGGCCTCAGGAATTCCATTACAGCAATACAAACTGGACTAAGACACACTTGTTCAACTATTGGGTGCTTACAGTGTACCAGATGCTGTGTCAAATATACACACAGTGGACAAACAAGTAAACAAATGGAGGTTCTTGCTCTCCCAGAAAGAACTGAGGTCTGTTACAAGAACCTTTCATTCAGACAGTGAATGAAGCACCCAGAGGAGAAAATAGTTAATTTTGATCTGAGGGGCAGAGACCAGATCACAGTATAATGATTGTGCATGGACAGTGAAAAGTCATTTAACTCCAGGGACAAGAAGCAGCACCAGCAAAGACCTGCCAGTGACGGGGCACATGGCATCCAATGTTAAAGACCTTCTTCCAGACAGTGGGAGAGAAGGGGGAAAGCTAGCTAGTGACCAGAATTTGCAAGACCTTGAAAGCCAATTTAGGGAATTTAAGCAATAGGAAACAGAGGCATTTGAGCAGGTGGGGACACCATCGTATTCAATTCTGGGCCCAATACCCTGGTGTTAGGTAGAGGGAGAGCAGGGAGAGGTAACAGGACAAAAGCAGCCTCTGCCGAAGGTAAGAAAAGGAGCTAATCCAGCAGCTTTGTCCTCACGGAGCTCAGAGATGATGGGAGAAATAAGACATGTGTGTCAAGATCCAAGATGGCGATCACAGAACAAAACCACAAGTCAGTCCCAGGGAAATGAGTTTTCATTTCCTCAACTGGAAAATAGGACAATGGTAATAGGCTTACTGTTGGTTCTGGGTTTATAAGGATGTAATCATGCTAGGACAATGATGGGTGGAAAACCATTCAAAGAATACAAACCAAGCTTCGTTCTGTATCACCCAAGGGCAGGCTCCACCCTGGTCAGACTCTAGGGTGGAGGAAGCCACTGCATGCTGGTTTTATTGTGTGAGGGCTGAGGAGGACAGTACTCACCTAAGGAAAGCAAAGTGGGGTATACCAGGAAGACTGAGCCAATGCTGATGCTTTGAGCATCTTTTGTTTCAACTCACTTCTGTTGTCCTAACATACCTCTTTTGTTCCTGCTAGGGGACCTGAGACTTTCCAAATTGTGAGACACAGGTGTATGAATGAAAGCAACATTGGCAAGGGGTTTGGAGCAGCCTGTTAGAACAGTAGCTGGAGGGATAGACTGTTTCTGGAACCTTCTTTGTTTGCAAGCTGCATGGATGAGGACATTATCAGAGCTTTCTGGATCTCAGCTTTCTTCCTATGGATGAGACGTCAGATCCAGGGACCCCTAACATAGGCAAAGCTTCAGGCTTTGTCTGAATGTGAGGTATGTGGGAATTCGGGGGTACTATACACATAGCTCAGTTTCATTTGAGAAGAGGGTAGGTACAAGTAGACTGTGTAAACATTCATTTTGGCTTGAGATGGGGATTACCACAATGGAAAAGTCTTCCACATCTCAAGCCAGGGCACAGCATGTTAGGGTCTTATGACTCAGGCTTGTAAGAGGAAATGAATACTTCTGGAACAAAGCAGGGACTGAGGCAGCTCCTGTGGATGCAAAAATATCAATGAGCATAGCACTAGCTAGGCACTTACAGATACCTTCCACCTCCTATGGGGACTCTGGGGGTTGAGGTTTATTTTATAGAGGAAGAGACTATGGGTCATAGAGGTTGAGGATAAGACCAGGATCTATGGCCACCAAAGCAGAGGAGGATTAAATTCTGGGCTGACTCAAAGATCACTTCTCACCTGCCTTGACAGAGTGTCTCAAAACACTTTCCCCCCAGATCTGTGTGTGTGTGTGTGCGCGCGCACATGCATGCATGCATGCATGCAAGTACTAGCACATACATGTCACAGCGTGCACACAGAGGCTAAAGGACAACCTTGGGTGTCAAGCTTCACTTTCCATCTTAAGACGGGCTTTTTTGTTGTTGTTCACTATTGAGTTCCAGGCTCATGATCCATCAGGTTCTGTGGATTTTCTTTCTTGGCCTCTCAGCGTGACCTAGAAGCACTGGGGTCACAGGTTGATGCAATCATACTCAGCTTTCCATGGGTTTGGGGGATTTGAACTCAGGTCCTTTCCCACTGAGCAAACATTTAGCAAAGAAGTTCTTTGCCTTCAGATGAATGTCACCATCCTCTCTCCTTCTAGCTTCTCTTAAGCTAGCTCCTTCCTCCTAGCTCATAATCATGGAAGTTTCTCTCATCCTAAGATAAAGCCACATCCACAAGCCTTCCCATGGCTCTACATTCTGTGCTCCTACCCCCTTCACACCTACATTGCCCTTAGTGTCTGTCCTCCATTCTGCCCTGTAGCTAGACTTTTGGCTACTTTATTGGGTTCTTTTTCTGCCTTCCCGTATTACGCCTATCTTTTTCAACCCTCCAACACTAGGTAGGAAAGCAGGTTAGAGGGAAAGGAGACTTCAGACTGCTTCCTGGTGATTGGGGCCTTGAGATTTTGGGGGTAGGGTCGATCTTTGTTGTCAGGATATTCAATCTCTTCTACTCCTTTGCACATAGCCACTTGACAAACAGCATCCAACCAGTCAACAGCAGCAATAGCAGAAAAGAGCAGGAGCAGCAGCCGCCTCTCTTGGGGCTCTGGCATTTATATACCCTCTGAAGAGTCCCCAGAATTCCAAATGTAAACTATCTGCAGCTGGCAACATCACACCTTTGCCAGAGCACGAGACAAATCAGAGTCAGCTACAGTGGACAATCTGAAGCAGCCCCATACCCCACACCTGGGATTAAAACAAAAACATTCATGCAGCATTTCTGTATTTTTAAAGAAACCAAAATCCTCACTACAAGCCCCTCCCCGCCAATTCATTCTTCTTAATGGGACTCACACTGGCTCTTTTGTTGCCAAATATGGCAATGAGTCTGACCCTCACAGCAGGTAACTTGAATGCCCACCCCTTCTCCCTCCATTTCTTTTGGCTGAGTCACTCAGCATGCTCATCCCCTCGCCCTCCTCAGAACAGCTGTGAAAGTGGCTCTTTTACAGGCTCTGCCTCAGCCTTGTTCTATCTCCACGGAAGACCATTCCTAGTATGTCCCCACCAGCCCTGCTTCAACCCCACCTGTGCCTTCATGACCTCCCTATTGATGTCCCTAGCCTGTCTGAGCTCCAGTGTCACATGGGACCTCCAGACATGACTGTGTCATGAGTCTTTAGCATCAGCACAGTTTGATTCTAGACTTTTCTTCTTCCAAATCTGTTTCTTTTCTTTCTTATCACCTCTATTTCAGAGATCCTACCACTCTCCTCACCCCTCAACCTAGTAACCAGAAGATATCTGAAGCCCAGCCGTGTCTTTATGCCACAACACTCCACATACATGGCCACCACATCATGTCCACATCCCTATTTCTCTCTGTACTTGACTCCTTCACTTCATTCCTGTTTCCAGTGTCTGAATTCAAGGCCTTCCTGGCCCATTGCACTGGCTTCAAGCTGTGCTGTGGTCCCCTATGAGGTCACATCATCTGCCCTGAAGCTAGAATGATTGTTTTTACATGAGAAGCAAGTCTTAAAGATGTTAACTGTAGTCATCTCTGAGGTCCCAACACTCTACAAAACGGCTCTCTGCTTAGAGAAATCAAAAAATCCCTGCAGAACTCAGCTCCCAGCCTTACCTTGACCTCTCCTCTGCCTCCTGAAATGCTTCATCTTTCTTCTTTCCTTAAATTTCTATATACCTCCTCCTGGAGCCTTCCCTAACCTGCCTGAGGTGTGTGCCTCCTTCTCTGCTGCCCACACCATTTGTCACAGACCCTATCACCTGCTAACCATGTTTGTGTACAGGTGGGTATTGCTTCTTCCTGAGGAGAGGGGAGGCGAGGCCGCCTGTGTTTACATTCTCAGCACAGTGCATAACGCCTGGCACCGGCTGTTAGAGAAGATGTGGCAAAGCATGACGTTGGAGTGAGGTGCTTAATTCAAGCTCCAGCGGAAATCCATAGAATTCCAAAACTTGGTAGTCAAAAATAAAGTGCAGTTTTGTTTTTTTTTTTTATAAAATCCAAGCACTTCTTCATCTGCTTACCTTTGTGCATTTTCTTTGGATAAAGTACTATCTTTTGGATCCTGGATTTCAAGATAAATGGAACACTGCTCTGGCCCAGGGTTAGAAAAGCCATGTAAGAATATCCCTGATCCTTTATGCAGGTGAGGGGACTTGAGGTGATAAGTGAATGCATTAGATCTTAATAGGAGGTATAACGTGAGGGGGATCTGTCCTACCTCAACAGACATTGTAAATAAAGATCAGAGTGTTTCAGGATGAGGATCAAGAGCACTTACCAGGTCTGCACTGAGGGATGGGGTCAACTGCATTGTCTAATTACACCTGACAGGGGCTGCCCAGGGACCAGAACATGATTCTAAACCTCAAGCTCAGGGTTCCTGTGATATGATTCCAAGCTGGCATGCCTATCTGCGTCTGTATCTGTCTATAGCATCTGCTGTGCTGTTCTGGCTGCTCTAAGGAAGTGAAAAGTAGACATTGAAGACCCAATGATAAGGTTTAAAGTCTACTAGGGAATGGGCTGGAGTGCAGCTCAATGGTAGACTGCTTGCTTAGCATGCACAAGGCCTTGGCTTTGTTCCCCAGCATGTGTGGGTGCGCGCGCACACACACACACACACACACACACAGAACATGGATAGTAGCAGCCAAAGTGCACTGAAGTATGGGGACTAGCGTCTGTGAAGAGCCCTGCAGTTCAACTATTACCTTGTGTTCTAGGCCAGCAAGCTCACTATGCAGAACGGGCCAGGGCTTCAGTCCAGCTGAGAACAGCTCTGTCCACCCTGTGGTCTCCTCATTCTGTTGGCCTTTTCCTAAGCCCACATACCTGCTGCCTTTTTTAACTATGTGTGATCTGATAGTAGGGCCAGTCCAAAATTATGTGAATTTAAAATGTCCCAAACTCTATCAACAAAGTTAATATGATTGTTTTCAGTTTGTATAGAAGTTGATTCAGAGCACATACAAAATAAGAATTTCAGCCGCAGTTTTGAAAAAGTATTTGCTCGTTTTGAGAAGTAATCCCTTTGTTGGCACTGATGTGTGGAGAACAGCGCTAAAAAGAAAAGAAAAAACACATCACACACACACATACCGGCGTATTCACAGGCAACACCCTCTGTCTTTCCCATACGTGGCGTGGAAAAGCGCTCCAGATGGATCATGCAGAAACTTCCTACTGAAAACAGCCGGTCTGCCCTTCCCAGCAGCGACACCCCAGCCTCGCTCCCGCGCTTCCTAAGCCTGCGCAGAGCCCACTTGAGGGGTTCATTGGTCCACCTTCCTTGGGATTCGGGAACAATCTCTCCACCGGCTCATCTGGCAGAAGGGACTCCGGATTAGCAGGCCAGGAGCCATGAGTGACAAAGTTTTGCCCTTTCCCTTCTGGGTTAGCCGCCCCTCCCCCTCCGTATCCCGGGCCTTTGCAGAGTCACCTTTGCAGCGACTCCAGGATCTGCAGCCCGCAGGGGCCCCCAAGCCGGAGTGCATAGGATGGGAGCTTTGTCCTTTCAGAGTAAACTCAGTTTTATGTGATTCTGCAGTTGCGACCCCACACACTTCAAGTCCACGCGTTTCTCACCAGCGAAGGCTGCTTGTTTTCCCTTAAGACTGTCCAAGATTCCGGTCCTAGGCTAAGTGCTTGTCCCACGCAAGTGTCTCAGCAGCTGTTGGAGGTGTTATTAACCATGTTTTTTTGTTTTTTGATGAAAAGAATCGAAGCACACAGAGTAATTTAGCACAACTAGGTTTTGAGCCCAAGTTGGATTTGACGTTGAAGCTTTCATATCTCCATTGTTACTTTTATTCAGCAAGATTGATTCTTCTGGAGCAAGTACGGTATTTGCAGGCAGTGTGCGAAGTATTTTTCCAGACTAGTCTCAGAGGCAGGTCTGCCATTCACCACCTAAGAGATCTTAACTTTCTTAACCTATTTTTTAACTCTATTTTCCTGTCTGCAAAACAAGGCTTAAAAATGTGACTGCTGGGAAGAGCAAGCGAATTATACGAGCAAAGCACTTAGAACACAGACCCGCAAGAATTAATCGCCGAAAATTCCGCCTTAAAGAGTCACATCCCATTTCTTACTAGGAGAAACGTCGGTGGGAGAGGTTAAGCAAAAAATCGGTCCAGATGGCATGAGTCTCATCCTGCAGCACAGACTTACTCGGGGATTGCACGAGATCCGGGCACCTGCTAGGTAGGACCTGCTACCCGGGCTCTGCCGCAGAAGGCGCTGAGGTTCGGGGGTCTGGAAGGGTCGGCTCTTAGAGGAACCCCCAAGGCTGGGGATCGTGCCTGCGTGCAAGGGCCGCAGCCTTAGGGAGGATTCCTGAGCCCCTGCAAAAGCTATGCGCAGGAAATCTGCGGCAGGGATTGACCGTCTGGCAGGGTCTCTGGCGCGTGCACAGGCACGCATACACAGCACGAGCATGGATCCACGGCACACAAACGCACGCACGGAGACACACTCACGCGCGCGCACAACACAGACACACAGACACACACACACACACACACACACACACACACACACACACACACACACACGCACGCACTGGCTGGGACCGCCAGCCCCTGATCCCCCGCCCGCCGCGCAGGGCGGAGTTTCCTCCTCTGCTTATTGTTCGCCCAGTCACCGCCCCGCCCGACCCCGCAGCCGCTGGGAGCGAGCTCCTGGGGGAGGGGGCGGAGGCCAGCGCGGACAGGACGGGGCGGGAGTCGTCGCAGGCGCGCGCCGGGCCGCAGCCGCGCAGACACCGCCCGGGCTGCAGCCGCCTTCGCTCCTCGCCGCTGGCTCCGCGCCCTCGCCCAGCTCTGCGGTAGGCAGGAGGCCCGCTGGAACGCGACTCCGGACTTCGCGACTCTCGCCGCTCCCGCCGCTCAGACGCGCGACCCTGCGCCAGCGCCGCAGCCACCTGCTCCGAGTCCCAGGGCGAGGACAACCATGCGCCCCACTCTGGCGTTCTCCGCGCTGCTGCTGCTGCTGCCGCCGTCTCTCTCCCACAATGCTGGTGAGTGGACAGCCACGGCTCTGCCGGAGCCCTGGGTCATTCCCCTCCGCCCGAAGCCACATGGGGCTGCTGGGAAGCTGGCTGCACCGCGTGGTCCGACCGCTTGCAGCTTCTCCCGCGTGGCCTCACGTACGGTCCTGACCTTGGCACCGTCCATGTCCCCTCCAAATTGGAGAAGGCCGCAGGTGCGGGGCTAGATCGGGAATTTACCGCCAGTCTCCACTCGTGGAGTGTGAGCGGGAGCGTGTGAGGCTGTAAAGGGAGAAAGAGGAGAAACTTTGGGTGTTGGGAGGTCCCCGTTTCCCGCGTGACCACCAGAATGCGATTACTCTTATTCGTGTTGGGGGCGACCGAGGACCGTATTGCGAGGTCGTTGAGACTAAGCAAAGGGATAGTCTGGGAGCACAAGAAGGAGCCCCTGAAGCAGACCGCAAACCTCTAAGTGCCCACGCGTGCAGCGTGCTTCTGGTTCCAAGCGCTTTTTCTTAAGTGTGCCGGGGCGGGTGGAGTAAGCGCACCTTCCAAGGTCCCGGAATCTGGCTCAGCGGGGACCCTGTGCCTTCACGTTGCTTAAAGACCGGATTCTTTTTTCAGAGCGTAGCCGGGATGATGGGCCCCTCCTACTCCTTTGTGCATAAGGAAACTTCTTTCACGTAGGTTTGAGCTGCATCTTAGTAATACCTCAGGCATCCATTTCCCATCAGACGCCCCTTCTTTCTGAAGGTGGAATGTTACTTTCTGTTTGAGAGGTCAGGCAGTGTCTGCAAACATAACCAGAGCAGGTGTCCCAAAGTCCCTGCCAAACAGCTGAGAGACTCAGCCCAGGAGAGAGGCACGCTTCGTAAACTGCGTAGCCTACCCTTTTCAGCAGGTAGCTGCAGGGAGACAATGGGGGTGGGGTGGGGGGGAGGCTTTCCAGGGTCAGAAGTGCTGTGGCGACAACCCGGATAGGGAAGGGACTTTGCTACTGGGGAAGGGACTCTGCTACTGGAGGTTTACTGTCGGGGAAGCGGATTCTACAGGGGAACAATGAGGTGGCAGGGCAGTGGCCTCCATGGGAGAGGGCTGGTTTAAGCAGCTGGTGGGTGTCCTGGACTCCCCCAGCCTGACGTGAAAGGGAAGGGCACTCCCACTGAGGGAAGGGCCCGCGTCTCTGGAGGAGCGGTGGAATGTGAGGAAGATGAGAATAGCAGAATAGCATCAGCAGTTTACAAACTCCATAGGGATGACAAGTTTGTGGAGTGCGTTGGCTACTTCATGGTGGGGCTTCACACCGAGTCTTGGAGGGGGAGCCTCCCAGCACCATTCAATGCCGGATGGGCCAGCTAGTCCACAATGATCTTGATCTTATAGAAGCCAAGCTGGTCTTTCTTGGAGAAGATACAGGCTGTGGGAAAGATCTTGCTGTCCTGTCCTAAGGGCAGATGCCCTGGAGTCATCATACATCAAGGCTGGAGTTCTTCTCTGGCACCTGTGAACTATCTAGAAACCATGTCTGCTGAGAAGCCCTCTCCAGACTCTACCATTGGAATGGTTCATAGTCAGAGATGGCTATGTGCAAACAAAAGTGTCCAGAAACCTGTCTGTTACGAGTAGTAAATCTCTCAGCATCACTGAGCCCCATGTACCCAAATCCCCAAAATGACATTGGTGTCATTTTTACAGTATGTGGCAATACACAGAACTTCGTTGACACTGTTTGGGTACAGTGATGATGATGGTGAACTCTATCCAAGGCACATGCCTGGGATTGGGTAGTGGTGGTTTACACCCTCCTCTAGTCCAGCTCCCTTGGTCTGCTGTCATCAGCAGTAACACCAGCCCCATCTCAGTTGGAAGAAATCGGTGATGAGATACAAACCCCCTGGGCTTACTGTACAAGTCTCTTTAACAAAGGAATTATCTGGACAGGTCTCCTCAAGCTTTATCTCCTAAGCCTAGTGGTTTGACACACCCCAGAGGCAAACAGCCTTTACCCTGGTATCCTTTCTGTGTTTTTCCTTTATCACAGGGCAAGTCAGACCTTTAAACTCCACTTTCCTATCTGTAAAGTGGAGTGGAAGAGCAGAAGGGACCCGTTTCTACTGCTGTCAGATTTCTGGGCTTCCATGTCCCTGTGGCTGATGAAAAGAAGCCTGATTTAATTTTGTCCATCTGATAGACATTGGACAGATACATCTTGGGCAGGAGAAAGCAGTGTGACATGGTGGAAACTCTCAGACTGGGTCCCATACTTGTATGCCTGTGGACAAGGTAGTGTCCTTTCCAAGCCTCAGCTTTCTACTGAAGGGATCACAAACCTGCTTGGTAGGTTGTTTTCATCAGAGGAGCAATGAAAAGGGTAACAAGTTTGCCATTGTACCCAAGTTACCAATATCAGCAGTAACTTGATACTGCTGCTGTATGTGTGTATCTATGGGCTTGGGACCCCCGAGCCTCACGATGCTGCTGGAGTTGGTGCATGGTGGTAATGTTTATAGCTGCTTACTTGAGGCGGCTTAAAGAGGCTGTCTTAAAGAGCTCAGCGTGGTCCGGGAGAGCTTCCTGGAGTGTTTTCATATGGAGATTTTAAAATAGAAAGGACCTGCGCGGGGTAGGAGATCTCTTCCTAGGGTGACTAAACTAGGATGAATTGTAAGGTGTAGGGGGAAAGGCAGGCTGGGGGATGGGAGCCACTCTAGGGAGTTGGAGGTGGGGGTCTGTTTTACGGGAATGCTACAGGGGAGAGAACCAGCCATTGGCTGAGGGAAAGGTTCCAGAGGTGGGAGGGGTCAGGGGTTTTCTGGCAGATACTGATTACACGGGATTCACTCCGAAGTAGCATCAATAGGGTTAGCGGGACACAAGTTGAAGCTTATTTGAGGCTGGGCTGCGAGCAATCAGCAAAAGTCACTGAAGGCACAAGAGGCTTCAGGTAGGGTGTGATCTCCCAGGGAGGGACAGAGACCAGCAGTTTGAAGTCCTTGGGAAGCCACTCTTGGTGTGTGTGTGGAGTGTTAGTCCCAGGTAGAGAGAGCTTGGAAGTCTGCCCCTCTTCTTGGGGCTCCTTCATTTACACAGAGACTACCTTTGGAAGCTGAGGGGGAGGGGCAATGGGTTTACAATCTCCTGGGAGAGGAGGCTGCTTAATGAGTTTTCTCCTGAGCTTTTGGAGCCCTCCTGGGCTCTGTAGCCTGCTGTTCCTCTCCACAGGTAGAACCCTTGGAGAACCTGAATTTTGTTTTGACTTCTTGGGCCGGCCCAGTGTTTTCTGCTGAGCAGGTGCCCCTGGCTGTTGACCTGAAAGGGTATTTATCTAACCCGTGGACTCCTTTTCCAGTTGAGTGTTAGGAACCAGCTCCTTCGCCATCCAGGCTGGATGCTGCTCTCCACAGCTGGAGACAGAATCAAGTGTCCTGCTTACCAGCCCGAGCTGGCCTGGAGACCCAACAGACCTAGAGTCAGGAGAACTTTCAGCCTTGGGTTCTGTTCTTATTTGTGCCCATAATGTCTGAGGCGGGGCAAGGAGCTCAGTTGTTAGGGTTTTCTGTCACAGCCTGTTCCCAGGGACATTGTGAGATGAGTCTTCTGTCACGTGTCTTATCTACTTGTGAGATGTGGAAGATCCAAGAAAGTGTCATATCAGGGATTATGGCTTCCTGGCCACAGAAGCCTAAGTATGGTCTTAGGCCATACTTGGTCTAAAGCCTTCAAGGGCTGGAGAGATGGCTCAGCTGTTAAAGGCTAGGCTCATAACCGTAAGTACAAGAAAAGCCTTCAAAGCTGGGTGTGGTAGTTCATGTTTTCAGTCCTAGCACTCAAAAGTGAGGGGATCTCCTAGGCCAGCCAAGACTACCTAGTGAGACCATGTCTTACAAAAACAAAAAACAAAACAACAACAACAACAAAAACCAGCGAGTCAGGGGTGGTGGGCACACCTTTAATCCCAGCACTCAGGGAGGCATAGACAGATGGATCTATGTGAATTCCAGTCCAGCTTTGTCTACAAAGTGAGTCCAGGATAGCCAAGGCTACACAGAGGAGCCCTGTCTCAAAACTTAGGAAACAAACAAAAAAAGCTTTCAAGAAAATCTACCCAAAAGATACATTATGGGATGGGAACATACTTGAAGCTCTCAGTTCAATTTCTATACTGAATAAACCTAGAATAGTGGCAAAAGTCTCTAACACAAGCACTTGGGAGGCTGACACAGGGACATCAGAAGGTGAAAGTCACTGGCTTTGGAGGAAATTGGAAGTCAGCCTGAGAAATACAAGACCCTGTCTCAAAACCCAAAATACTGTAAGGCCACTCATTTGCAGTAATGTTTTCGATAAGATTCCTTTAAGTAGCAGCCCACTGGCTATTCAAAGTGAGATCCAGGAACTGAGGATGTAGCTCAAACGGTAGAGCCCTTGCCTAGAACACACAAAGCCCTGAGTTCCATCCCCAGTACCACAGAAAGTGAGTGTCGTCACAAACACCTGTGAACCCAGTACTTGGTAGGTAGAGGGAGAAAAATAGCGAGTTGTATGTCAGCCTGGGCTACCAGAGACCCTGAAAAAAAGAAAAGAATGGAAGCCAGTTGCCCAAGTGTATTTTCAATACCATCTCTATGAAACTGTTCCAAGATAGAATCCAAGAGCTGAGAGCCACCTAACTTACCTACTATAACTTATTTTCCAGATGAGAGGTGCAGAGCAAGGAGGTGGGATACTTGCCCAAGTTTCTGGGTATTCCCGAGAGCTTGGCAAGAGACACTGTGTACGGGTGTGTGTGGCTCTAGATAACTAGGAACTGAACTCGGTCTTCTGCTGCCACTTCTCTGGGGACAAGAGGAATTTAGTGAAAGCTGATTATGTTAGCCCTTAACCAAATCTTTCCCTTCCTGTCTGCCATCAAGGTAACTGAAGCTTGGCTTTATTCGGCCAATCAAGGCCGAAGGACTCTCCAAGTACAGTCACACAGCTGGGCCCCCCCCAGTTGCGACTGTGTATGTAGTGCCCCCAACTGGCCTGAGAGCTTGTGGCATCCACAGCATCCAGCCGGCACCTGTAATAAACAGGTGGTCAAAGAGATGCTCATGGGCGAGTGGCCTTGTTGCTAACTTCCTCACTCTCATCTCCCAGAATCTGAGACACAGGTCCACCAATACAGTGTGTTGGCCTCTGGGCCCCCAGTTTTTCCTTTCCTTCTATTCCTCTCTCTCAGCACATAGCACCACCACCTCCTCTTCCTTTGTATCCTTATCCCCCTCAGGTCAGCCACCTCACACTTCCCTAGGGCCAGGGTGCAGGGTGGCACCCCGTCCGCCAATTGTCGTAGCCGGAAAGCTGCATGCCTCCGGGTAGAGAATTCTGAGGAGTGGCTGAGCCATGCATTCAGCCTCAGGTTGGGGTGCAGGAGGCCCCCCTCAAGAACCAAGTTCCAGGGGATTTGGGCCAACAAGAGACTGCGGCTGTGAGTTAGAACCTTACAATTCTCTGACCTGTCGGGGTCAGGCCCAGGCATTCTGTGATTCTTATAAGCACACAGGCAATGTCAGAGGCCTCCATCATGAAGGGTCCTCGCTCTGTCTAACCAGATTCCTGTGCCACTCTGAGGGCATCCCCACTACTGCCACAGAGTGCTAAATATGGGTGAGCGCAGGTTGCCACTGTGTAGCCTCTATTTCTGTTCATTGCAGGGAAAGGAAACTGAGGCAGTGGCACAAGCCCTTACAGTTGGTCATCTGACCAGGTCTTTCCTCAGACACTCCCAGGCTCCTCACTTTCCACTACAAAACTTCTGCTTGAGTGTTTTTATTTTTTAGAGAGTTTCACGGAGCTCCAACTGGTCTGGAGCTCCCCATGTCGCTGAGGGTGGCGGATCGTCTCACCCTCTGCCTCTACCTCTAGGTGTATCAACATAACTACCAGTTTTACACAGTGCTGGAGACTGACTCCAAGGCTTCATGCATGCTAGACAAACATTCTACCAACTGGCCCACACCCCAGCCTGAGTGTTACCTTCTTGAGCGACGGTTTCCCAGTACACACAGCCCACCCCTCATTTCCTTACTCTATGCTGTTTTCCCTTTTCCACTCACCACACAATGTGTCTCTATCTTGCTCCTGCCAGACCAGCGGTTTTCAACCTGTGGGTCATAACCCCTTAGGGGGGTCAAACAACCCTTTTTATGGCGTTACATATCAGATATTCTACATATTTACACTATGATTCATAACTGTAGTGAAATTACAGTTATAAAGTAGCAATGAAAATACTTTATGGTTAGTGGGGAATCACCACACGAGGAACTGCCGCAGCGTTGGGAAGGTTGAGAACCGCTATGCCAGACTGTAACATGAGGACAGAAACTCTTGTTAGTGCTGTAGCTACAGTGTCTGGAAAATTCGCTGGCCCGTAGAAGATGTTCAATGTGTACTTGCTGAGCGAGCGTGAGGCAGAGCTGGTTTGGAGCCTAAGTCTTGTATGTCAGCTTTGTGCTCTCCACTCTTGACCTGAGTCCAGAAGGGTGGAGGTGGAAGCCAGAATCTGGCCAAGGATCTTGGAGAAACAGACAAGTGAACACGAGGCAGAGCAGGGAGACGTCCCGGAGGGGCCACAGGAGAAGGAGCAGCTGCGGGTCTCCTGTGTGCTCCTTAGTCTAACAGTCCTTCAGTAGGACATTAGAGCTGCTATTGTTAGCGTTTATAACAACAGAAAAGCGGATTAAACAAGACAACATCGAAGACAAGTTACATCGCGCTCATGGTGGATGCTGCAAATAGTGCAGTGGTGGTTCTGCTCTCAGGAGCACATAGGCTCATGGTCCAGGATAGGGCTCCACCTGTCAGGAAAAAAGGAAGGAATAAGAAAGCCAATGTAGCTCCTCCTTTGAGGGTATCTTCCCAAAACTACACATGACTTTTCCAAGAACATTTTGCTGAACTGAACTTCGTCATTGCTGAAATCTGGCAGCCAGGGAATCAGGAAAGAGTAACTTTTATTTGACCAAAAATAGGTGTTATGTTATAAAGAAGCAGAGATGGATACCAGGGTAGGTGCCTGAAAGATTCCACTGTAGTGATTGGGGATGCCTTGGCTGCTAGCGGCCTTTGTCAGCCCTCCCTTCCCTGATGCATCAGCTCCAACAGTGCAGAAGGGAAAGAGAATTAGTTCTTCCATGGCCTTAGACCTAGCTCTGCCCAGGGCAGTCTGAAGTTTGGGAGATTCTAGGTGTCAGGTATTGAGGGAGAAGTTCTTTTTAAGGCTGAGAAACCAGTTCCCTCTGCTGAGTGAGGCCCCTGAGCCAGTTGCCTGAAACTCCCTGTGAGTTGCACTTCAGCCAGGGCAGGCGCAGGGGAGGACCTGGGTTCCCAAGCTGGCCTCTGGAGAGGGTGGGAATATCTCTGTATACCTGTGCATGAGTATGAGAGTACACAGGCCCCACCCCACCCCACTTTCCCTCCTGTTTCCTTGGATACATGGGAGGAAAGAGGGCAACACCTCTTAGGAGTCCTGCACTGAACTGTACCTATATCTGTGAAACCCATATTGGCCAAAGGCCAAAAGGTGAGGAGAGCACACCCCAGCGCTGGCGAGCTGGGGGCTGAGAGACAGCTGGAGCCAGTGACGTACAAACCTGGTAGAGGTGCTCTGTGGAGCTATCTCGAGGGCCACCAAGAGCTTGGTAGAAGCATACCTGGAGGAGAACCAGGAGTAAGCCACCTTCCTACTCACTGAGCATGACCGCATTTGTCTGTTTTGTATGGGAGTTCCACTGAAAACAGAGGGAAATGGAGCTATCTTGATATGCTGTCCCAGACTTTGGAGTCAAAGGCTTGGGATTTAGCCTCCACTTTGCCACTTACTTGCTAGCCCATGACTCTGGACTTGCTAGCCCTTCCTAGGCTTTGTTTTCCCATCAGTGAAATGGACCCATTCCCCAACAGTTCTGGTCAAATAGAGTAAGGGGTGGTGTGTCTGGCATGTGGTAGAGCAGAAGTATATTTTGGTTTTACTTATTTCTTTTCTTGGACAGTCCTATCTATTGTGGGCTGTGATTAAACAGATCCAATTCCTGGCCTCTTCCATGCTGGAACTCCCACAGTGACTTCACAGAGTCAGGCCTTCTCCAAGGTTCTTTACCTCTTATTGACTGTCCCATGGTCAGGCTACGCAGGGCCACCGTTTGAGTGTTATTCACAACCAGAGATGAGAATTCCCAGACTAATGGCTTACTCAGTGCTCCAGATACCAGACCCCACCTTCCTGGTTCCCACCCAAAAGGTTCTTATCCCAGCCCTGGGCAGTGGGTGTTGTCAGTACAGGTTTTCCTGAAGCCACACGTGTACTGAGCCCCCAAGGTGTTCGTGTGGTTGGCTGACACTTTCTGGCCAGTCCGCCACACACCTGCCAGCTCTCTTGTTTCCACTAAGCAGGATCCTTTCTGGTGTCATCCTGACCTACCCAGACCCCAGCTCCCTGTCCAGTGATGCCATCTGCCATCCAAACATGGTGTGTTGGTCTTTCAGGCCTCCACCTCCACGTTTTTATGCTCTGGGGGTGAGATGGGGCAAGTAGAAGATGGAGAGGGAGATTTGAAAAGCTGCAGCCCTCCTCCTGTGATCCAGGGGAGGAATATTTTCTTACAAAGCAGAGAAGAGGGAGAAAGGTAAGACGATTTGAAGTACTCGCAGATCTGTCCCTCCTAACCCAATTCTTGCAGGAGGGGCACCGTTGTATGCCTCAGTTTACTCAAATGATAAGCCAGGGCTAACATTATATTATATGGGACTATGTTTGTACTTTCCCGCTGCATAAAGCAAGCTGCATACCAAACTGCTTGTAAAGAATGCTCGTGTCCCCTCAAGATTTTAATAGGCTTTCAGTGAATGCTTGAGTCAAATTCTTGTTCTATGAATAAAAGGGAAACCATGATGCAAAAGTTTGAAATACCACTGACTCTTACCCTTCATTGAGGCTCAGTGCCAAATACAATCTTTCTGTCTGTCTGTCTCTGTCTCTCTCTCTGTCTTTTGAGACAGGGTTTCTGTTTGTAGCCCTGTCCTGGAACTTGCTCTGTAGACCAGGCTGGCCTTGAACTCAGAATCAGGTTGCCCTTGCCTCTGAGTGCTGGGACTAAAAGTGTATACCACCATGGCTTGCTCTAAATACAGTCTCTTATGTTTCCATCCCTACTGACCTGACTGTAGTCCAGCACCCTTCATATATTTATTATAGCAGTGAATATAAAATTTGTTTCTCTTTTTAAGAGAACACATATATTGCTGGGTATGATGGCACACACCTTTAATCCCAGCATTTAGGAGGCAGAGGCAAGCAGATCTCTATGAAGTGTATATAATGAGTTCCAGGCTAGCCAAGGCAATATATACAGTGAGATTGTATCTCAGCACACACACACACACACACACACACACACACACACACACACAGAGCTGGGGGTGAGAACATGTGTTAATATGTGTTAACATTTGGGGATAGGCAGGGTCTCCACTTGCTTAGACTGACGGACTGTCTTGGGATGTGGGACATAGTATCAGTTTCAGACAATCTGTAAAGACCTGGGCCACGCTGCAAAGTCATCAGTGAAAACACTTGGAGCTAGGGTTGGCTGAGCAACACCTGGGCAAAGTGACTATGAAACCCCAGAGACCTTTAAGAGGGTTTCTAGGAAATCATGTATGAGGTCATGGCTCATGAAGGTGCTTGAACCAAGTATAGGGGAACAAGTTAAGACTTCAGCACTTTCTGGGTGTTAGCCAGACTCACTCCCCAGACAGAAGTGGGAAGTGCTGTTAAAAGAAGTAGGGTGCGGGCTGGGGCTGCTGTTCAGTTGGTAAAGTACTTGGCAAGCACAGAGCCCTAGGTTTGCCCTTCAGCACCACGTAAGCATTAAGCCCATCAACCTGGCCCTAGAGGGAACATATACCCGTAATCCGAGCACTGGGGAGGTGGAGACAGGGTGATCAAGCTTGAGGACAGCTGAATCTGCACGAGACCTTGTCATTCATTCAAAAAAAAAAAATATATATATATATACCCATTCCTAAACCCATTCCTACAACACCTCCCGTCCCAGGTGTCAGCGGGGAGGAATCATTCTTGAGGGCATGCTTTGGCTTTACAGCACACAGTAGCTCCAGACAGCTGGTTAGGCAAGGCTCTGGCTAAGCCAAACAGTAGCCACAAGGGAGCCGCCCGCTGGCTTCTGCCTTTCTAGCAGCAGCTGTTCCTTAAGCCACTCTCCCAAGTGTTCAAGGAGTGTCCCTTGCTCAAGCAGGGTCAGCCCCAACCCCAGCCTGAGTGCAAAGGAAGCACCGTGTCCCCGCAGTCTCTCTTTCCTGCATTGTTTGCTACCTTCCAACTAGGACCACCCCAGAAACTTGCTCTCATTGTAAAGCCATGTTGGCTCTGCCTTTTTTGTGGTTTCAGAGGGCTAAGGCCCTGGAGAGCCTGAGCTGTGGCTCAGGGAGAGGTACAGGATGGGATCCCATCCTTTGTCCACTGGGCTTCCTGGAGTGAGAGTAGGAGTAGGTACTTAGGCATCATGTTTTGTGACTTTACCTCCTCAAGCCCTGGGCGAACCTAGGAGCGCTGTCCTGTATGCTCACAGGACATTCATAGTGATGGATTCCAGGACGCCTTAGGATAACCACAAATACTTGCCAGCCACAGCTCTCCCTGGGCCCTCTGCAATGTTCGTGCTTGTTGTTGGGTATGTGTGGTGGAGGAGCATGGCAGGCAGGGGGAACAAAGGAGAGATAGCTCACCTGAGGTCAGGATTGAACTGTGGAGCAGGGAGAAAAAGAAGACTGCATTCAAGATGAAGCTGTTCTGCCTGGACGGGCAGCTTGGCGTCTTCTGCTGGCCTTGGTTTTCTCATCTGCAAATACAGAACTGACTGAGCAGCTCCTGGGGGGTCTTTTCCCTTTGCTTTAACTCATCTGATTTGGATCCATGTGTGGATGCACCCAAGGAGGGAGACCTAGGAACATGCTGTGTTGATGTTCTGACCTCCTGTGGATGCCTGCAGGGGAAGCGTCTTCAAGGCAGTGGCCTGCTTAGGACAGTCTGGGATGTGTTGCAGTGGAGGACACGAGTGCCTGCCCATAGTGTCCTGAGAGCCTCTCTCCTCACTGTGGGTCAGATGAGCCCCTTCCTCGATCTGTCCAATAGCTAGAAGAGGCAGGAGCTGGGGCTGGTGGCCCAGTGCTATACATTGGACCACAGGGTTTCCAGATGCCAAAGAGAAGGGACCATCACCTTCAGAGTCAATCTCTCACCCTTTGTGGTGAGATCAGGTGGCATCTAGGGCCCCCTAGCTCTGACATGACTGAAATGCATAGGAAAAATAATGCCAGGGACAGGACCTAAAGGTTTGCAATCCTGATTTGTGTGATGGATGAACCTCAAGTACTCTGTCACTGAGCTGTGTTCAGAGCTTCATTTTCTGGATTTTATTGGGAACAAGATTGGACTTAGCCACAGCCTCCTGCCCTGGCTGCGGTGGCTTACTTACTGTTCTCTGCTTCCCCAGCCTGAAGGTTTCTTTGCCTGGGTATCTCTGAACATGAAACCTTGTTCCAGCAGGGAGTGTGTGTGTGTGTGTGTGTGTGTGTGTGTGAGAGAGAGAGAGAGAGAGAGAGAGAGAGAGAGAGAGAGAGAGAGAGAGAGAGAGAGAGAGAGAGAGAGAGAGAGATTGATTGATTCTGGAAAGGGATAGACTCTTCTCTAACCACCCAAGGTAAACTTTAAAAGCCTGCCTGCCCCTTCCCATGACTTAAACTTCAGAAGGAACATTCAACGCAGCTCCCAATTTTTCGGGAAAGGTAGAGCTGTAAAGTAGCCCCTCTCCTGTGGATGAGCTTATGTGTATTTACTATGGTCATGTTCTTGGTGCGATGTCATTAAAAACCTTGATACCCTTAAATGGATGGGCTTGTGCTGTTTGGAAATCTGGTTTCCAGGGGCTGCCTGGATTCTTGGCTCGCATCGTAGGCTGGAACTATAGAAAGATCTTCCCAGAGTAGCTCTGACTGTCCAGTAAGTTAAGACCTAGCTTTAAAAGGAGCCAGCACTAAGTGGCTTAGTTGTAGTCATTGACTTGGTTTGCTCATTTCCCTACCCAACTCCAAAGAAGACCAGACTTTCTGCACTCTGCTGGGTGGTCGCGCTTTCCCCTCCTAGATCCAGCAGGGGAGTTAGGCAATAGTGTGTTTGCTTTCTTATTTATTGTTTTGGGAGGAAACAGTTGGGGTGCTAAAGAAGCTAAGCCTTCTTAGTAAAGTGGTTTCCCTCACCCCGACTCTGCCCCAACCTCGGGGATGGGAAAGGTATAACAGTGAGGGTTATTTTGCAGCAAGAAACTCACAGTGTCTTTCCTGGAAGAGGGACTTTGGTAGCACAGAGCACACAAAGGTGGGAAAGCTGGAAAGCTGCACTTGCAGTCTCCTGCGGTCATGACCTCTGGCTTCCACCCGATGGAAGGCAGCCATTCCCGGGAAATTCACAGGCTCCGTGTCACAGACAGAACTCTCAATCTGGTTCCCAGAGGTGACTATCCCACAGCTGGGGATGCAGGACTTCCCTCTGGCTTCATGCCTTTGTTTGTGTCAGGCTGAGAGTGGAGGCCGGCCCTGGCAGAGGCTTCCAGGGGCCACTGCAAAGCTGTACTCCTCTGGCTTTGTTCACTGGCGTGGGAATGATAACGTGCTCCCTCAGAAAAGTATTTACCGAGATTGTTATTGAACTTAACTGTGAAGGGAAGCATGGAGAGTCAAATGCGCATGCGTGTTGCCTCTGGAAGCCTGAGCGCGTTCTGCTGGGAGGAAGGGGTGTGCCAACACCACAATGGCCTGCACAGCAGTCTGCTATGGAGTGTAGAGGAAGGAGTGTGCAGTCCTCTGGTCGTCTGGGTTCCAGTCCAGCTTCCTCACCCGGCTGAGAGACTTGCCCACCTAGCCACCAAAGTCTGAAGTCGGCTTCCCTCAAATACAAGGGAAACAAAATAATAAAGCCAGCATGAGAAGAAGGCCTAGTAAATAAACGTTGATGGTTAAGTTTAAGATTTAAGAGGTAGGCTTAATAAGGCTCTGGCTGTCCTGGAACTCACTTTGTAGACAAGGCTGAGAGAGATTGGCCTACCTTTGCCTCCCCAGGGCTGGGATTAAAGGTGTGTACCACCTCTGCCTGGAGGGGGGAGGGGAAGGGGGAGAGAGAAGGAGAGAGAGAGAGAGAAAATAAGTACATACACACCTCTTCCTTGGTGTCTCCGTGATCCAAATTATATTAAGACATACACATTGCCCAGACAGGGTTTCTCTGTGTAACCTTGGCTGTCCTGGACTCGCTTTGTAGACCAGGCTGGCCCTGAACTCACAGACGTAGGCCTGTCTCTGCCTTCCTGAGGGCTGGGATTACAGTCGTGCACCACCACGCCCAGCTTTTTTTTTTTTTTTTTTTATTGTTCGTTTTGTCCCAGGGTGGACAGCTATTTCTCGCTTTCTTGTCAGACAAGAAATCCAGGCTCTGAAAGGTCCCTGATCACACAGATCTCAGGCCTTCCCTTGCTTTCTGGTAGCCTTTGAAACTGGCTGTGACAGGGTGAAGTGCTCCTTTGGGAATCACTTGTCCAGCTGCTGAGTTCTGTTGTGGCTTCTTCTAGCAACCTGTGTTGGCAGGTGTGTGTGCGTGTGGGGGGTGTCAGACAAGGCAGCTGGCCCTCACCTCTGTCCCTGCCCACCACTGGCAGTGGGAAGGCTGCTCCTGGGCATCCTGCCCAGACCAACTGACTGGGATTCACATGGCCAGCAGCAGGCAAAGGGATTAGGAGGCCCTGGGAGGGAACTGTTGAAGGAGGCTAATGGCTCATTCCCCACTCAGGAAGAGCCCAGCCCCTTCTTTGGGTAGCTGGGCAGGCTGGCAGCCATAACGAAGCTTCCAGTAGACACAAGCTGCTGGGCTTCCTGTTGTTAGGGTCAGCTGTGACTGGCAGGGGAGAGGAAGCAGTGGGAAGAGTCAGAGGGAGCTGGGCACAGGATGGTATTCCAAGCTCTCGTCTTACCCTCCTCAGTCACAGAACGTTTCTAAGATTTCCATTGGAGGGTAGAGCTGTGGTGATCTCTGTGCCTTGATGGGCTTCAGTACCCATTATTGGGCTTCAGTCTTCCTACAAGGTGGTCTGACAAGCTAGCGAGCTATGAGAAATCTCTTAGGAAAACAAGTTTCCCCTCTGGCTGGTGCCTTGTCCTTCTCCCAGCATGAAGTTCCTGGGGAAATTCCCATTTCTTTGGGGGTCTATTGTTTTGAACAGATTGAGAGACAAGTATTTTAGACTATATCAGTTTCTGTCAGACCCATTACACTGTAGTACAAATAGGGGTGTGTAGCCTGTGTTTGCTACTTTGTGGGTTCCTTTTTATCTCTTCCACCCTCTTCACCCTTATTAACTTCCTAATACTAGATAGGAGAGGAAAAAGGATACAGGAGAAAAGGGACAAAGTTATCCTTAGACTACTTCCTGTTGATAAGGGGCTCACAGTTCCTTGGGGCAGTTTTGATCTTCACTCAGGATATCCAGTTTCTTCTCTTTGTTTCTTTGTGCATGGCAAAGAGCATCCAGCCACCAACCATCTAACAGCAGCAACCCTGCCTGTAGGGGTACCAGCATTTATATGTCCTCTGAAAAGCTCTCAGAATTCCAAACACCGAACACTTGAAGAAACTATCTGCAGGTGGTAAAACCACACCCATGCTAGAGCACGGGGCAAAGCGCAGTCACCTGCCGTTAAACAGCCACATCGCCATACCTGAGATTAAAATAAAAACATTCCCATAGCATTTCTGTGTTGTTAAAAGAAACCAAAAATTACAAAATTCTCACTACAGGGGTAGGCATACTCTCACAGTAAAACACTGCAATGAAAGTTAACAGTCACAAACCATGAGATGCTGAGTAGTGAGTGTATGGTGGTGGTGGTAAAATCAAAAAGGCAGAATGGAGCTGGTCACAAAGTGCTTCCTTAGCATGTGTGAAGTTCCAGGTTCAACTCTCAGCACTTTCTGCTTTGGGGAATGGAGAGGAAACACAATGCAGGTTTAAATAAGGTGTCCAATTTTACAGTCTTTGTGAGATGTGGTATCCTTTTTTATATAATTTTTTATTTATTAATTACAGTTTTTCCCCTTTGTATCCCACCTGTAGCTCCCTCCCTCTTCCCCTCCCAACTCTACCCTCTCTCCACCCATGCCCCTCCCCCAGTCCACTGATAGGGGAGGTCTTCCTCCCCGTCCATCCGGCCCTAGCTTATCAGGTCTGATCAGGACTGGTTGTATTGTCCTCCTCTGTGGCCTGACAAGGCTACTACCCACTCAGGGGGAGGTAATCAAAGAGCCAGCCACTGAGTTCATATCAGAGACAGTCCCTGTTCCCCTTACTAGGGAACACACTTGGAGACTGAGCTGCCATGGGCTACATCTGTGCAGGGGTGATATGTCCTTTTTAATCTCCCCCTTCTCGTGTGTGTGTGTGTGTGTGTGTGAGTGTAGATATGCCAAGGTATGAACCCTGTCATCTATCCCAGTTATCTAGTGTTATTGCTAGGCAACGGAACACATCATATTGCACACTCAGCCACACATCTTTTTACACTGGGAGCAGCGGACCTAGAGAGAGAGATCTTTCAGAGGCTGCTCCTTCAGCCTTCAGGTAAGGAAGTGTTGTTGTCAGTGGTCCACTCAAAGACGGTCAGGCCAAGTAGATCACTTCTTGGTCAAGTCTCTCTTCCCCTAATTGTCCATTGGAGTCAAATCCCTGTCTTGGTTATCCAAATGTGTCTTGGCTGGAGTTCTCATGAACATGGTAGAAATAAGAATCTGCCCTGGGAAGAAATTCAGGTAAGTAGGAGGACTCTGCTTGCGATAGAACGTTAGTGTGTCTGTGGAGTGGGGTGGGGTGGTGCCTCTGCTTTTGGTGGGTCCAAGAACACAGGAGGGTAAGCTGCTGAAGATGTGAAGACCTCTCCTGTACCAGCCAGGTCTGAATGACTGATGTTCACATAACATTTCCTAGAAGAGGCCTTGCTTGCCAGTCTTCCTGACAGAAAACCAGAAAGTCATGTGCCTCGGTGGGACGGTTTTTTTTCTAAGTTTATTCTTCTCTCATACAACACATCTCTGAGCACAGCCTCTCCCCCCTCCACTCCTCCAGTCCCCAAACCTACTCCAGATCCACTGCTCTTCCATTTCTCTTCAGAAAAAATCAGCCCCCCGAAACATTAGAGGGGGAGGAAGGATTGTAGGAGCCAGAGGGGTTGAGGACACCAGGAGAACAAGACCCACAGAATCAACCAACCAGGGCCCACAGGGACTGAAGTAGCAATCATGGAGCCTGCATGGGTTTGTGCTAGATCCTCTGTGTACATGCTGTGCTTGTTTAGCTTTTTGTGGGACCCCTAACAGTGGGAGTGAGGAGGTCTTTGATTCTTTACCTGCTCTTGGGACCTTTCTTCTCTTACTGGGTTGCCTCTTCCAGCGTTGATATGGAGTGGGATGACTTTTAGAATAAGGAGGAAGAGGCTATTATTGGGAGGCTGCCCTGGGACCCACACCACCAAGCTCTAGTCACCTATTCTGGTGGGAAGGGAAGCAGAAGGCAAGTTAGATATAGCAAACAGGCAGGGTGCTGGCTGATGGTACCCATCCCTGATGCCAGCTGGCACTGATCCCCTTGAGAGCCAGGGTGTATGGCTCCTGTTGGCACCTTCTCTGGAATACACTAGTCTGCTGGCCTACTGGGACAGAGTACTGTGCAGGTGGGAGAGCTGCAAGGTGGATGGCCACAGTCCCTCCCAGCTGAGCAGTAGAAGTGTACAGAGGGGAAGAATCCTGCAAGGCCCCATCATGCCCCAGGCCTGTTGCTGAGCTGTAGAATTTTAGGTTTGTAAACTAACCTTGATTTTTTTTTTTTTTTTTTTTTTTGCTTTCCTTATTTTGAGTAGGTAACAGGTTGATTGTTTTCTCAGGGGTTGAGTGTATTTTTTCCTGTTTGTATGTGAGGCTTTGGCTCTGCTTCTAATAGCAGGCATACAAGTGACACTGTGGGGCTCTAGGGAAATCACAGAACAGGATTTGTAGCTGGATGAAAACACAAGCTCCAATCCCCAGGCCCAGGAGAAATGTCAGATCAAAGGTCTGCCACCAACTGCTTGGCGGCTGGAGTTGTAAATAAAGTTTTATAGGTACACAGCCATGCTTAATTAATTACATTATCATCTCAGATTGCCTTTGGGCTCACGCTGGCAGAATGTTTGTGACAAAGATTTCGGGACTTCAGAAACATTTGCTGTCCTCTTTTGCATATTACTTTGTCATAGTGTCATAGAGGCTTAGTCCCTCCTGGGACTCTCCTTGACAGCAACCCACTCCCCCAAGATTGCATGAGAGATCACAGTGGGTCTGTGCAAGCCCAAGTCTTTCTCCTCTTGCTAAAGGTAGAGCAGACATGAGGGATGAAGGCAGAGGTAGCCTGCACAGCTCTGTAGCAGGAAATAGGTAGGGATAAAACTGAAGGCTGGAAGTTGGAAACGCCTTCAGTCATGGGGACACAGCTTTTTGTAATTGAGCAGTTAGTTACCTGTGAACCCACTGCTCTGGGTAAAGCTAAGAGTTAACTATTGTGCCCTTCCTGCCCACTGCCCATTTGGATACAATGGAAAAAAAGAAAATGAACACTTGCCTAGCCACACTGTGGAGACTTGAGTCAGATGGCTGGACTCATTCCTACCATCATCCTCTGCTTTAGTCTCAGTGAGACCAAGTATGGATATGTGGCATTTGGGAGCTGGGGTATCCTTAGGCCCTGTGCCTGCCTCCCTAGTGGATGGGACATGGAGAGATGCACAGTTGTGCCCGAGGAGACAGGAGTGATGTGAGCCAGGCCTTGTTCCTTCCTTGCTGGTAAGCCTGTCTTCTCCTTTGCTGAGACAGTTGTACAAGAAGGTGGCAGCTTCCCCCCCCCCCCCACAGGCAGATGAGGCCTCGCCCTGGGGAGCTGGTGCCAGACAGGTTAGCAAAAATCAGCTGATGGGCAGAACAGTTAGTTCTACATCCAAAGACTGTCTTCCTTCTTTGGAGAAGTGATGCCGAGGAGCAGGGCCTGATGACCCTCATCCTTCTCAGGGACTGTTCTGTTGCTCACAGTCACCAGCATCTCCAGTGACTGATGGGAACAGAGCAAGGTCAGAACCTGTGCACTGACTGGTCTACTGTTGTTAGCTCAGAATACTGCGCACGCTGTGGCTTAAACAGCAGGGACTTCATGACAGGTCTGGAGACTGAAGGTCCAAGTTCAGATGCTTCTGTAGATGAGCTTGGTGGGCGGGGGCTTGGCTTCCTGTCTTCTGTGGCTGCCTCTCTGCTGTGTTCAGACGTGGCTTAGACAGGTCGCTCTACTCTCTTTCCATTAATCCTATGATAGGGACCCTGCCTCCTAAGTGCCTTCTCCATTACCCTGGGGATTTGGGTTTTAACAGCAAATTCAGGAAGAGACAACAGTGATATGCAGACAATGTAACCTTCTTGTGAAGAAAAAACTGAGCAGGCCCATGTGGGAAGCAAAATAAATGAGTGGGGAAACCATGCTGGGGCATGGCCCCATTTTCCAGATGGAGACTGGGAGACAGAGTGTCCCCTCAGAAGGCATGGAGTCCGTGATACTGTTTAATTTGGGCAAAGCTTTAGCACACATGATTGAGTTAAGAGTCTTGAGGTGGGATGGAATCTTGTGTGTGGGTGGGCCCTACATTCAGTCATGACTGTCTTGAGAATCAAGTGAAGGTGGACATCGAGGCAGAGAATGGTGGGGAGCCGCAGGGAATGAATGATTCTATAGAGCCTCCAGAATTCACTCTCCTAGACTGAACACTTTGCTCCAACATTTTCCTACTTCCCAGAACCTGGCTTGGAAAGATTGGCCTTGAAGAGGGAGAGGTCTCAGACAGCCTCACTTGCCTGAGCCTCAAACTGCTAGGTCTTTTCTAGGGACCAGCATTGTCTCCTGAGAAGCTAGGGCCCACTGAGTGGGTGCCACTTGAGCATTGAAGCTGGAAGCCCTTAGAAGCCTTGCCTCATTGTCAAGGGAGGCCCAGAGCAAGCCTTCTGCGGTAGCTCCGAAGTCCCAGTAAAAGCTGAGTTACCTGTGTACTGCACAGCACCATGCCAGAAAACTGCTCATGTTCTGACGGGCCTTAGAAACTGTTGGCATTCTTCACAGATGTGCCTGGGTCTCAGGGTCAGAGGCAGAGCAGGGTGTGCGTGGGCTCAGTGTCCCCAACTGTGTGTGTTCTTTGATCCCACCAACCCAAGGAAGACTGCATCAGGTCCAGTTCAGTCTCTGTCCTCTGTCCTTTCATTTCTCCTATGAAGGTAAGAGCTTGGAGTAGTAAGTTGGGGTTGAGAAGGAAGGAGAGGCCGGGTGAGTGTCCGGGTGGAGTCCAGCCCCATTGCCTTCCTGCCTGCCTTCCACACACCCTCTTCCTGGGGCATTCTTTCCAGTTTCCTTTTCTGCTATTAATAGTGGAGTCAGTCCCAGGTCTGGGAGCAGCCGGGAAGACGGGGAACAGGAGGAAGCTGGCCCTTATGGAAGGCTTAAGCAGCACCCATCTCTCCCTGGGGAGGAGGCGGAAAGGGTCTTTTCTCCCTGTTCCAACCCCCACCTTGCTGGAGCAGCTACCCCACCCTGACTGATGGAGCCTCTTCTCCCAGCTGGTATCTGCCAACCTCTGCCTTGTTCTCCATGCCTCTCAAACCCCATTCCCCATGCCCTCTCTCTATCTCAGTTCTTCTTGGATAAGCAGAGAAACAGCCTGTCTTTGCCCTTTTCCATCTGTGCTTCATTCAGGCATTTCCTTTCCACACCTTGAATCTCACTGCCAGCATGGAGTAGAATGCTAATGCTCTAGCTACTGATCACTGTCCCTCTGTCCCAACTCAATTGCAGAGTAATCCTTTGGTACCTGCAGGAGGTTGGTGCTAGGACCCTTCCCTTCCTCCCCTATGGAGTCACTTACTCTATGGCATAGCCTTCACACACAGCCTGCGTAGATCCTTCTGTGTGCTTTAAGTCACCTAGACCCAGGGCTCTTCACGGTGCATCATCACCGGGGTTGGAAGTCTTCCCTCTTTTCTTTAGATTTGTTTTATGTGCATGTATAGGCATTATGTGCATTTCTGATGCCTGTGGAGGTTAGAACTGGAGTTATTGATGGTGTGAGCCACCTTGTTAGCACTGGGAACTGAACCCAGGTCCATTGCAGGGGCAACAAGTGTTCTTAACCACTGGGCCATCTCCAGGCCCCTATGGCTCTAGAGGGCTGACCATGAACCCACACCACTCACTAGTCTACCATCACAGCCCCCACCTGATACATTTTCTCTGTTCTTCCCTTTCTGGGTGATCCTGCCCTTCCATGTTCCCATTCGGCTTCTAAGCAACCAGCTCCTGCTGGAGCAGAGGCATACAGTTTGAATCCTACATTCATTCATTGTGCTTTGCTCTGGTACCGAATGCTACCCAGCGAATCACGTCTTATTTGTCTAGTATAATGTTTCCAAAAGTGGTCCTTCAACCAGCAGCATCAGTCAGTGGGAACCCGAGAAGCAGGCAGACTGTCTCACCTGAGTCCATCTCAGCCAGGGCTGGGGTACCCACTGGAATTTTCTAGTCTCCTGGAGTTCTGATGCTGGCTGGGGCCTGAGAACCACTCTTAACTTATAGTAGGTTCTTGTTTGCTATTTTCACCAGGAATTTATTTTTGTTCTCCCTGTCCCCTTCGCTCTGCCCTCTCTCAGTCCCTTGAGACAGTGTTTCTGTGTAGCCCTGGCTGTCCTGTAACTTGCTCTGTAGACCAGGCTGGCCTCAAATTCAGAGATTTGCTTGCCTCTGCCTTCTGAGTCCTGGGTTTAAAGGCATGTGCCACCATCATCCGGGGAATTTCTTGCCCCTTCCTATATTCCCCATAACCTCTCTACCCACTGTATCTGTTGTCATCCCTGCATGTGAACATCTGAACTGCCAGCTGTCAAATCTCCCATACAAAGGGACACTTCCTTGCCATTTCAAAGATGGAGATGTCTCAAATCCAGGGAAGGGCATGTCCTTCCCTGGTCAATACCACTGTAGCTCCCTTTAGACCTTAAAGACCCAGTGAGAAAGAGGGTTCGTGCCTCACATGGCCCGTCCCACCTCCACCTACAAAGCCCAGCTGTGCTGTCTGCAGCTGCGCTGTGCCTCTGAACACCTCATGTTGAGCTTGCCAGCACCCCCACCCAGATGTTGCCAGGTTCATGGCTCAGCAGCTTTTCTTGCCTGAAAATAAGTGTGAAAAGTCCTTGGTGCCTCTTTCCCACTATAGGTAACATCCAAAATTCACTGTTGAATTTTCTGTAAAGTTAAACAGTATTTTCTAGCTTCTATCCCTAAGGGTTCATTTTGGCAATTTTTAAATCTTACAATCAAACAAGTGTTGTTCCCGCTTGCCTTTGGGGCCTGGTCTCTAAGTGGACCTTAACTGTCCTACTGTTGCAGCCTGCTGATGCTGGCTGGAACACTGGGTGCTAGCCTTTGTGCCCATCTTTCAAATAAGGAGTCTTCTTGGCACATTTCTAAAAGATGAATTAATGCTTATAAATGTAAACCTAATCCACTTCTGTTCCTGTTCTCCCGTATTCAGTTATATGAATAAGATCACAACTCACTTATTACAACCTCTGTTGGTAAACATTTCTTGTCTATGTGGGGCAATATAACAACAGGCCTTAGAGGTTCTCCCCAAGGTAAACGTTGAGCGGTTCAATCAAGAGTTGTAGATGAAGGGGTATGTGGCTGCCTAGCCTTATTTGATAACACTGTACTATTTTGCAAAGTATCTTTACCCATTTTCACTATATCATACACTTTTCAAAAGAGATCAACTCTTTGAGCTAAAAAATCTTATTTATAGTAATTACATAAAGAAAATATAGAAGTCATTTTTAAACAGTTTTAAACTGTGTAAATGCTTATGCATATTTTAAGAGTTTATGCTGTGTGGAATTTTTCTTAATTGCCTGTTTGTTTTCTGATGATGGAGAGAGAAAAAGAATATACATTTGGGTGGGTGGGGAAGTGGAAAGGTTCTAAGAGGAAACAAGAGAGGAAAAACTGATCAGAATATATTGTATGAAAAAGTCTATTTTCAATAAAAATTAAAATTATTAAAAAAAAGAGACTCTTGGAACTAACCATCAGCAATACCATCATTACTTTGAGCTGTCTTTGCACCATGTTCCTTTGTACACGTGTCAGAACATGTAGTGGACAGTGGCTCCGGACAGCAAAGTGGGTTTACCCTTGTACCTGTCCTCTGTGCTTTACTCCATGTTTTTGCTACCACATGTCTGGAATTACAAGTTTTGCCAATTTGGAGGGTATGAAATGACAAACACTCCTTTTATTGTGCATTTCCTTCGCTACGGACATTTCTTGATGTTCATGGGTTATATATGTGCTTTTTTTTTCCTATGAAATATCTTATGCTAGTGGCTCTCTGTTATAACAAAATAAGAAAACAACTTAAAGGATGAAATGTTTATTTTGGCTCATGGTTTCAGAGGGTTCATGACACTTGGCTCTGTGAGTCTGAGCTGGTGAGGCAGAGCTTCAGGGAGGAAGGGAAAGAAAGGACAGAGGAGATAAGGAGAGAAAGGATACTAGACAGGGCAAAGATATTCCCCTCCAGGGCACCCCCTTTGGTCACCTGGTAACCTACTTCATCTGAGGACCAAGTATCCATCACAAGCCTTTGGGGGAGATTGTCAAAAGCAGAGCACCTGCACTGCGTCTGTTTTCATTTTTACTGGGTTTCCTTTTACAGACTTTTTGGAGAGGGTAACTGGACTCTGGGATCCTCTGCTTACTTGTGGGCCCCTCCATTAGAACACATTTGTAGGCATTCATTCTGCTACAGTAACTGTTGCTTTCAAATGGCCCATGTTTGGCTGTTTGGCTCTTTCAGGTGGATCTCCCATTTAGCTGATTTCTGTCTTTTGGGCTTGCTTTTTGTTTCTTGTTTTCTTTCTCCTCCAGGCTCACCCCTCCACCAGCAGCAGAAGTACTGACAATTTCCCGAGGAGCCCAGGTGCATGTTCCTGGAGAATGACATTAGGTACAGCCTGCACCTAGGTTGTACTCTGTGCTGCTGCTTTGTCAGAGCTTCTAGGTGCTGCCAGGAGACAGAGCAAGAGAATGCACAGTCATTTATATTCCTCCATCTAGCTGTACATACATTAAAATGAACTCATGAGCTGGCAACATGGTTCAGAGGGTAGAGGTGCCAACACTGACTAACTGATTGCTAGAAGGGGGAAAAGGACTCCTTGTCACAGAATAGATAAATACGTGAGATGTAAAAACAGGAGTTCATACTGACACCATTTATTCCAACTTGTATGAACAGTAGCTTTTTTTTTTTACTAGGATTTATAGAGAGCTGTGTAGTTTTTGTGTAGAAAAAGTGTGTTTCACCCAAGGGCATGGGTTATGAATTTCTTTTTTTTTTTTTTTTTAAAGATTTATTTATTTATTATTTATATAGCATTCTTCCTGCATGTATGCCTACACACCAGAAGAGGGCACTAGATCTCATTATAGATGGCTGTGAGCCACCATGTGGTTGCTGGGAATTGAACTCAGGACCTTTGGAAGAGCAGACAGTGCTCTTAACCACTGAGCCATGTCCCCAGCCCCGGTTATGAATTTCAAACTGATTTTACCAGTAAAGTGGAGCTGAACAGATAATTTACGGAACTCAGAAAACATGAGCCAGATTCTCCTTCCTGCAGAGAGAACTTGTTCCCTACACCGTTCAGCGAGGCTGTGTGATATACCTAGAATATGGCTAGTTTTATTTTCACAGACTTCATTGGTCCTGGGATTTTCTCAGCATCCGCTTAGTTTACTCTTCACAATTTGCACCAAGAAAAGCACTTCTTTGAGGTGCTCATCACTTCAATGCTCCAAATACCCTTACATGCATGTTCTCTCCCTCTTCTTCAGCCACTGTAGCCACCCATCTGTTTTCCAGCCCACAGCTTAGCCTTTGTTGTTATATTATATGGACTCAAACATTATTTAGACATTTGGCTTTTTTCGCTTAAAAAAATACAGCACACAGAAAAGAGAGTAAGAACAGACTGGACTATACAGTGAGACACTGTCTCAAAAAATCAAGGTCTGGGTGGGCGAGGTGGCTCAGTGCGTAAAGGTGCTTGCTGCCAAGCCTGACAAACCAAGTTCAATCCCTGGAACCAACATGTGGAAGGAGAGCTCAGATTGTGAAAGTTGTCCTCTGAACTCCACATGTTCTATGTGGTGTACACATGCACTTGCACACTCGTACACACAAATAAATAATAAAAATGTAAAAAAAAAGGTCTGTGGAAATAGCTCAGTGTTGGAGCCCTTGCCTAGCATAAGCAGGGACTCGGTTCATTTGTCAGTACCGCAAAAATACTAAAATAAAAGGCTAATCTGTTTTCCAAAGTGCTGTCCTAATTTACATTTCTACTGGGTATGGAGTTCACTTTTAACCTTTGCTTTTAGCAATTCTAATAGATATGTAATGGTGTATTGTAATTTTAATTTGTATTTGCCTAGTGACTAATGTTGAACATCTTATATGTTTATTTTCTGCTTTCGTAATTTTTTTCTTTTGGAGGGATGGGGTCTCACTCTGTAGGCTACACTGTCCTCAGTCCCAGCAGTCTCCTGCCTCAGTCTACTGGATGTTGGGATTATAGGCATGTGCCTGTTGCCATGCTTTTATTGTTGTTTTTGATGCTTCCCCCCCGCCCCCATGGGCTTAGCTAGGTTGTGCATTCAGTAAGCACAGTGAGAAGGGAAAGCACCCAGCCTGTCTCTCTGTTTCTGTAGGCCATAGGCTTATTTAGAGACACCATTTTTTAAGTAAAAGAAATTTTCTTCCATTGCTAGCTCACTTGTAACTGTCACACACACACACACACACACACACACACACACACACTTTTTCTGTTTCCAGCCCACATCAGACAGCTCACAGAGCCAGCTCCAGCTTCAGGGATCCGATGTCTTCTTCTGGACTCCAGGCATCTGCACTCACACATGTACATACTTGCAAACATGTACACATAATTAAAAATAAAATGTCTTCAAAAATAAATTGGAAATAGGTGATCATAGATTTTAATTTTGTTAATATGGTGAGCTATCCATGAGAAATCCCACTTGAAATGCTATCACTTTTGGTATCCTAGGTTTGGTTAATCACTAGGTGAAACTGTGCATTTGGATATAGAAAGAATATAGAGGATATAGAAAAATAAGTTCCACAAAAAATCCTGCTTATGTAAACGTATGCAGCCACTTTGGAAAATAGTTTGGCAGTTGATCAAGATGCTAAATATAGCGTTTCCATAGTTGGCATTTCTACTCTTAGAGAAATGAAAACATACATCCCACATAAAAATGTACACACAAGTGTCCTAAAAGCTGTTCGCAGGCTGAAGGTCGATGCAGACTGGGATGAATGAATGAAGAAAATACAGTAGGTTTGTCTAGTGAGATCCTTTGCAGCAGTGCTAAGAGGAAAGAAAAGGGTGCGCTACAGCAGGGGTGAGGCTTGAAGGAGACAATACGGAGGCCAGCTGACAAGAGTGATGTCCTGAAGCGGCAGCTCTATGGCCAGGAGGCGGGGGCTGCCACAGGCGACGCCAGAACTTTTTTCTGCTGTCTTTACTGTGAAAGTTGTGTTGGTCCATCAGGCTTGGTTTAAAATTATGTTGTTGCTACAGATACCTTTAGTATAGTACTCTAGAAATGCCTGTTTGTCTTCCTGTATGGCTGTAGGTCTTTAAAAACATTATTTTAGATTTTCATATACATGCCTGCCTGGCCGCCTGCATGCGTGAGTGGGTGGGCGTGTTTGTGTGTGTGTGTATCATGTGCATGCCTAGTGCCCAGAGGTCAGAATAGACCATGGGATCCTCTGGAGCTAGAATTACAGATGGTTGTGAGCCACCGTGGGTCCTGAGAATTGAACCCAGGTCCTCTGCAAGAGCAGCAAGTGCTCTAATCTGCTGAGCCATCTCTCTAGCACTTGTAACGTTTTGTTTTGTTCTTCCTGGTCCCAGGAGTCTGCCTTTTTAACTTATCCAAACTCACTCCATTGTTAAAGCCCTTGCTGGCAATTGTGGGGCTAGGGGAGGGGACCTTCTGATGTTCTGATTAATCCCTGCTCAGGAAGCGCTGGACTGGGGGTGTGGCTTTGCCCAGCATACATTGCTCTCCGGATGCTCGTCAGGCTTGGTCCCCGAGGGTCCCTCTAGCACCATCATTACATTTTAGTTCTCTTTTTCTCGTCGTCCACTGTTAGTCCCAGTTACTCAGGAAGATAAAACAGGAGTACAAAAAGTTTGAGGCTAGCCAGGGCTACATAGTGAGCTCCCCGCCCCCCTACCCCCAATTAAAACAAAAATATTTTGTGTTTGGTGTTGCTGTTGTTATTTTAGTTTTGGTTTCATTGGTTTTTATTTTCATCATCATTAGGTTATTCCCTTTTTTTTTTTTTCCAGTTTTCACAGTCAAATAGCCCTGGATTCCATCCACAGCATTACAAAATTTAAACAAAACTTTACTCAGTCCTAAAGGAAGACCAGGGTAATGGTGGATGGGCCCTTCCTCAGCATGCTTAGTCCCACCCACCGCACGGTGGCTTTCCCTAAGCCCAAGCCTAACGGTCCCTAGATGGCTGCTTCTCCATCTTCCCCTAGCTGAATGCTCGGGGCTAGCCTACTTCTAGGTAACGCAGTGCTGGTACTACCCAAGGGTGGACTGCTACGGGATCATAGCCGATTAGGGAAGAGCGTGTAGGAGAGCTGGAAGAGAAAATTCCTCCAGGGGCCAAGACTTTGCCTTTCCCCTCCAAACACTGTTTATTTGAAGCTTATACTACAGTGAACATGTGAAGAACCTCAGGGGCAGCATCTGCAGGGTTAAAGCCAGTGGTTTAGAAGGAACAGGAAAGAAGAACCCAGCCTGTGTGTACACTGAGGGATGAGGCTATGGTTGCACTCCTGGGATATGGCTGGAGTAGGGCTGCCTGTCTGACTCCATTGGTTCCCAGAGCCCATTGTGACGATTCTTTCTCCATCACCTCATGGCTGCTCCATGGGCACATGACTGAGAGGCTGCAATACAAGCAGGTTGCAAGAATGCACATGGTCTAGATGTGTGCGTGCGCTCCCTGCATCCATGCTTCCAGGAGCAGTGGCACCTGGGGCCTTAGAAGCCTTTCTCGGAGCTGTGAGAGGCACAGAACACAGAGCATGCTTGCTGTAAGCAAAGTGCGGAACACAGAGCTCCTAAGATGTACTTATTGCCATCAACTCTACACGCTACTAAATAATAAAGCAGGAGGAAGATGGATGGCACCCAAGGGATTCCCTGTCATACCCAGTTCTAGAAGCAAATATGGAGTGTCCCCAGGGACCAAAATTCTCAGAAATGGTCTCTAGTACTATAGAATCAGTAGTGTAAAATGGTGCTTTATGAGCCGGGTGCGATGGTGCATGCCTTTAATTCCAGCACTCAGGGAGGCAGAGGCAGGTGGATCTCTGAGTTCAAGGACAGCCTGGTCTACAAAGCAAGTCCAGGACAGCTAAGGCTACGTAGAGAAACCCTGTCTTGGGGGAGGGGAGGGGATGGTGCTTGATGGTGGACCGGTGGCCTTCCCAGGTTAGCTCAGAGGAGTATTTGACACTGTTTCTGACTTACGTAAAGCACGAAGTATTGGCACCGATGACAACTTTGCTTCTTCTTTGCTGTTGCTTTCTAGTTTTCATCTAGCTCTCTGTCTTACATAGTTTGGGACTTCCTGTCTAGGGAATGGTGCTGCCCACAATAGGCTGAATATTCCTACATTAATTATACGCAAGACAATATTGTACAGTCATGCCTATAGGCCAATTTTCAATTGAGGGTTCTTGGTTGTGGCAAGTTGATGCCAAGTTGTCATGGGTGTCGTTGGCTGGGGGTGGAGTGGAGGATAGAGTAGGAGATAGCTATCCCAGAATAATACATTCAAGTCCTTACTCATGAACATTGTGAATAAGAAACCATGACAAGACCATGACCACAGCAACTTTTTTTTTGGGGGGGGGGGTTGGGTTTTTTGGCTTTTTGAGACAGTTTCTCTGTGCAGTCTTCTGTCCTGGAACTCACTATGTAGACCAGGCTGGCCGCAAACTCAGAGATCCAGCTGCCTCTGCCTCTGGCTCCCAAGTGCTGGGATTAAAAGCATGTGCTTCCACCACCCAGCTGAACAGGGTAATTCTTACAAAAAGAAAGCATTTAATTGGGGGCTTGCTTATAGTTTCAGAGGTTAGTCCACTGTCAGCATGGTGCTGACACCTCCTTAGCAATGTCAAGGTGACAAGAGAGAGGATAATGCTATCAGTTGGGAAGTTCCCAGTCTATGTGGGCCCTGGAAAGATGTGCTTCTGTGGATAATGCACTGGCCACGCAGGCATGAGGAACTGCATTCAGTCCCCACAACCTTGCTGATAATTCAGGGCTGGGACAGGAGGAACAATCCACCTCTTCACCCCCACCTCTCGACACACACTGGCCAGCCTAACCGGTGAGCTCCAGGCCAGAGACCTTGTATCCAAACTCAAGATGGATGGCTCCTGAGGGATGGTCCCCAAGGTTTACAGCTTCCACATGTACTCATACAGAGGCAGCTGCACACATGAACATACATGTACACACAGATGCATGATCACATGTCCATGCCCACTTAACCCCAAATTCTCTAACATGTTCCGGATTTGTGTGTGTCAGGAGAGAATTGAAATAGGCTCTCATTAGCCCAGCTCTCCCTGAATTTTGCAGCCAAAGATGGCCTTGAACTGCTAATCTTTCTGCCTCCATCTTTTAGGGTTACAGGCTTGCTCCTCTATACCTGTCTTGTTTTGTCTTGAGTTTTAGTTTTATTTTAAAAACCAGGGTCTCACTGTGTAGCCCAGGCAGGATATGAGCTCACCATCCCCTTGCCCCAGTATCCCCAGTGCTGGGACTGGGGGTGCACCACTCCACCTGGGTAGACTGATTTTTTCTCTTTAAAAAAAACATAACATCCTATTATGTGTGCCCTTCAGTCACACATGGCCTTCAGCCCACCAGTGCCACTTCATGTACCAGAATACCATCCTCTTAATAGACTTTCTGACCTTTGGCACCCATAAGGCTTGATGGTGCCATACTTGGTGCTGCCTTCTTCTGAAGAGGAAAGTATGTTTGAGACACCATGGGATCTTGTTTATTTATGGAGAAACATGCCTTCTCCTCAGGCTGTGGTTCAAGGTGCCTGGCCCAGCCCAGCAGGGCACTGGATGCTAACTAATGTCACCTTTCAGGGCTGTTGGCACTTGAGGACAGTCTCCTCCTGCTGCCATCATAATTTCTCCCCTCCCCAGCTAGATGTGTACCCTGTGCTTCACAGTTGGCACATGCTGGCGGTCCAGGGAATACTGGGCAGACTAATGCCTGGCATCTTCAGCCTACTTCTGGTCAGTCTCTTGGGGAGTTCTCTTAAGTTCATGCACACAGCCATGTCTTCCCTCGGTTCCTTCCCCTGACTTGAGTACTTGACATTTTGTTCTGTTTTCTCTATCGGAGATACTTGTTCACACAGCATTCTTTTTAGCTCAGTGATCATTGGAGGACTGCTGTTGATGGCTTAAAATGATGAATTTGAGTGTCAAGTTGACAAGAAGTGGACTATGTTGGCTAGTTTTAACTATCAACTTGACACAACCTAGAATCATCTGGGAAGAGAGTACTAATGAGGTTATTAGTTAATCTAGATCAAGTTGGCCTGGTATGCATGTTTGTGGGAGATTATCTTGATTGTTAATTGATATAGGAAGACCCAGCCCAATGTGGAATGCGTGATTCTCCTGGAAGGGGTCCTAAACAATCTAAGAGAGCTGAGCAACTAGATGAGCAAGCAAGCAAGGACCCACACTCTCCTTGCTGGTGACAGGATGTGATGCCTTAAATTCTTACTTTAACTTCCTGATATAATGGACCAGGACCCCTTCCATATCTATAATGAACCCTCTTTTGTCCCTACAGTTGCTTGTGGTCAAGGTATCTTATCATGGCAAGAGACAAGAAATAAGGACAGCTGCCTGTCCTGTCCACCCCAACCCCTCCCTTTTCTTTCCTTATTCATTCTTCCTGGCATTCAGTTGTTGTATGTTCATGTCATCTCCCTGGGGCTGTTAAGTTCTGGGTCTTGTTCAGCACAGGTCCTATCATGCAACAATGTCCTCAATACACTTTCTTTTAACCCAGTAAAAGCCTTTCTTCCTTGACCCTTTCCCCTCTTAGGTTAAGCCACTGAGCTAAACATGGCCCAAGCACACTGCTTTTCCTCTGCACAGCCCACAGCGGGTCCTTGTGAGCATTTGTGAAACAGCAGTCTGTCATCCATTTGTCCTCTTAGGCTGTACTGTCCCTGGAAAGGCTATGTGGCTCTTGGGGGTTGGGGAACAGCAGAGCCATGTGGCTGTAGTGAGAATTCTGGAATGTTGGTTTCTTTCTTTCTCTCTCTCTCTTTCTAGATTTATTTATGAATATGAGTGCTGTACCTGCATGTACACCCACATGCCAGAAGAGGGCATCAGATCACATTGTGGATGGTTGTGAGGCACCATGTGGTTCCTGGGAATTGAACTCAGGACCTCTGGAAGAGCAGACAGTGCTCTTAACCTCTGAGCCATCTCTCTAGGTCCGGAATTTTGGTTTCTTTACAGACACAAATATTATAAGAATATGTTTTTGTTTTAATCCCAGGTGTGGTGATCTGCTACTTTGCAGCAGCTGACTGTGCTTTAGCTAGGTATGATTTTGCCAGCTGCAGATAGTTTCTGCCATTTTGTGACATTTGAAATTCTGGGGCCTTTTCTGAGGATGCTAGGACCCTGAGAGTGCTCAGTTGGTTGGTGGTTGTTGTTTGTCATTGTAAGACTTGGTTTGTTAAATAGTCCTATGCAAAAAGAAGAAATGAGATATCTCGACAGTGAAGTTCCCCAAGGAACTCCGCTTACTTACTCCCGTAATCAGCAGGAGTAGTCAAATAGCGTCACCCGCTTTCTAATCCCTGACTTTATTCAGGGATCTCTTTCCTTTATATTTTTAAACCCTTTTTTCTCCTCTCTTATAGTTAAAGGGGTGGAGAAGGGTGGAAAAAAGAAGAACCCATAAAGTAGCAAATGCTGGCTGCATGTGGCAGGCTTGAGGGGCTGTGTAACTGTAGGCTCATGAAGGACACAGCCTTCAGCAAGGCAAATGCCAGAGACGGGTGGGATGTTAATGCATCAGGGAATGAGCTAGAGAAGTCTACAGACACTCTGGCCAACACCTGGTTTGATTCTGTGTTGTCTTTATCAACAGGAGCGACTGGCATGTCTACTAACAAACTAGACCCTCTGGCAAAAACCACTATCGGAGCATCGACAAACTCAACTGTTGGCCCAGTGACATCCACTGTTTCTCCAGCCCAGCCAAACATGACATCATCTAATGACCAGTCTTTGACAACTACTCATACAGCTACCCCAGACTCCAGGAACAAGCAAAATGGTAGCAGCCCTACTCCAACTTCCAGCGGCTCCCAGGATGCCGCGACTAAAACAAGACCCCCCAGTACCAGTGGCACCCCTAGCAGCAGTGGACAGCCCGTCTCCCCTGAAGGCAAGAGCATTGCCAGTGTTACCACAACACCACCAACCACTGTGGGAAGTAACCAGCTAACCAACAGTGCTTCTTCCCAGACTACTGTCATGCCTATTCCCTCAAAGCTTCTTCCTACCACCAGAGCAGGCAGCACCACAAGCCCTCACCAACCTATGGCTACTCCTTCACAGAGCACAGAGAGCCATCCTGATGAACAGTACAACCTTACCAGTGTTTCTAGCAATTCTAGCTCTGTGTCCACCACTGTGTCATCAAGGACGCCTACCACACACAGTAAGTCATTCCTTGGCATTCTGCTTTTCTTTAATCTTTTCTTTCTTTCTTTTGTTCTTTCTTTCCTTTCCTTTTCTTTTTTTCTTTTCTTTTTTGGTTTTTCAAAACAGGGTTTCTCTGTTTAGCCCTGGCTGTCCTGGAACTTGCTCTGTAGACCAGGCTGGCCTTGAACTTAGACACTGCCTGCCCCTGCCACCCGAGTGCTGTGTTTAAAGGTGTGCGCCACTGTGCCAGGCTGCTTTTGTTTTTCTTAAATGAAAAGGTCTGGAGAAATGGCTCAATGGGTAAAAGCACTGGCTGCTCCTACAGAGGACCCAGGTTCAATTCTCAGCAACCACATGACACCTAACAACCATCTGTAATCAACTAACACCCTTTTCTGGCCACCTTGGGCACTGCACACATGTGCTCCATAGATACAAAGAGAGGAGACACACACACACACACACACACCGACTAGGCAGTGTATTTTCCCATACTCTCACTCAGTTGGAAGATAGTGATGTATGCTGTTTTAAACATTCTGCGTGTCTTCTGCCTTCATCAGACCTATCCTTGAATTCCCTTTTTAGCAGTGACAGAGGCTAGTAGTGTATAGATTCAACCAAGCCAGAATTTATGCCTAGGCGTGATTATGTGGTTGTGGCAGAAAGGTATTAGAAAACTGTAGAACAGTGCTTCTCAGGCTTGTGTGACAGTAACCCTCTATAAGAAACACACCTTTAAATAAGTAAAGGTCAGTACGTGTCCCAGGGAGTGAGCACTTGCTACCAAGCCTGATGACCTGAGTTGGATCCCAGGGACCCACACAGTGGAAAAGGAGGGCTGGCTCCTGCAAGCTTTTGTCCTTTCTTTCTGGACTTGTGGAATATCATGCATACTGCTGTTTTGTATCTTCCTCCCTCCCTCTTCCCTTTTCTGAGACCAGCTGGCCTGGAAGGAACTCTTATGTACAACAGCCTAGCTTCAAACTAACAGAGATCTGCCTGCCTTAGCCTTCCATTTGCTGGGATTAAAGGTGTGTGCCATCACATCTAGTCTTATTTCTGTTTCCATTTACTTACTTTTCAAGGACCGGTCTTAACTGGGTACACTCGTGTCAGAAGCTCTAAAGTCCTGAGCGTCACCCTGCGTCCCGTAGCCGGTGCACAGGCTTGGAATGGGATAAGTCTGTTCAAATTCCCACCCTTCCAGTGGTGCCTTGGAGGAGTCACCAAGCCTCAGTGTACTTGTTGATAAATAGGAGCCATCTTAAAGGAGTCAGTGCCTCTGAAACACAAAGCATAGCCCCTCCACAAAGTCAGTGCCCAGTGTATGTGAGCTGCGATGCCACCTGCGGCTCAGGGAGGTGACTGCAGCATCGTGTCTGTGACTTCTGCTAATTCTTCCATCATCCCAGTCTGACTTACTCTGGACTCTGGCCCACGACCCCGTGTCTTTACTCCTGCCTCCTCTTCCTCTTCATAGCTACTGGCCTCAGCTCATGAGAATTATGGAAAAGACTGTCCTTCCTTGGCAGGTATAGCTGGTCTCTCAGCCTTTGTTTTGTCTGTTACAGTAACACTGGGCATGCCTGAAGTAACTTGGCCCACTACCACCCAGAGGCCAAGCATCTCGACAGAGCCTCTCTTCACACCACTACAGCCTACAGAGTCTCCAGTGGTAACTAAGGCCGTGCCCAGCACTGAGAAGTTCACACACTCCAGCTCTGTTTTGACTCCAGTGGCTCCTCAGGGCCCCAGCACGCCCTCTCCCATTTGGACTTTTGGGCATTACAAGGTAAATCTAGCATAGAATGGAATGAGAAAGCCCAGTCTCAAGGGGGAGTCTTCCTCTGCCCTACTCAGGGACCCCGGGTGGGTACTTTAAGGAAAAGTTGTCTATTTGCCTTCCCATCTCTTTCCCCTGTTCTGATCCAGGCTTCTGAAATGGCTGGGCAGCCAGGTACTCCTGGCTTTGAAACTGACAAGTCATGCCTGCAGCTTGCTATGTGCACTTCTGTGCCATCTGTCCTCACAAAGGGAGACTCAAAGATCAGCTGACTTTGTGCCTAAACTTTCATCTTTTGACCCCTTCTAGCTAAAGTGTGATCCTGCCATAATGCCGAGTGAGGAACTCCTCATTCTGAATGTCACGGGAGCCGGCCTTTGTGTGAGTACACACGCCTGAGCCCCACTTCACCTAGACCGTACCCAGTCTATGAACCCCTCAAAGGGAGCAGACTTTCCCCAGCCGAGCTTCAGCTTTCTCTAAGTCAGGCAGAGCATGTGCAGTCTCCTCAGTTTTCACTGCTGCAGGTATTCTGGTTGCAGTTCCCATGGCTCTGGGTATGTGTGGTGCTGGTAGGTTTTGTTGGGCCGTATGGCTCTGGTCTCTAATTCCAGCCACAGCGAAGGCAGAGGCAGGAGGACTGAAGTCACAGGCGGCCTTGGTTACATAGTGTAGCCATCCCTAACAACTTACAGAGACTTTCTCTTTAAAAGTAACAAGAATGCTAGAGATAAAGCTTGACTAGCATGTGCAAAGTCCTCAGTTCAAGCTCCAGTGGCGACCCTCTGTCCTGAGAGTGAATTCATATTTTCTGGTCTCCTGCACACATCTGTATCACAGGGTGTGGCAATGTGTACCACCAGTCTTTACCACCAGTCTTCTGGGACCAAGAGCAGGGTTGGGCTTGGTTGGGCTACACAGCACTCAACCACTGACCTCCTTGGTACAGGTGATGGCCGGCTCGTTGCTGTCCTCTGCTGGCCAGTGCCAATTTCTGCAGCCTCTTCTGGGAGCAAGGACAGAAGAGCTTGGTTTCTCCCTAGTTTGGCTCTGCTTTTGTTTTCTTACAAGGTTCTATTTTGTTGACACTTACCGAGGGAACTATACAAGCATGCATTTAGCCACCAGAGGTTTAGAGCAAGCAGTTCTTGAGAGCAAGGGTTGTTCTGGGATTTTGAGCTTTGACAAGAAGACAGGAATAGCATTGAAATTGCCCCTGACACAATGTTGAGGTTAAAGTCCACAGGCTATGTATTGCTAGTGGGAAGCATTTGTCTTCCCTTCTCTAGAAAAGGAAGATGGAAAGCACTGGATCCACCCCTGGTAATGGATTACCGTTCTAGGCCTGAGAAAACTGTATATGGCAAGTGCAGGGGTGACATGTAGGAGACCTAACAGATGCTGGGAGAAGAGCTCATGTTTTCATCTCAGCCCCTAACTGGCAGCACCGAGTAAAAACCCATGTACAGCCTACACCTCACTCTCAGCCCTAAAACTATGTTTCTGTGTTCTTATGGCCTAGGTCTGTGTAAGTCACCCTGTGGACCTCCCCAGAACCCCCATACTGCCCATTCAGTGTGCCTCCTTTTCCCTCTCAGTCTGTTTCTGGCCACAGTGTTAGCCTATGGTTAGGGGCAGGGATATTATGTAGGGGTATTTACTATCTTAGAGAGGTGTGTGGTCTTCCCACCTGAGGTCTTTATATCCCTGGACTGCCCCTCCCCCTTGCAATGCTTTACAATTTTATCCACTCCCAGTGGAGGCACATTAATACAGCTACTGATTCCAGAGCCTCAGGGAACCTGTAGGGAGGAAAGGGGAACCTGGGAGAGATGGTATGACATGCAGACAATGTGCACAGGCCGAGGGAATGGGAAGAGAACTTGGAACAGGGTGGAGAGGATAAGGACTAGCCCAGGAGAAAAGTACAAAAACTTGATTCCTGGCAATCTAGGAATAGAACCAGTGAAGTATGAAGAAGGGGTTCTGGCAGGATGAGAGGACTTGGGGCAGACCCACAAGCCCAAGCTGTTGTCACAAACCTCAGGAATTACCTGTGTTCTCTGTGCAACAGGAAGGGAGCCCTCCGAATGAAAAACTTGTGGAACTGCTGTGCCATTCCGTCAAAGCCTCCTTCAACTCAGCTCAAGATCAGTGCACTCTACAGGTGGCACCTATTCTAAAGAGCCAGGCAGTGGCAGTGAAAAGAGTCACTATTGAGAGTGAGTGGAGGGCAAGGGGACCCCAGCCTGTGTGGGCGGGCGTACCATAGAAGGATGGTGTGTGTGTGTGGGGGGGTGCCACCTACGAAGTAACAAGCCAGGAACCATCCCAGGAGACCCGGGAGACTAGAATAGATACAGGGCATCCTTGTCTTGGGTACCACTCCCCACCCCCTTCCTGTATTACTCTGGGCTGGACCCTGGAGGAAGCTGTCTCTCTCTTTCCCACAGCAAAGCTTCTTCCTAAAGCCGTGTATGAGCTGCTAAAGGAAAAATGGGATGACCTGACAGAGGTAAGTAGCTTTACTCTGCACTGTCCTAAGTCCAATGTCCTCTGGTGGAGAATATCCTTTGAACATACAAGTATCTGGAAGAGAGGCACATAGGAGTGGACAAGGCAGGTGGTGTAGGAGAGGGGGCAAAAGACCCACACAGAAGGCCTCACAAATGAATGGGGTGGAGACAAGGCCTGACTGCTTTCCACCACTCAAGTTCTCTTTCTTGGCTAGGCAGGAGTCAGTGACATGATGCTGGGGAGGGAAGGACCACCAGAAGCCAACGAGGACCGCTTCAGCCTGCCACTCATCATCACCATTGTCTGCATGGCATCCTTCCTGCTCCTTGTTGCTGCCCTCTATGGCTGCTGTCACCAGCGCATCTCCCAGAGGAAGGACCAGGTAGACATTTTCCTACTCTAGCTAGCCCAGTCACCCAGTGAACTCTCACTCCATCCCTCCACACAGTGAGTGGGGCAGGACTCTTCTAATAGTGTAAGCTAGCTTGTCTCCAACGCGGGAGACTCAATGTGGCGGCAAGAACAGAAACACTGGGTTTTAAGTCCTGGCTCTGTCTACATCTATGAGTCAGTTATAGTCATTTGCACAGTGGGAGTGGTACCTTGCAGAGCTATTTCAGAGATTTAAGGTTATATGGCCTTAGGCAAGTGCCCTTCTAACCAAAACTTCTTCCACCTGACCTACCAGAATCACTGTCTTCTGGTGTGATGGCACACAAGTGTAATGGCAGCACTTGGGAAGCTGAGGCAGGAGTATCACAAGTTTGAGGTCTGCCTGGGCTACACAGCATGACCCTGTCTCATAAAACTCTTCATCTTTATGGTGTGGGCCTCAACTGTAGCTACAAACTACTGAGTGCATTAAGAAAGTCCCCACACCCAGTGACTTTATATACTGAATGAGGCATGAGTGATGGCAATGAGTATCCATGGCCAAAACTCAAAGCACAAACTATTGCCAGACTACATGGAAGGCCGTAAGGACCACCATGTTCACTGCCCATTGGAACAGTCTTGTCAGCTGGTCCAAAGTAGTTCTGTCTTGTCTTGTCTTGTTTTTGTCTATTATTGATTTATTATAGAGTAAAGTAGGAACACTGAGAGGTCTTACGGGGAAGGACGGAGGAGAGAAAAAAAAACTTTAGGACAAAAAGTCTTAAAATCTCTCCACACTGATGTTACAGATTGCCACTGGAATAAAGGGAGAGAGAACCACTGTTAATTTTAGGATACAGGGAAATAGTCACAAGGTGGTCAGGCAGTGAGGTGGCCTCAAGAAGCATCTGCCCCTACAAATGAGCCACAAAAATTTATTCTAGCCAACTTGAGGTCCCTGGGTTGAAAGGGGAAATATATTTCATAGTCAAGCTCACTGATCTCCAAACTTGCCTTTTTCTTGGGGTCATTTTCCCCACTCTTAGCAACGACTCACAGAGGAGCTGCAGACAGTAGAGAATGGTTACCATGACAACCCAACCTTGGAAGTGATGGAGACTCCTTCTGAGATGCAGGAAAAGAAGGTGGTCAACTTAAACGGGGAGCTGGGGGACAGCTGGATCGTCCCCTTGGACAACCTGATCAAGGATGACCTAGATGAGGAGGAGGACACCCACCTTTGAGCAGTCTGCCAGCTACCAGACTGCAGCGCTCCAGACCACCCAAAGTGCCATTGGACAGAGGGGAAGGGAGAGTGGACTCCAAGGGCTGCCTCCTCCCAATCCCCACAGGGCCTTAATTTTAATTTTCCCCTTTCAAGTTCAACGAAGTCACATTCTGTCCAGTTTCCTCGTGTAAAATAACCCGCTTGTGCCTGAGCCACTGGAAGGCGAGAGGATGATGGAGAAGGCCATGTAAGGGGCTTTGGAGCTTCTCTAGTGGTGGCATTCTCTCATCTTGTGAGATGACCGAGGGGCCTCAAGAGGTCAGGTGATTTGCACAGGGTCACACGGCCATTTGGTGACAAAGATTATTCCCCTTAGTATGGTGCTTAATTGTACCATGCCGCGCTACTGTGTTCACTTGTGCCCACCCTCCAAGACACAAGACACTTGGCAGGTGGGTGGGCTGGAAAGAAAAACAAGCCCCTATGGTCTCAAAAGGACAGGTCCTATAATACGGTCTCTGCTCGCTTCTTGTAGCCCATCTCCCATGAGTCAGTCTTTAGGCCCCATATTTCCCAGGGCATGACTTTGAACCTCTTGTCTAGATTCTGATTTCCTTGCCTTTGCTTAGTGGAATTGGGACCTAACCCATAGAGGCCTCACTATCCGATGGAGTCTGCCTCAAGGGTGGGTGGGCAGGCAGAGAGGGAGGGAGCTCATGCCCAGAGGGCTTCCTCATGGCAGCTGATTCTGTACTGACACTGGCCTATCACCCGAGGCGCTGCTAGAAGACACTCCCCAAAATGTCCTCTGCCCTTCTGCTTCAACTAGGAACAAATCTGCAGTAGCCAGTGAAAGCAAGATGTTCCCTTTTTGTTGTTCACTGCTGAACTGAGGGTGTGACTCCTTGAAACCCAGTGTCACAGAGCAATTGTCTAGGGACAGACGTGTTCTGGGGTCCTGACTGGTCCCTGATCAGCAAATGTGTCTCAGTAGACAATGGATCTAACCTACCAGGCATTAAGGTTCCACAGGAAGCTCAGGGACTTTCCAAGTTGCTGAGACATATGTTGTATGTGTGTTTAGTTCAGCTCCCCACTGCCAAAGGCCAAAGCTCAGACCATGGAGACTGTTGGCTAATTTCAATACTTTGCACCCTCCTTTGCCATCGAGAAAGAAAGGCCCAGAACATGTAGTTTTAAGGTACCCGCTCTCCCAGTATGGAGCCAGGCTTTTGTTTCCTGTGTTCTCGGCACTCAAGCTGTCCCATTTCTGGTGGCATCTCAGGGAAACATAAAACCATGCTTAGCAGCTAGCACAGGACTTTTACAGGCTTGGTGGTATCAAGTGGCCATGTACAAGGCTGCTGAGGGTAGGACATAGTGAGATTTTATCTGGTTTTCTTAGGGGATCCTATGTGGAGCTTTGAGCTTGGCCCACAGTCTGCTTTGTTCTTGGACATAAATTCCCATAACCAGCTGTCTGCCTTGGAGCAGCTCATTTTAAACAGGGAGCCTGTGGGAGGACAGGTGTTCTGCCTACTTCCACCTTCACAGCTGTCATCCTGAGATACATGCTAGGGAGAAAAGGCTGCCGGAAAACAAGGAAGGCTCGTAGTGAGGTTCACACGAGCTTGAAAGATGCTAACAAGACCCCAAGAGCCCCTTGGCTGCTTCTCTCAGATTTGAAAGGGAAGGTGGGGAGCAGTGCCGGCTGGAGGGAGTGTTAGGTCTGTTTGCTTCCTGCATTAGGTTCTGTCACCCAGTGGGTTCATTATGATGTGGCCTGTGTGAGAAGCTAGACAGGATTTCTTCTCCTTCACTACTTCAGGGTTACAGTCCAGGGGGCAAGGCCATCTGACAGACAGCAAATACCATTCCTGCAAACAGGTCACAGACTACATATCTTAGCCTCTCAGATATGACTGCAAGAGTAGACAAGGAATATTGTATCTTGGCTGGAGGAACAGTCATAGCTCGCCCAGGCTGGTCCAGAGTTCCTTCTTATGCACCCAAATTGGGTTGCCTTTCAGTACAGCTTGAGAATATGATACCTAGCCTCAGTTTGTTCTCACTGCTGGACATCTACTCAACAGGACATACTTTGGACAAACACATTGGTGAAGAATAAGTTGAAGTTGGCATTTACATATTTTTGAAATGTAAATACAAGGGCCACATGCTTATTTACCCAGCACTACTTTCAGAGTAAACTTTGGGGAAATATTTGGTAGCTAGGAGAAATAGCTAAGCCTTTCTTTCTCTGAACAAGAATGTAAATGTTGGGCTGGAGAGATGGCTCAGAGGTTGAGCGCACTGGCTGTTCCTCCCAAGGTCCTGAGTTCAATTTCTAGCAACCACATGGTAGCTCACACCCATCTATAATGTGATCTGGTGCCCTCTTCTGGACGGCAGGCACACATGCAGGCAGAATACTATGTAAGTAATACATTTTAAAAAGGATAAAAAAAAGAATGTAAATGTCTATTTAGTAGAATTAACTTTTTAAAAATGAAAAATGTAACAAGACAGGCTGGTAACAAAGTATTTGCCTTGTAGATAAGGGGCTTAAAATTTTAAACTATTATCCTTGCTCCTCCCCAGCCAAGTCTCAATCCTACTGCAGTATAGGATGGAGTTCAGAATGTGCTTAAAGGCTTGTGACAGTCACAGGAGAAAAGTTTGGAGATACAGGTCAATCTTCCTATAGAACACATCTGAAGCCACAAAGTGAGTGAAAGGGTCAAAACCAACCCAGTGACAGACAAGATTCAAACATGTGTCCCAGACTGCCCACCCTGTGCTGTTTCTCAAGCACTCACAGGAACAAGGTCAACACAGGCCACCACCAGTCCTTCCTTACAATTACCCTGACAATGCTGGGGAGGTCACAAAGGACACAAACAGCCACGTGCTGGGCTCTGGAATCATTTGGGTCCCAAATGTAAATAAGCGTTATTGGGGCTTGTGTTTTATCCCCTCAGTTAGGAAATAATTTTGAAAACTCACTGAGGAACATGCAATAGAACGAGGATCAAAGGGAATTCACAGAGCAAGGCAGAGGTTGGGAAAGCCCCACAGTGGAGTTCTTGTCACTGCTAGCCATGTGCTGCTTCCCTCAGGTCTGCTGCTGAAAACCCAACACTGAGCAGGGATCACTGTCTCACGGGGCCTTTCTGTTTCTTAGTGAATGTCAGCTTGCCCAGGAGAGTTGGGGGGTGGGCGTATATTGTAGTGGACAGGGGTCTGACATACACTGGAATTTACTGAGAGACTATAGTTAACTATTGCATTTTCTTATAAAGTATATTTTGGAAAAATGTATACTGTCAATTAAAGTGCTTTTCTGTACAATGGCTCAGGTCCTACTGTTTGTTAAATTCTTTACCCACGTACCTGAAGACTTCAGATATTTCTTAATAGTCGCATTTGGATACTGTCCTCTGCTGCATTCCACCAGTAGGGGGAGATGCTGGAATAAAGGAGTGGAGGACTTCAGGGTTAGAATCTGAGAGGACCTCATCCCCCTTTGCACTTGTTTATAGACGTGTCACCCTCTAACTCCCCTTCTGCCTGGGATGTAACTGTAAGTGACCATCACTAAAGAAAATGTAATGCCTACTGGGCATGAGAACACTGGTCAATAGATTAAAAACAAGTATGCTAGAAACCAGCCCAGTTCTGGCCATAGGAGGTTACTACAAGGGACTTTGTGCTTGTCTTCTCTCACAGTGAAGGAGGTAGTTGATGGACATGAAGATACTGGTTCTTTACATCTCTTGGCTGGTAGCATTACCGATAGCTACATTTTCTCAGGGCAGGGGAACCCCAAATTCCCAGCTTGAAGGAGGAAAAGGACTACCCTACAGATCTGGGCCCACATTGATCTCTGCCTCTACGTTAACATAATATTTTCACCTCATTTATAGGAAACTCACCACGTGACATGACTTCCTCTCTTTGGCCTAGGCCCTAACTCCATCTTTTCTCTCTTAGTGCCGATTCTTCATACCATCATGCTTATTCTAACTTTATTTCTAGATTGTAGCCAAGGTTACAATTTTTCCTTAATCTTTTGTGTGCTGGTGGGCAGGTGACACCAGAGGGGTGGGTCAGAGTTAGAGCCAGGGTATCTTGAGGTCAACCTCACGAGCATGCCAAAGATACAGAAAAGATCCAAATGCCAGGAACCCCCACAGGACCATGGCCCTGCTCAGCACACTGTTCTAACAGTGACTCACAGCTTATCACAGACCACAACTAGCTCTCCGGCTCCATTCTCTTCCTGAGCGGGTCACTGACTTGGCTCCTGGCCATAACAATCTCGAAATCCTCTCAGTTGCCCAATTTTCCCATTCTATAAGCTCCCTCCTAAACCACCTCTCTTAGATACCCAAAATGAAGGGAAGAGAGAAAGAAGAAGAAAAGACGACGAAAGGAAGAAGAGACTGGTTACTCTAATGAACATTTAGGGCAAATGCTGAGCATTTTCTTCAATCATCATGGCACTTCCTCTTAATAAAACCAACAGGAGTCTCACAAATCTGATTTGCTGCTAATATTTCCTCAGAGTTGAGACTAGTCGACAATATGTACCAGTTTGCATAGTATGTACAACACTCATCTCCTGGATTTTGCCAATCACCAAAACTTCAAAATAGCAGACCAGTCGTCATTTTTCACCTGGTTTCTCTCTTCCCTGGAGTGTCTCTGCCTTGATTTTCCTGGCTGAGTGCATAGGACAGTCTCTGGACATCAAAGGCACTGCAGAGCAGAAAGGGCTGGGTCACTTGAAGCATCACCTCAGCTGCCTCACATCCCCAGTCTTCCAAAACACAAAAACTGCACAGGATGCACAGCATAACAACGCCAGAGTGAAGAGCAGACACAGCAGCACAGGCTCCACCCAGCGGGGCCAGCTGCTCTTCCCGCTGTACCTGCTGGGCGCTGCTGCTGTGTACACAGTGCCCCAACCCGCCACCCCACTTCTATGAGCTGTGGCTGTCACCTGGGAGAAATTACAGCTGTGTGGACACACTGGTCACAAAGCTTTAACTTCTGATCTGTAGGCCTGTACGTACTGAAGGGAGCAGCTGTCATCTTAAAGTGCCTTGCTTTTTGCCATCTTCCAGATATGAGATCGTGACAAATTTGTCGTGTTTCTCATTTTGATCCCTTTAATTCTCAGGAGGATTAACCAAGGAAAGGGCAATTTTTTTAGCTTATCACTGTACCTCATGTTTTCCTGTTTTGCGAACACAAAGAAATATTACTTCTAAGCTGCACTAAAGTACACTGTAGAAATGAAAGCTATGCAGGAAGAGGTTGATTTTTCAAGTTAAATTTAAACCCTAGTTTGAATATATACCTGACAATGCAAGCTCATAAAGCCTGGAGGATTTGAACCCTACCCAAGGACAGGCAGAGACCTTGCTTTAGAGAGCCCACCCATAGAACTTAGCACCAACAAGATGCACTTTCACTTGGTCTATTTATGAACTTACTTTGTAGGTCTGGCCCTTAAAGAGTCTCCTCTATGGCAAAGACTGAGACGTTTGCAAACTTTGAAGTACAGCTAGCTTCTCTCCCTTTACTTTTTCTACAATTAATTGTTTCAGTCTAGTTTTCCTTGTACCTTTAATATAGTACAACTAAAACCCAGGACACACGCTCAAACCCACAAAAGAGTTTAATTGCTGATTGCCAACAACACAGTATTTTTTCCCACGAAACAATTTGCCAATGTTTTTCAAAAATGGAAACTTCCCCAGAAATTCTTTGATCGTGACCTGAGCACTAACTACCTCACAGGAACACTCCCAAGGCCTCTGCAGCCTCCACTGTCCATCTCTGAAAGCCTGAGGGAAAAACAAAAACTTAAAAACAGGCCCTCATGTAGCTCAGGTTAGCCTCAGAACTGCTATGTAGAAGAGGCTGACCTTAAATTCCTTATCCTGCATGCTTCCTATATACTGAAATTAGACATGTGTACCTCCCCACCCCTGTGCAGTTTATGGAGGGGATGAATTACACCTAAAATCTCCTGCATGCTAAGCAAACATTCAGAAACATTTTACTAACTATTCCTCTGATAAATGTAATTTTTAAGTTTCAAAGTAATTTTGTCAAACACAAGACATCATGCATTCATATATAATTTTTTATTAAGAAAATGAACAAAATACATTCTTTCTCCATATGTACATTACATACAGCACAATTCTCCAATTGCAGTTGCTCAGTAGAGACCACTCGTTTATTCACAAAGTAGAGAGACATGTACCAAACCTGGGGTCAGAAACTCACTTTTACCAAAAAGAAATCCTAGGAAATCCACAAGGATTGAGCAAAAGATAAACAGAGAGGATCGCGTAGGCTAGGGCTGGGGAAGATCACAGAACTCAACAAGAGCCAACACCATACTAAGAGATCATCTCTTCACCACATGGAAGAGGAGGTCAGGCCCAAGAGTGCTGCTTAAACGCTCCAGCTCCCACATGCTGGCCTTCCATGCATCTCATGACACTGTTTCTGATGCTACAGTTAAGTCCAGCACTGCCAGCGAAGAGGCGTAGAAAGCAGAACCCATTAAGGTGATTTCTCCTCCATACACCAAGAGGAAGACTCTAACTGGAAAACTGAGATGTCAAACATATAAAACTTCTGGCTCCAAGCTGGTGTATATATTGTTTTTTAGGCATTTGTTTAGGATGATAAGGAGCTCTTATTCCATGGAAGTGGACTCCTCATAATCTGTTTATATTGTGTTTCTTTTGCTTTTGGCCTTTTGAGTGTATGTTTAATTATGGCAGCTTGTGGTATGACTATGTTCCACATGCCTGTGATGGTGCTTAAAGGCCAAGAAAATTCAGTCTTAGGGATACAATTTCCAATAACCCAAACAAGCAACAGTTCACACCTGCTGGAGAGTTATCTTTCCCCAAAGCTCATCATTAGAGATACATAGAGACTACTTTTCGAACTATTTGTGGCAAGATAATGCTTGAGAAACATGAGCAGGAATGAGCCACACACTTGTAACCTAGTCCTACCTGCATACCGGCAGCAGAAGACAGAAAGGCAACATTTGCTTAGAGGCCTTTCTTGGCTTTGGCCTTTTTGATAAGGAAAAGAAAGAAAAACAAGGTCAACAAAAGAAAAAAAGAAAAGAAGGCTAGACAGGACTGGTGGCCTTTAACCCCAACACTTGGGAGGTAGAAGCAGGAACTCCGTAAGTTCCAGGTCAGCCTGCTCTACGTAATTCCAAGACAGCCAGAGATACCTACATAGTGAGACCCTGCCTCAAAACCACAAGGGAGGTGGTTCAAAAGAAAAAAAGTGCTTTGTTTTGTTTCTTTCAGCCCGTAAATAAGATCTTTCCTTCCTTCCTTCTTAGTTATTTCCTAGTTTCCTGTAATAAGCACAGCTTTATAATTGCAAACTCAATGTTATTAAAATTCACAAAAGCTACTTGACAACCCCTAGCGTGCAAATAAGCTGACTGCAGTATGTACCCAGGCCAGAAGTCCTCACCCAGAAGAGCTAAGCACAGACTGAGGAAGGCCTGAAGATGAGGCTGTACGCTGATGGCCAGCTGTTACCTTTCTTAATCTAATTTCCACCCAAACTTTGGATCCGAAGATCTAAAGCTTTGTATCATGTGGCATCTTAATTTCTGGTCACTAAGTACTTCTCACTTACAAAATCAAACAGCTGACTTTAAAAAATTCTAGCATTTTTCTTGTGCGGATTATATGCTGTCTTCCCCTCCACGACCCCCTCCCCCCCGAGAGAACACTAACTGCACGGTCTCAAAACTAAGATTACAAACAAACAAACAAACAAAAAACCCTTCAGCTTCCTTGGACTCTTCTGAGGCTGAAGACTCAGCCATGCATAAGTTTTAGAACTGTGTTAAAGGAAAAAATTATTTTCACTTCAAAAAGAAAAGTAGGGGCTGGAGAGATGACTCAGCAGTTAAGAGTTCTCAGTAACTGTTCTTCCAGAAGACCTGGGTTCAATTCTCAGCACCCACATGGCAGCTCACAACTGTCAGTAATTCCAGTTCCAGTGGATCCAATGCCCTCACACACATAAACACACAAGCAAAGCACCAATGCATATAAAATAAAAATAAATAAAATTTAAAAATATACACAGACCCCCAAACAAAATCTGCTCAGAGAAAATGTCATATTATTTTGCAAGCTCTAAATTAGGCAGGCTAGACATAAAGAATAATTCATACTATATGATATAACTGATTTAAAAAGGCATTACAGACATGTCAAAAGGCAGAACACCTTAAAGAACACAAGTGCAGCATTTCTGCCAGGCTAAAAATGTCAGGAAAGGGAGCAACACTGTTCATGAGTGATCTCTGGAGGTGTATCAAACACATGACCTTTTTCTCTGAGAAACAATTAAAGAAATTATATACCCAGCCTCCTGAGTACTCCTCTGCTTTTCTGTGAGTCTTCCTCTCTGTGTGCTTGCTGCATGTTTCCAATTTAGAAACTTATTCATGTATCACCTCATACCGTGTAGTTTGACATTTACCAATGAGTGGGCTGGGCTGACAGTTACTTTCCTCTGGATTCTCACAGGCATAGCTGACATGTATATGCATTTAAGCCAAGACTCTGCAAAAATAAAAGTGTTCTATGACTTCAGGGGTGGGCATATTAACAAATCAAAAGCTGCATACAGGTGTTTTCAGTAGCCACTGCATCCCAAGGGGGTAAATGCAGCAACTGCACGGCAATATGCCTAACAGTTACTTGTAAATACAGGCAGACATGGCCTGGATGGCCTCTAGTCCTTGGCTACAACTGAATCTGAAAAGCTTTGCCAGCTGTTAACGAAACTGGAATATATTCTAGGTTCTTCCTCCAATTTAATCCACCACTTTACAGATATATAGAAAACCTAAAAGCATGTTATCAGATGCCTGCAACACTGAGGACAAAGAAATAGGAACTGCAAGGATAATAAAGGAGTAAATTCATTTTAAGGCACAAAAACTGTCAGTTCAGTCCTGTATGGAATTGAAGTACACAATGACCACTTTCTTCCTATGTTAGGGGCTTAGTCAATGAACACCAATCTAGTATCATGAGCTACACGGTCCGACTTTCTTGAGACTTGCTAACAATGGAGAGAAATAAAGCTCCCAAGAGGCTCTTTGAGCAACCCTTACTTGCACACACTGGCAGGCTACATATGGAGCATACTGTATTTCTTTTTTGCCAACTAAGCTGGCATCCATTAAGCTGTAAGTGAAACTGAGGGTTGATGAAGTCTTCAGGCTGATTTTTTTGTATAGCAGCCAGCTCAAGTATCGAAACTTTTTGCTGGGCTGGGGCTAGCATGCAAGATGGTCCATGGCTATGTTGCAGCAAGAGCTCAGAAATGATGACTAAGCAAGTCCTTTGGAAGCCTCCAAATTACATGTTGAAATGTTTCATTTCATACATTTTTTTCCTGTGGGTTTGTCAAGGAACTGCCCATACAAAGGAAACTACTTAGTTTTACAATTTAAAGGTTACACTGGACTTTGTTTTAAGATCTGTATTTGCAAGAGGAAGAATGTTAACTACCTAGAAAATGCTATTTTCCCAAGACTATTCAAAAGAACACAAGCTTTGATCCCCTTTGATAACTTTTTTCCTATCACTGAATCCATTGAATTATTCTAGATTAACAATGAAGAGCTTTCTGCCTTGCTTAGCTTTACGAACCTTCAAACTTCAGTTTTTTTTTTCCTTTTATTAGTATACTTTGTTTCTCCTTTGTAGCTCTCTTCCTGATGTTTAATTCAGCTAAGTCAAAACATCTTGGGACAGTGCACATGTAGGTATTGTAGCCTACTGTGGCTCTCTGAGCAGTATAAAAAGGAAGACATCCAATTTCATAATCCTCAGAATGGGCTCCCTTTCTTACTAACCACCCCATCACTATTGCCTTTTCTGTTGTTGATTCCATAACTGTCGGGTTACATCCACATACAGTTCTTCCAAGCCTGGCAGTATTTGGGGACAAGATTGCACAGTTGCAGACATGATTTACAAACAGCTTGAATGCACAAGAGAAATTAGAACCATCCTTTGCTTTCTGTGTTGTGAACTGGATTTCAAGATGTGTGGCTTTTGAAGAAAGACAGTCAGTAACAGGAATTTTCCAGAAGGTATTTTTCCCTGAGTCCTAGAAAGTCTAACTTACTGTACTGTCTAAGGACTCCCTAGGTTAAAGGCCACACCTGTTACTATCCAACAATTTTATCACTAGCAAATGCAATTTAGTCACTTGAAGTTGAATCTAAATTCATATTTTTAAGTTTTTTTTTAAGTTCATTTACTATTCTGTATATGTGTGTATGTGTGGAGGTCAGAGGACAACTGTGGGAAGCAGTTCTCTACTTACAACATGTGTGTCCTGGAGAATGAACTCAGGTTGTCAACTTTGTTGACAAGCCTTTTTACCTGCTGAGCCATTTCATCTAACCTAAATACATATTCTTGATAGCAAGAGTCATTTATATCACTATATTATTTTTATTTATAAAAATAAGGAATATCAATTATTTAGTGGCAATCAAAGCCATTTCTAATATTGAAATGGTATCAGAAATACCCCCTCTCTCCCAGGGTCTCACTATGCAGCCCTGGCTGGCCTGAAACTCACTATGTAGACAGGTTGGCCTTGAACTCACAGATATCCTCTTGCTTCTGCCTCACAAATGCTGGGATTAAAAACATGCACAAAACTAACAGACAATTATTAGTATATATTTAAGCTTCAAAAGAAAATCAATGCTAATGATGGAGGTAGAAACAAACAGAAAAAAAGAAAACTATTAATGTCATTCAACTATACTAGTCAGCTCCATGTAATTTCAACAGAAAAAAAAAAGTTGGCTAAAAATACAATAAAAAGAAAGGGTGACAGCAGGCATACAGTGTTGTGGCACGCTGATCTCCAAGACCTAGCTTTCTTTTAGAACCTGTTCTCTGCCAACAGTTCTATGACAACAGTGTCTAGTACCAGGAAGCTAAATCAGGCTTCTCAGTTAAAGCTGCCATAGCTATGATCACTGTCCCCAAATGAAAATGGCACACACATTTTATAACATCTAAATGTTACTTCTTTACCAATATACACTTTTAATCTCATTATTCTCTTACCAGAAACAGAAGCATATATGATTTACAATGATTTGTCTTACAAAAAGAAATACAGTAATTCTAAACAGTGCCATAGAAAATCTAGGAAGTAATGAATAAAGTTAAATTAGCCAAGGAAAATAAACAGAAACACAATTCACAGTTATTGGTGAGTATATGAGAATGAATTTAAGGTTAAAAAATCATCTAAAAATAAAATTTGATAGCATTTATTAAGAAAACAAGAAGAGCATTTGGTGATAAAAATCGATAGACTACAATAACTCCACCCCATAAACAAGCAAACTATTCATGTCATTCAGTTGTACTAGTCAGCTCTCTGTAATTTCAACAAAAACCATGGAAATTCTGACCTTCAACTGATACACCTATATACAGAAGATATATATGCCTGACATACACTAGAAGCTTTGGATAGTCAAGTCATTTCGACATTAAGACAAATTACAGAGACTAAATCCAGTCAAAAACCACATATAAAAATTAGTATTATTTGCCGAATACAAAAAAACAAAAAAAATGCATTAAAGAGCCCAACGACTTAATTTGTAAATATTGTCATACCCAGACCTCTATGACACACCTCTAGCAACTATAGAATTTTTTTTCTTGTAGAGCCTGCACATCCTACACCACAGACTAAAACCTGATGAAAATGCAGGTTAGAATTTCTGCAGACGGATAAGATTACAGATGAACAAGGATCTTTAAGAAAGCAAGTATTGGGAAGGGCATTTTAAAGAGCTTTGTGACCTTGTCTAAAGTGCACACTATCATGACTTCCACTCAAGAAGTCACTTCAAACCAGAATTCCCCAGTCAGCTAAGGATTTCACACTTGTTTCACTCAGGAAATAAATGACTCAATGTTTTCCAACACAACAAATAATTACAAGATAACTTCTTTATATAATTGCCATGAATTCAACTCAGAGAATAGCAAACAGGAACATTCTTTTAAGTGCTTTTTGACTGAGTAAGCAACAATCCCAATCTCTCACCAAACAATTAGTTCCACAACTAGCTTTTATCTGTAAGACCTTAACCCTATTTTGTCTCATGAAACTGTTACTGATAATACTTTTTAAGGCAGATGTGGAGATAGCCAGTGGAATGGTAAGCTGCCAACATTTACACACAGAATACACATTTCACTCAATAATTTTATAAGCAAACAAAGTGCTGAGCCCTAACTCTGACAACAAACCACAGACTTAGGTTTCCAATGTTTTCTATCAGTTTTTACTCTCTGGACACAGAGAGGCCAGTTTTGGTAAAAATGGAAACCATATCAGAAAAGATGACTTTGATAAAGCTTAATATTGTTTGTTAGCTTTAACACAACGGTGGGAAACCAATTCTAATTACTTTGTATGTAAAAACATGATGTAACTCTGAAACAAACAAACTGGCCAAGTAAGGTCCCATGTTACTTCATAAATAAAATGTAAATGCATTTGTGAAGTGACTTGCAATTCAATTTCTTACAGAATGTAGGATAAAAATAGCATCAGCTATGTACAGCTTATTTCTGATTGAAAACCATATATTCTGCTAGAAAAAGGGAGAGAGAGGGGAGGTAAAGCTAGGGATTAAGTCAAGGGAACAGTTTTCCACTAATGTGTCTATAGCTAAACGTTTTAATTTGGGACTAAGCTAGAATATGAAAGAAATTTTAAGTAGTAAAGCACACATATTTGTCTCCTTAAAGAGTAACTTTTATTGTTTAAATTGAAACATTCTGCTGTTACTCCTTGCTAAATAAATATCTATACAATTTCTACATCAGGGTTCTGGTGTGGAATGCTGTGAGCAACATGTCAGTCTTGATCCTGGATGCATAAGCCGTACACATCCAGCAATTATCTCTAGCCGTGTCCCACTGAGGCTCCAAGGTACAGACTCTAAAATGACCTAGTCAGTGATGTTAGTTACCTTCTCAGTTAGTGAAAGCATCTCACTCATGCAACTCTAAGAAGTTCCCTATGGTCAACCATGTAAACATGACAGTGAGAGATGAAAAATTCCTAATAAGTGAGGAAAGATGGAATTAAAGCCGGAATTATAAAAGCAGAGAAAAGTAATTAAAAGGAAAAAAAGAATCACTGAGATCAAGAAACGAATTTCGCCCAAATAATAGAGTCTGAGGAACTGATGGAAAAACACGGAAAAAGCATGTACACACAAAGGCTGCAGGCAGCACAGTTCCAACTGGTGGACTGTCAAGCTTCCAGAGCTCATGGCGCTCAGCCACAGCTCTGTATTTTGGCAGTTTCCAGTTCAAGTTTTGTTTTGTCAACTACTGATTTGCATCTGTCTACCCCAAACAAGACCCACCAGGGTACACTACTAGCAATACAGTTTCTGTTCTTAGCTGTTACTCAGGAGAACCATATTAGGAAATTGCAAAGTCTTTCAATAAAATGGGTTTACTCAAATATACAGTTAACTAATTGTTCTGTATTTATACAATTTGGTACCTGCTAAACTGTACAGCACACTTCTCACAAAATAAGGTATTGACCTACATGTTTATTAAGTCACTACTGATTGCTCTGGAATGTTTGTAGGCTAAAAAGCCACAATTCAATCTTACAACTGGCAAAAATATAATCCTATTGATCCTCAAAAGTAAAACCATGAAGACAGAGCAAAAAAGAAATGTCAAAGTCTCTTTCCTTTTGACACTTCTTCAAAGTGCAGGTCAGTGTCACAGCCACTCACTCTCCATTGGACATTACAGACTCTGCTTTCCCCAAGGAGGGTTCCCAGCTACCTATGGCACTTTTTGAGATGTGGTTTTCTCATGCTTCATTTCACAACATCTAATAGGAAGGTATGCAGCTCTTTTCCTGTATGAACAAAAATGGACAATGAAAAGGGCAATCTATTATACTTTTCTCAAATGGAAAACTCTTGGTATTATATTTTTTCTTTTTGTCCATTTAAAAAAGTCTGGCCCACATGCTTACTGAAATGCCTGCCAGTTGTACGTCAAAAGAATAATCACAAACTATTACTCTTCAAAAGAGCAGGAAAATATAACAGAAAAATACAGAGGTACAGCTCTGGAGTCTATTTTCCCAGGTAAAACTATGACAAAGCGCTAACTCAGAGGAAAATGCGAGCGCGGCTCTGCATGACCCTACCAGGAAGTCATTTCTTTCCAAAGTCCCTATAAAGACATCAATGAAAACAGTTGTCAGGACAAGACTCCTCCTGATGTCATCTGTGGAAAAACTTTAAAGTTTCTGGATGATAGCCTTGGTTTTGGGTTTCTGTCACCCAAAGCCAATGGCTACTGTAATATCTACTACAAAATATCAATACAGAATATCAATTTCTCATCAGGTGTCTGGGGCAATCTTGAATTTTACTTTTTTGGCGGTATGGTAAAAAGTATTAATTTAAGTCTCTAACCTCTCTATGTTTAATACAATACAAGAAAAGTCAACAGTCACACACGTCACCTTAACATACATCAACTGTCCCACAGAGCTACACCGCTGTCAGGAATGAGGAAGTACACTAGTGACACCACTTGCAACAGTTGTGATGTGAGAAAAGGGAAAGAAAGGTCAAACCACCCAACAACAAAACCCCAAGTTCTTACAGTACTGAATCTAATAATGCTGTTCTCCTAAAAACAAACTGTGAAAAGCTAGAAAGCAAAACAAAAACAAAGACAAAAAAGGGTAATTTTCATTAATATTTGTTAATTCTTAAAAGCTAAAGAAAAATATACATAATTAAATGGGAAGTATATCAATTTCACTTTATTAGCCTAATGCAGGAAAATGAGGAAAAGGGGAATGAGGTCGGGTATGAAGGAAGAGGGTTAAAACTTGTGATAACAAGGATCCTTCAACACTTTGATGCAGTCCTCAGTCACTGCGACATCACCTCTGCCCACACAAACACTGAATGACTTCTGACTCCTGTCTCCACTTCTGAGCCCAATAATTCCTCAACTCAACTCCCCGGTTTACAGTGTGATGAGGTCTACAAGGTTGCCTTTAGGAGGAGTCATGCTGTCAGGAAAGAAATTTACTAAGGTGTCAAAGAGCTGAGTTCTCTGAGCATAGGTGTGATCCACATCTGAAAAGCCTGGTGAAGAAAAAAGAAACAAATTAATGTATTATTTCAAAAATTCAACACAGAATAGAAAACTTATATGATGTGACCAGCATCATATACAATGAGAAAATCAAGACAGGCTTCAAAACTAGCTAAACTTTACTAGCTCAAACACCTGGAATAGTGGCTCTTAATCTTCCTGATTCTGTGACCCTGAAATACAACCTCATGTTGTGGTAACTCCAACTATAAAATTATTTTCGTTCCTAATTCATAAATATAATTTTGCTACTGTTATAAAATAATGTAAATGGCTGTGTTTTCCGACGGTCTCAGGTGACCCACAGGTTGGGAACCACTGACCTAGAGGGAGAAACACAGCCGTGTGGCCTGGGCACTATCAACCTCCTTGGCATTTAGCACATATTTCCTCACAAATATCCATCTCTTAAACCCTGTTTACTTCACAGACTACTGTGCAGATTAAATGCAACTATGTAAAAACATCTAGCAGAAAGACTGCTACTTTAGAAACGAAAACTGACTTCTCTCCTTTGCTAGATTGTTTTGCTACTACTCCCTTATGGAAATTTTATTCCTCTATCTCTTCAGTGTTTCTGTCCCATTAACTTTTTTTTTGTACTAAAGATATAACAAAATAATAATTAAGAGAACTTTAGGAAAGCAGGCTAAAATCAGCAAGGTCTTTAGAGGTAGACATAGGATCAGAGAATTGAGTCAAAGTATACAGAACCATGAGAAAGAAATGTATTTATAGCACATGGGGTACCTTAAGCAAATGCCATTATTATGGTAATATGTAACAGGATACATGCTAAGCATACTTAATGAGAATAATTAAGTACTTTTATGCAAATAAATACCAGAGGGTAGAAGACATTTTTTAAAAGACAGGGTTTGTTTCATCTAGCAAACATCTAATTTTCAAGTTCATACCAACCAATGTCCCATTTTGGTCAGTTTATATACTGATCTCAGTTGTTTCAGACTTCTAATATACAAGTTAAATACTTAATATTTTTAAACATGCATTTTAAAAAATATGCGTGTTTTGCCTGCATGTATGAAGGTGTCAGATCCCCTGGAACTGGAGTTACAGATAATTGTGAACTGTGGATTGAACCCGGAAGAGCAGCCAGTACTCTCAATCACTGAGACATCTCTCTAGCCACCAAATAAAATACTTAAGTGATAGGATTTTCCTATTACTGAGTGGCTAAGTGGGACACATTAGTCTGTTGAGTGCCGTCAGAAAAAGAACTACGGCTGTGATAGTTCAGGGAAAATGCAAACTGGACTGATTCTACTCAATAGTTTCAGGTCCAATTTTTTAAAAATCTTGTAAAGAAGAGAAATAGAACATAACACTGTCAAGGATGCCAGTTTCCTGGGAGGAAATAAATACTGCCTCAAGAATAGTTCATTCCTTTCCATAAAAAAAAAAATATATTGTTTTTTAAGTTTGAGGGAGAAATGTTTCTTCCTTTGGGCTTAGCTTTATTAAACCTACGATCATCTCAAAGAAATGAATAGAAGGAAATAATGCAAAATACTAACAAAGCCTACTTGTGAAGGTGAGATTATAATCCTTTTCTTTATTATGCTTTTCTGAATTTTCCAAATAGCTTTACTTTCAAAACACTTCAAACACACAGAGCTTTCAAAAGTATAATGAGCATTCATCCAGACTCTTCGCTTTGATGAGCTTGTGGTTAGTGTCTTGCCTGACACTTGCCTTACTGTGGATGCATACATGCCCAACTCATAATCTTTTTGTGGAAGCACCCTCGCTTCTGAATTACTGAACTAATTTCCAGAATATCCATTTACATGACCAACCATCCCCTTTCACCTTCACCCCTCTCTCAAACTTACACATACTTTTTTGTGGTGTTAGGGAATGAATATAAGAGCCTGCTCATGTTCTACCACTGAGCTACATTGTCATCTTCACTATATATTAAACTCAGGAAACATAACACTAAAACTTTAATAATCTTTTTATTATTCATTTATCTTAATCAAAACTCTAATCTAATCGGTTTTGGAGTTTCTTTCCTCTAAATCAAATCTGTAGCGTCTGTCTTCTAAAGGCATGGATATTTCTGAAGCACATAGAAAAGTTGTCGAGTGTGTGTTAAATTTGGGTTATCTTTGTCTTGACGGTTCCATGATCAGAAGCTGCTTATGTAGTCTTGGTAGAACACTACAGAAGTGACACTGTGCCCTTCTCAGTGGATTATCTCAGAAAGCACGTGATTTTCAATTTGGTCCAGTATCGACAATATTAACTTTGGTCACACAGTTAACTTGGCCTCTGCCAAATTTCTCGGATCACGTTTTATTTATACCTCTTAAATAAATAGACTGCTAATGGGGAGACTGTTTGACACTGCATAAATAGCTTGTTTTCAAGACACCAGGACCCAGAGATTCAGTACTTACTGATGGTTCCTGCTGAAAGAGCAATTATCTAAGCCACTGTGATGTTCTAACCATGTACTTTGTACAGTTGTTACCTGGCATTCTGTTATAAAGATCTTTTTAACCTTCCATTTTTAATTTATCCACTTGGATCAGTATGAACTCTTTAATTTTTCTCTTCAATGTTAAATTCATCACTGCCACTACTTATTTTGATATTCATATCATCCCAGATTTGACCGTAAGAAATACACCCACCACTTTTTGCGCATTTCTTTACTTTTCCATAGAAGATTCCAAGCGTATTCTTTTTTAAAAATTGTATTTATTTAATCACTTTACAGCCCGATCCCAGCCCCCTCCCTCCTCTCTGTCAGACCCCTCTTCCCCTGCTCCTTCCTTTCCTTTGAGGCTCCTAAGGGATGCCAACCCACCCTGGCACCTCAAGTCATAGCAGGACTAAGTGGGTCTTCTCCCACTGAGACCAGACAAGGCAGCCCAGCTAGGGGGAAAGGATCCAAAGGCAGGCCACAGAGTCAGAGACAGCCCCTACTACAATTGTTAGGGACACACATGAAGAACAAGCTGCACATCTGCTACATATGGACCTAGGGGCCGAGGTCCAATCCATGCATGCTCTTTGGTTGGTGGTTCAGCCTCTGTAAGTCCCTATGTGCCCAGGTTAGTCATCTGTTGGTCATCTTGTCCTTGACCCCCACAGCTCCCTCAATCCTTCCTACCACTCTTCCATAAAACTCCCTGAGTTCTGCCTATCCAGCAGTTCATGGAAACAGATGCAGAGACCCACAGTCAAGCTTATTCTTAACACTGCTCTGGAGCTAGCCATCTTCCCAAGGAGCCATAATTCTTTGTAGTAGAAAATTATTTGAAAAGTCCAAAATTAGTTACACTAACTGCCAACGTATCATTTCTAGGCCCATACATATAAACTCCATTCTTAAAATCATTTAGGAGATTCAGTAATTTAACAAGGTTTCATAGACAGTGGGTGAGAAGAGTCTAAAGTCCATCTACTTATTCTTATTGCATTTACTGAGTGTGTAGGACAATGTGTTATGCTCATTTAGTCCTCAAAAGTATCTTTGATTTCTAATCAGGAAATAGGAACTTATACCACCATCAGATGGTGTTCAATTATTGAGGGTCCCTAGTGTCCCTAGTATCCATAAGGACACGGCAGATTTAGCACAGTTTCAGAGCCATACGATTAAATATGCTATAGAGTTTTTACATTATGTAACAAAACCAACATATTCAAAACCATATACTTATATATGCACACTTATAGAAAATTTTGATTATTTAAAGATTTCATACTTACAAATTTAACCAACCACTGAAATTTATTTGTGATTCCACAATCAAGACTTGTGGTACTTTTGTGCTCAGCTAAATCTGCCTTCGTTTCAGGTCTCATATCATGTACAGATGTCCTTACATGTTCTGTTTGGATCTACATTTTTCAAAATCTGTGCTATTTGATGGTGAGCCCACCATTTAATGTGGCCTCAAGCTACAGGCCAATGACGTCTAGTGTTTCTAAGGGTAGGAAGGTGTGATGTACCTCTCAGAGAGAACAGGTTACACAAGCTTCATTCAGGTAAGGGCTTTGGTCTTCCTGACCAAAGTTCAATGTTAATGAATAAATAATGTAGTAAATAAGGAGGCATTAAATAGAAATACCCAGGAATCAATGTTACGCAATAATCTGTTGGAGAGGCTCACAGAAACCTAATTCTCTGAATTTCTCACAAGATTAGTGACTTGCCTTCACTAATTCATTGTCTCTGTGGGTTACAAAACATAACTACTTTGAATGATCAGAATTAAATATATCAATCAACACATCTCTTTACAAAATAGTGTTGGGTAGACACAGGTAGAGCAGACTGAGAAGCTGTGTAAGGAGAACCTTACGCTTAATCTGTAGTATTTTCTTTTTCAATACATGTAAGAAAGGCAGGAATCCGGACACTCACTGATACAGTACAAAGATGAGACAGCATGGCTACAGAGAAAGGTGGTACTGATGTCAAACTTCTTCCTCCTCATGACGATTTCTCTCACTTCTACCACTCTGTACTAACCATGAGAAGGCAATGATTGCTCTAAAGAGATGAGGATCTACTAGGAATAAGCTTTGTTTATACTACATGGAAAACAAATTGTTCTTGACAAAAATATGTCTTTTGGCAGGACGCAGGGCAGAAACAGGAGACAGGAATTAAGCAAAATGGTAAAAAATATTTGCTGACACAATCCAAACCTATTTAATCACTGTCAAGAAATTCTTGTTCTAATGGCTAAACATTAGCCAAAAACAATTTAGTGCTGCCCATCAATAAATAAGAATAATGGCCTTAGGCTGTGGTATCTGTACATATCAAGGCACAAACTCTTTCAAATGAATGGCAGGCTCAAAAGTTGGCTATCACTATGTCTGCTTGTTCAAAGGGTAAAATTCTGAAAGGCATGATCTTTCATATCTAGTTTCTCCATCATGACAGGGCTGCAATGTTTTGTAGCCTAAAGACATGCCCACTGAAATGCTATTTTATACTGCCTGCTAATTTAGCCTGTGGAGTCCAACATATTCAGAGTTAGGGACTGCCTAACTCTGTTTTTTCCCCTTTCGGTTCCCCATTTCACCATAATGATCTCAAGCTATTCTGGAGTTAGAAGTGAAAATCAGAGTTACCTTAATTGTTAGAGATGCCTCAATTACTTGCCATAGAAAAAGGAGGGCAAAATCCCAAGGAATATTGCTATCCTTTCCCATCCCAGGGAATAGCACCAGAATCATACTGTATGTTCTTTATTCCTCTGTGAATCTTTTATGTTTAGCAAACAAAAGCACCACCAATTTAGAAATTAAACTAACATCACCATAGAGCCATTTGATTCTAAATAAGAGAGACATTTATATTATGTACACTATTGTACAACTCTTGGGCAAATACTAACAGCATTGGCATCAGCAGTACAAATTACATTTCATAAGGCCAACTTCAGAGTATAATTTCTTGTTTCAAAGACTACTCTTTGAAGAAAGACTCTTGAGTTCTTAGGCCAGAGTGGAACTAAAAAAACTATAATGCAGGTAAAAGACTGAAGCTACCTATCATGAGTTGTCCTAACACAAATATCCTTGAAAATTCACCAGCCTAAAGTTCTGGGTTTGGAATTTCTATATACTCATCAGACTTGTTTTTATGATAATGTAGTTTAGCTGCTGTGTGTGTGCGTGCATGTGGGTGTTTTAAACTTTTAAACTAACATACAAAGTATCAGATTTCCTCTTGGTGGTCTCTCACATTCTTAGCTTCAGCTGATCATCTGCCTGTTCACTCCTCTCACGCATCTTCTTGCCCATGTTCCCTGCCTGTGCCCTTGTGCCCCCGAACTTCCCCTTCAATTTTTATATCACATGTGTCCTCTTACTCCCTACACTCCGTAACGCTTCCCTTTTCTCCCCTCACTATTCCTTTCTAGTTTTCTGGCCTCTCCCCACATTCACTCCTCCATCAATGAACACACATGAAACTTTAAAGCTAGGATCTGTATATGACAAGCTTAGAGCTTGTCTCTCTAAGTTACCTCACTTAGTACAACGTAATATTTTCTAGTTCTACCCACTTTATTGCAAGTTTTGTTTTCTTTATGATGATTAAAATCCCATGTGTGCATGAGATAACACTTCGATTTCCTATTATTCAACAGACCTTTCCTTATGGACAGAGCAGCAATGAGAAAAGATATGCAAGTATTTCTGGGGTGGAATACAGAGTCCTTTGGGTATATGTCCATGAATGATGTAGCTGGATCATATCACAGTTCTATTTTTATCTTTTGAGAAACCACCACATTGCTTTCCATAATTGCTGTACCAGTTTACATCCCCACCAATACTGAAAAAGGATCCTCTTTCCCCCATATCCTTTGCCAGAGTTTATAGGCATTGTGTACTGTGTAAAGATTCAAATACTGATTTCTGTGCCCCCCCCCCAATATCTGGTTGCAATCCTTGTTCTGAGAATCTCCTATCTAAACTTTGCTTCCCAATTATCCCCTGATATGTCAGCAAAGCAGCTTAACTGCCGATCATTGATTAGGGGAGAGAATCGGACTAGACTTCGTGCAAGACAGCAGAGAAGAGAGAGAAAGGAAGTAAGGGATTCAGCTAGGAGCAGAAGATCAGGAGACATGAGGAGAGAGCAGCTGGGACAGAAAGAGCCACAAAACTCAAGTCTCTCCAGGATTTTGGCAAAGAGGAAGCCAGATTAGCTTAGAGGCTTAAGAATAGAGTAGTAACTGCTCAGTACTATGCCGTTAAGCATATCAAATAAATATAACAGTCCAGTCTCAATTATTTGGATGCTAGCCAGGTTAAGAGAAGAACTACACACACGCACACACGCACACACGCACACAGCCTTTTTTCCCAGATCACACACTTTGTGTTTGTTTGGGGGGTGGCAAGGGAGGTGGTTCGTGGAAAGGTTTTGAGACAGGGTTTTTCTGTGAAGCCCTGGTTATCCTGGACTCACTTTGTAGACCAGGCTGGCTTCATACTTACAGAGATTCACCTGCCTCTGCCTCTCTGAGTACTGGAATTACAGGCGTGTGCTGCTACGCAAGCTCAGACACATTTTTAAAACTAACCAAGAGTTTGTAGTTCTGTTTCCTCAAGAGGAGCCACTATGAGTACTATAGTGAAATGGCATCTCACCATAGTTCTATTTGTACTTCTCTAATGGCTAACTATACTGAAAACTTTCAAAAACATTTACTGGCCATTTGCAACAAGATAAATTGCTGACACACTTACCCAGAGCTGTGAAATCTGAGCCAGATTTGAACAGAGCTGAGGCTAGGAGTTGAAACTGTAAAGAAATACAAAGCAAATTATCAGGTAGCACACATAAGAAAAACAACTTCTGAGACTTTTCATTTATTAGCCTCTGTTTTTATGGATGTATCGCACAGATCTAATCACCAAATACCGGAAAACAAACAAAAAAAAAACCAAACACTCCCCACCCACACATTTAAATTTTAAAAACATGCTGGTTTCTCTTTATTTTTTAGTTTTTTGAAACAAAGTATTTACTGTATAACCAGGCTAGCCTTAAACTCATTCTTCCTCAATCTGCTTGGATATCTTTAAAATTTCAGATGTTTACATGCTAATATTTGTAAGGCCCAGTTGTCTTTTAGAGGTCCAAAAATGGAACAAATATTCCAGATTTACCTTTCTTTTTTAAAATTATTTTTTAAAACTACTTTCTGTGTATATTGCATGTCTCCCTGTGTACCACGTGAGTGCCTGGTGCTCATGGCGGCGAAAAGAGGATGCTGGATGTGCTGTTACAGATGGCGGTAGTCGCCATGTGGGTGCTGGAAGAGCGGCCAGTGCTCGTCTCTTCTGGTAGCGATCTACCCTGTTCCCGTCTATAGATTTTTTTCTCGTAATATCTTTGCTTAGCTCTCACAGTAGAATTACATTGGGTTCACACAAAGATTTAGGGATTATCTTCCTCTGATTTCTAAAAGTTTATATAGAATTATAATTTTGTTTCTTAAATGATTAATAGAATTACTGATAGAGACACTGGGGCTGGAGTATTTTGCTGAAACATTTTTCTTTACAAACTGAACTATGTAATAATTGTGGGATTCTTTAAGATCTCATTTCTCATGTCAGTTTTGGTAAATTCCATCTTTTACAAAATCTGTCCATTTCACGAAGTTCCCCAAATGTGTTGACAAGACTTCTTTTAATTTATCTTTTTGTTGTTCTCTTCATGTTGTTGTGATTCTAGTGACGTCACCTTTTCACGTACTGTTGACAGTTAATGTTTTCATTTTTTCTTTGTAAATCTTGATAAGAGGTTATCCATTTTATTTATTTTTCAAACAACCACCATTATACTTATACTTTATTTTTATAGCATGTTTTCTATTTCACTAATATTCTATTTTATCTTGAGTTTTTCTTTTCTAACTCTTAAAATGAAAAATAAACTTCACTGATTCCTTATGGAGAAGTTCCAGAGAAATCTGTTCTTCCAGCAGACCTCAAATGTCCAATTGTCACCTAAATGCCTCAAAATGGTTGTCTCACAGGCATATCAAACTGGACATATGCAAAATTAGGCTCCTGTCTCAGTCAGGAGCTCCTACCAACCCCATAAAAGAAGTTCTACCCAGAGCTTTCTTTTTTCACCTGATGATAATTCTACCTTTCCAGGTTAAAAACTTCCCACTCACTTCTTTAAGCTACATTTAAGTCATCACATGTCCACTCTACCTTTAAGTCTCTAATCTTGTTACTTCTCACCACTCTGAGCTCACTACTGCTGTGAGCTCAACAACCATAATTTATTGTTTAGATTTCTGCCATCTCTCTATGGGTCTTCCTGACTCTATCCTTGTTCCCTTTTAGTCTTTCCTCAATACAGTTGTCAGAGTGGTCTAATTAAAATAGAGATATCATTCCCGTGTACCGTATCTGGAATTGACTCTTAGTCATTCAAAGTAAAAGCTAGAAAGTCCGAACCAGGCTTATAAGGTCATTCACAGTCTGCTTTCCCAACCTCTGTGTACACCTCTCTAACCTCATCACTCTGTTCCCATCCTTCTTTCTCCACTTCAGCTAGCATGGGCTCCTCGCCATTCTCCTCAAGCATGCCCTGAACGCTCCCATTCCCACATAGATCTCTGTTCTAGCTGTCAGAAATCCTCTTCACTAACAACCTCATCAGAGAGCTCCATTGCATCCTTAAGTCTTTGTGCAAATCTAATTTCTACTGAGGCCTATTATGACTTCAACTAGCCCAATACTTAACCTTATAAATTATGATCTTCTTTATGCCCAATCCCTTCCCACAGGCTTTTTGGGTCTTATGTAGCACAGGCTGGCTTTGAATGCACAGTGTTGCTGAAAATGACCTGGAATGCTATATTCTCCTGCCTTCGCTATCCAGTGCTGAAAATTCAGGTGTGGGCCCCACACTGCCCCTTTACTTTTCTTACAACATAGGATGATCACCTCTGAAGAAGGATCTTGTTCTGTTTACAAATATATTTCCTACACCAAGAATGCCCGTCATTGTGTAAGGAATCAATACACAGCCATTAAATGAATGAGAACAATATTTTGGAAGCATAAAAGAAGTACTGTATAATTAGTATAGAATGTGGTAGAATAGTCGAAAACTTGTTTTTCCCACTCCTCTATTACAATGTCCTTTCTGAAGGACATTTGGTTAACGAGAAGTTAATAATGAGAAAATGTGTAAAGCATACAAAAGGAAGGAGAAAGAAGAAGGAAGGAAGAAGGAAGGAGGAAGAACTGTTGGATTATAAAGTAGTTTAAGTCTCAAGGACCCAGCGCTCCCAATGTCAAGTGTCTCCTGTGTGTTGTACATGCAGACAGAAGAGAGGGTGAGGTATAGTTTGAAGTTTAGAGATGATCTAATGTTAACAAGTCCACAGCATCTTACTAGCTTCTAAGACTAACCAACTCTTGCTTAGGATTATAGACATGCAATGGAAACCTGTATCACACACAGATGGCTGCCAATACCTTAAAATGGCCATGTCTAAACTTGCAATAGTTCCCTGTCCTCATTTTTTACCATCAGCTCTAGGAAATGTTTTACTTGACCTACTTACAGCTCCCACAGCTGAAATTATTTACTCTGAAACATTTTGTTTCAGTCTGGTTTTTAAAAATAAGGGGAAAATAACTATGTTCAGTTATGGCCATTTTATAAGAACATGGCAACTACACAAGGAAATCTATTTAGAACTCTCAAATGCATGATGCAACAAAAATGTTCACTAATGTAGTCTCATAACTACATGGCAGATTAAACCAAACATATTCTGTTTCTCAGCAATAATTTCCCACATTTCAAATGGTATCATGAATCAGGCATACACTCAAAGAAAAGCAACTTACTGTCCCCAAAGAGAGGGTTCTAAATTGTAGTTTGCTAATTCTATACCCAGTGAAGAATTGCAACCAATACTCAGTGAAACTTATTTTCACAGAGAAAGAAGTATCTCTTTGTTTTTGTATGGAAGAGAGAAGGCTTTATTGCCTTAAAAATACAATGATTCTGGTGCCTGGAAGAATCTGACATTAAATCAAAATCCGTGTCAGTACTAAGAGAAAGTGTTCCATATTGCAGTTACAAAAGCAAAGCAAGGCAGCCCTGAACAAGGAAACAGGTGCGAGGGCAGAGCTGTAACCCATCAGCACCAGCTGGGAGTGGAAAGGCAAATGGCTGCAGTTCAGATACTTCTAAATGAACAAAGATATGGCAAGCAAAGGGACAAAGGGATCTCTGAAGCTGCTAGAAAGAAAGACTGTAGGATACAATGTAGATATGTTCACACACTATTTAGGCAAATGTGCCTGTAAGAACAGAAATCTTGACAAACATTTGCTTCTACCTCATGCAACAAAATCCTGAGACTCATTTCTCAAGCTTAGGAATTGGTCCAGTGAGGTTAACAGCCTGTAGTCAAGTTATACTGCTAGCACCATCTTACAAATAAACACTGACATCACAAGTATTCCAAACCCACCAACCTTCTCTCCACTATCTCCACACAAAGAAGGGAAGTTTTATTCCTCTCTCTTAAGATATCGTGAACACCAACCAAAAAGCATATATTTAAACATTATATATAATCTTGATGATCTATAAAAACTGAATGTTAAAAAATTTCTTCCATATAGAACATCTAATTTGAAATTTTATACCTAAAAATTGTTTTTGAATAAATCAATTGTGCGTGTTTAATTTCTTTTTCTTTTCCCTTGGATGAAGGGTGTTATGAAACACCTTGTGACTTAGGCTAGCCTTTAATTAATGATCCTCCTGTCTCAACTTTCCCAATGCTGGAGTGTAGGCATTCAGTACCACACCTGGCTTTGTCTGCTCAATTTTTATTTCACTCATTTTTTTTATCCTTAAGATCAGTGCATCATATTTTCTTCATTTTCGTTTAAGCATTTAAACTAGAAAAACAATATGGAATATTCTATTTCTGAAGTTTACTCCCATATTTCTTTACCTCTTTTGTCTCTTCCGGGTCCGAATGATCAACAGTTATATAAAGATCATTCTGTAAATACTTCAGAGCACTAAGAGGATCTATCTGGGCCTTTTCTTCAAACCTAGAAAATACAAAACAAGGAAACACTTGAGTTATTAGAAAAGCCTTTAAGACTTGAAAAACGGCATACTGCTGAGAGATGAGCTATTCTGGATATGGAAAAAAAACCTTGTGTTTGAGCATCCAGAGTAAGAATTCTCCCACCCAGACAGCATAGATGTTTCAGCTCTGTGGAGATGTAACAGATACACTATGTGACAGCACTTCTTGCCCTTTCCTATGGAACAGTGGGAACAGGCTGCCAAGATGCCTCAGCAGGTAGGGTCCTTGCCATTTCAGTTACTGAGCTGAGTTCAATCCTCTCAACTGACTTCCCTATATTGTCCTTTGACCTCCACACATACTGTAGTGAGCATACACGTGCAAACATGCATGCCGTCACATAACAACTTAAATAAAAGGTCCCAATGTGTCACATCAAAACCAAGTGGTTATAGACTAAAATTGCTTAGACTCACAGGCTAGATTTTCTAATGGAATTTTTCTTTCTTTCTTCTTCTTTTCTTTTTCTTTTTTTGTTTCTCTGTGTAGCCTTGGTTGTCCTGGACTTGTTTTGTAGGCCAGGCTGGCCTCTGCCTGTGCTGGGATTAGAGCAGTGCACCACCACAGCCAGCTTTGAGGAGAGTTCTGACTACACTTCGGAAGCTGAAATGAATAAGGCGCTTAAAAAGTGAAATTTCCTTATTAAAATACTTTATGTGTATGACTGTTTTGTATCTGTGTAACACATGTCTGCCTGGTGCCCAGAGAGGCCAGAAGAGGGCATCAGATCCCCTGGAATTAGAATTACACACAGCAGCCCCAAGTGTTGCACTTTTAGTAACTACCATTAACACAGGTCAGATTTTTTTTTAGGTGAATAATTATTTTAAAAAATTTTAATTTTAATTAAACTATAATCACATCATTTCTCCCCTTTCCTTTCTTCCCTCCAACCTTTCCCATGCTCCCCCAATTCCCTCTCAAATTGATGGCCACCGTTGCTGAAGAATTCTCCATGACCTTTCACCCTGTGTCTGATAAGTCTGGATGTGTCACTCTTCTTCAGAAGTTTCGAACTCCTATTTCTGCACAGCGAAGGCTGGAAGCTTTCACAGTTTGCCATCTCTGTCCCTCCAGCCTCATCTGTTACTTTACTTCACTCCTTCACCTCGACACAAGTTCCCCTCAGATAACTGACCTCATACTCTGCAGTGTGTAAGTGTCCCACCACACACTTAAAAGTTGAGCCTTTTCTTTTTAAAAATTTATTCCTTTTAATTTCCTTTATGGCTTGACTACACTGTTCTCCTTATAAACTATGATCCTACGTGCCCCACGCCTTTAATCTCAGCACTCACAAGGAAGAGGAAGGCAGATCTCTATGAGTTGGAGGCCAGCCTGGTCTACAAAGTGAGTTCCAAGACAGCCAGAGATACACAAAAAAAACTCTGTCTCGAGGGAAAGAAAAGTGTTATAGTTACTATTTTGCAATGCTGAGAACCAAAGCTAGTACTAGGAAAAGCAGTCAACCAAAGAGCCACAGCCTTGAGATATCTTTAAAGAAGAAAAACAAATGGTAACAATTAAAAAAAAAATTCTTAGGCTGGTGTGATTCTGGGAAAATGATTCATGTATTTCTGGAAGAAATGAAAAGTAACTTTCTGGAGAATATTCTGATAACTCATCACTTTTGAAATAAAATTATAATAATATTACAGTATTACCTAAAATATCTATTAAGCTGACATAATCCAAAGAGGCTAATAAAAAGAGACCAGCCAATTATATATAAAACAAAATACCATGTAGCATTATATGACTGGCACTTGTACCTATTAACATACTAATAATGTTTATGGTATTTCACTCACTCATTGACCCCAAGAAATAAGGCTCCTACTTTTCAGTTGAATAAAGTCTATATTTAACAAAAATGTAAAGCTTATAACTACATACCAAGTTATTATTTGTAGGTATTACTTTCATTAAAATATAAAGGAAAGGCAGGGGAGTTAGCTCAGTGAGCAAGCATGGGTCCTGAGTTCAGACCTCCAGAACCCATGCCTGGAGCAGCAGTGCACACATGCTGGGAGGTGGAGGTGGGGAATCTCTGGGCCAGTGTAGATGGACAGCTAACTCATGTCAGAACTTAAACCACAAAAGTCCTTAAGACAGAATTTATCAAAATAGTCTCCATTCATGGATACTCTACTGAAAGTAATAGTGGCATAAACATATGGAACATGCTATCTCAGTCCTTTCTCATGATTGCTTTTGGCATTTGTTCCAACAGTTAATGTCTAATATTGGAAAAAGTACCTTGAACACGTATTTCTTTTTGTCTTTTAAAAGTTTATTTATTTTCTGTCATGCAGACCAGGCTGGCCTTGAATTCACACAGACCCACCTGACTTTGCCTCCTAAGTGCTGGGATAAAAGACTTGAGTCATTTCTCTGGGCTGCATCAGAAGACTAATAAAAGCTCAAATTAACTTTCCACCTACCAGTTGCTTCAGCTGAAGCAGAAAAAGAGCACTGTGGTTTCTGAATTTATGATGCACCACCCTCCTTTTCGTTTTTTTCGAGACAGGGTTTCTCTGTGTGGCCCTGGCTGTCCTGGATTTACTTTGTAGACCAGGCTGGCCTTGAACTCACAGAGATCTGCCTGGCCTCCTAAGTGCTGAGATTAAAGGGGTGAGCTACCACACCCAGCTTAGTAAATTAAATTCATACCTGTGTTTTCTTATGAGATACTTGCAGTGCCTCAGTAAGTAATCTTTTGAAGGTCTACACAACTTCAGTGACCAGAAGTCATCTAGTCTCATCTTTGGAGAGCAAGATTTTCCTGGATTTCCACCAAATAAATAATGAACCTATAAAAAATACACAACAAACCAGAATTTAAAAACCTCATTCACATAAGACTACAAAGGTCATAACAAAACTTCTTTTTTATCAGGAATACTCAGTAGCTAACTCTCTTAGTCTTATCCATTTGATAATATTTTTAAACTGATACATTCTTACCTAAAGGCTTCCCATGATTTTTCTCCATTTCCATTTTACTCTAAATCAGGTTCCTAAACTACATTTGTATTAAAATAATACTATCATAATTACAATGATAATAGAAGATTATCAAAACAAAAACCAATGTAAGAATAAGCTAATCCAACATAGTTTTTAGAGAACTACAAATAAAAGGACTATCTAGTTAAGTGTCAAATCAAACTATAAAATAGTATATCTAAAACAATTTGACACAATATTTAAATAAAATCATTGAAAGTCAGGAGAATAAAAAAACTTTAATCTTCTGTTATTTTAATCTAAATGCCCAACAGAAAATGCTATTTATAACTATCAGAATATTATTCCATTGGTCAATTAATGCAAAATAAAAAATGAAAAGGATTACAATGATTTCATATTACAGTAGAATTTTAATGTTATTCTATATATACCTATACTAAATATTAAACATGTCCTGAAAAATTGAAAACATTTATATTTATGGTATTGCAAAAATAAAATTATTTCTAGCCTATTAAATAAAATTTATTCCTAGCCCATTACATGAAAATGGTTAATTCTTCATTAACCTCTTAAATTGGAGCTGGGCACGTCGGTCCACGCTTTAATGCCAGCACTCAGGAGGCAGAGGCAGGTGGATCTCTGTGAGTTTGAGGCCAGCCTAGTCTACAAAGTGAGTCCAGGACAACCAAGGCTACACAAAGAAACCCTATCTCGAAAAACCAACAAAACAAACAAACAAACATACCCAAAACTCTTAAACTAAAACACTCTAGCAGTATAGGCTTGTATTCATTTCCATGCTATCTTTTATTTTAGGTTTCAAGTTATATAACACAGATATTAAAAGTTCACCTATGGCTTAAACAGAAAAAATTTGCAATGCTGTAAGAGACCAAAGATTTAAAAATTAGATTTTTTGGGCATTTGTTTAAAGTTTAAAGGATAAGCATGAACAAATGCCAGCCAGGTGGAGACATGTCCAGCCACCTGGGGAAAGGAACTAGCTTTACTGCATTCTTTTCCTGCCCACTAGAGATATAGTTGCTAGGAAACCAGCCAAGAGGGCCAGGCCAGAACTGTTTGTAGTCTTGGTGCCTAAAGTAAACCAATCATTTCAAAAGTCAATTTTCCTTACCCAATCATTTAACCCCAAGGCATGTAATACCCTGCTTGCATTTTTTTCCCTTTAAAACCTTGTTCCCTTAGACCGCAGGGCTTCTACATTCCTCTCCTGCTTCTACAGGAAGTTTGCGACCTGGGCTTGAGCATGTATACAATAAACCTTCATGTATTTGCAGTGAAGTCAATTCCTGTTGGTCTTTGGGGGTCTCAAGAACTGGGCATAACAGTGGGTAAATTTCAAGATAACATGAGTCCAGCCCCTAAATTACACATCAAATTGAAAGGAAAAATAGTCACGGAAAGTATTCTGAACACCTAATGGTACAAAACTTATTTTCACAATGCTGGTAAACAGAAATCACTGTTTTTATGTTCACCAGAAACATATAGATGAAATGACTTCCTGTACAACTGGTAAATCTAATGCCTACTCTTTTTTAAAATGCAAAAACTGTATTTTAAACTTGGATATTCACAACATATACACAATGACGTGATATATATCTGTTCTGTGGATTGATAAATAAGCCACAGACAATTTAAAAATCAGAAAAATGTTATGTTGCAAACCTGTAATCTCAACATTTTGGAAGCTAAAGCAGAATTTTGAGTTTGAACCCAGCCTAGGCTACTCAGTGAAACCCTGTTTCAGGGGTGGGGGTGGGGAATGCAAACAACATGAAAGAATTAGGGACTATACAAAAGGTTTATTCTCTTCAAGAATTTTAGGAAAAACTGGGGCTAGTAGGATAGTCTTGTAATCTTAGCTACTTCAGAAACTGAGGCATGAGGACTCCAAACTTTGCCTAGGCTACAGAGAGTTCAAGGGCAGCCAGGGTAACTTACCCAGTATCAAAATAAAAATTAAAAGCAGGGCTGGGGGTAGATATATAGTGTAGAGGTAGGGCGCTTCCTTTGCGTGTGTAAGGCCCTAAAGTCAATAGCTAGTGTGTGTTGGGGGGAGAGGGGTTAAAAAATAATGTTGATGTCCAACGGATGCCTGGCCCAATCAAAGACCTACCCTATCGAAGAGTGCCAACCCCTGACACTATGAATGATACTCTGCTAAACTTGCAGACAGAAGCCTGTCAGAGTTGTCCTCTGAGAGGCTCTACCCAGAAGTGCCTCAAAACAGATGCTGAGACTCACAGCCAAACACTGGCCAATGCATATGGAGTCTTGGGGAATAGTGGGAGAAAAGAGAAAAGGACCCGGAAGTGACAGGAATGCCAAAAGAAAAACAACAGAGCCAACTAACCGGGGTCCAGAAGGGTTTGCAGAGACTGAAGCACCAAGCAAGAACCATGCATGAGTTGGACCTAGGCTCCCTACAAAGATGTAGCAGATGGGCAGCTTAGGCTTCAAGTAGGTACCCTATTAAAGGAAGTGGGGACTACACTGGATACAGACTCACTTGCTAGCTTTTAGATCAGTTTCCCCTGGAGGGACTGCCTTCACAGGCCACAGGAGAAGAGGACATGTTCAGTCCTGATGCAACTTGATGAGGTAGGGTGGATGGGAAAGGGAGAGTCTCTTTTCTGAGGAAAAGGGGCTACAAGGATATAAAGTAAATAAAATAAATAAGTGAGAAAAAAATAATATTGAATGTTTGCAACATATTCCATTAAATATCTGCCTCTGTATTAACATTTTTCATTCAAATGCACTTAAAAATAATCAGAAATAAGACTTATTCAGGGGTAGTTTCAGACTGTAGTCCACTGAGAATGTCCAGGTCAGAGCGATTAGCATACCTTGTGTAATTCATCATACACGAGCTGATGGGCAAACCTTGGACATGGTTCTTCCTCCTGAAGACTTTTACTCAGATTCTCTTTTGCAGCTTGATCGTTCTTATAGACACAAGACCTGGAAGACACTGCTTTTAAGACACTGTCCTTCAGAGAATCAGCAGCAGCCATACTGTTTATACAATTATAGCCAGCAAGTTAACTGCCAATGCCTGATTAGCAACAGAAACACTGTGCACTTGTTCACATCCAAGTGCAAAGTTAGGAACTCTCATAAAAGGACATGCACTTGTGATAACTGATTCTGACATTTCAAAATAGCTCCTTTCAGAACTACCTATCTTGTGGTGGGAAACAGGAACTATACACAAACAGCCTAATGTGAAGAGGTGTTTTACTATGTATTCACAGTACAAGACTGAAGCACACTCTTGTTGGAAAACAATAGATTCCAGTTGCCAAGCATACTGCTGCAGAAAATGGAGCTGGTTCTTGGAAGTGTTTCTGTTCTGTAACTGCAGACGAGAGCTGGATCTTCTGCAAATGTGTTTCTCAAGCAAAACATGTAGCGTCTGCTCAGCCAGGTGCTCTGGGACAAGTGTTGACTTGGAAATGCTAAGTCAAACCTATCCTTTCACCAGCACTAGGACACTAGAATGTTTACAGAACATTAGTTTCAATTTTTATCTAGCTACTTGGTGGCAGAACCTAGACCAAAATACAGCTTTTTAAAGCCCCAGAACAGGAAGTACCGAAAAGTGAAGAGCAGAGTAAAATTCCACTCTTTTTATGTCACTGTGTACACAAGCACTGATCTTCGCTACAACACTGATGTCTTTAAAGTACCGATGTTTTAGGCCAGGTGGGCTGGCTCACACCTATAGTCCCAGATAGAAGCAAGGAAATCGCCTGTATCAAAATATGTAACAAAAATTTAATATTCCTGCAATATCACAAGTTAGCACAAGCCTCCTACTCTTTCATTTTTAAGTAAACCAACTCCATGCATGTATCACCAAGACTGCAGCACAGACTAGAGTCCTTACCAGCTATTCCTCACAATGTCATAAATCCAGAATGAATTTCTGACATTCTCTTCCCTCTTCTCTTTGTCTTTGCTAAGTCCAGATAAGACATGTATTTCATTCAGTTCTGGATCAATAGTTGCTCTCTGTGTGAATCCAGTCATTGGAACTAAAAATGGAAGGAATTATAAGATGGCAATATTCACAATAAACAGCAGATTAGTACTAATTCATTATATATCTTTATTTTGCTCTATATGCCCATGATTTATCTTTAGCACTCCTCACAGCCTTTTGTATTAAACAACAGACGTTGTTTACAGCCTTCTTGTTCTACAATGCAATCGACATAAAGGCAGAAGTTGCTTTGTTCACTACTTGCTCTCAGTGTCAAAGGCAAAACATATACAAACACACACATACACAGGAAGGGGAGGGGAGAAGAGAAACGGGCAGAGAGGGGAAGGGAGAGGGCATGCAAGTGAGTGTGTGCACAAGAGTAAGCACTAGAACAAGACTGTGAATAATTTTTAAAATGGAAAGGTAACCCTACAGAATGGGAATAAAGATATACAAGTCATACCTCTAAAATACTTGTATCTAGGGTAAATAATTTGTAACTCATTCTTAATTTTAAACATTTCCAAGAATATTCGGAAGTGGCCCAAAACACAGTTAATGGTAGTCAACATCATTAGTCCTTAAGAAATACAAATAAAAACCATGATGCAATAACACTTTATGCAGGCAAGGTGACACACCCCCTATAATCCTAGCACTCAGGAGGCTAAATCAGAGGATCTAGAGTTTAAGACTAGGGTTGAAGAGAGTTGAGAGGCTGCCACCACCAGGATTAGCTTATAGAGGTACTCGATACACTCACTACATACATTATTTCTCCTGGCAGCATCTTGCCCTTGCTGGGCATGGTAGCACAAGCCTGTCAGCCGGGCACTCAGGGAGGCAGAGGCAGGCAGATCTCTGTGAGTTTAAGGCCAGCCTGGTCTACAGAGTAAGTCCAGGACAGGGAAGGCTACACAGAGAAACCCTGTATCAAAACAAAACAAAACAAAGCAAGAACCTTGCCCTCGTTTGATCCCAAGGTCAACAGAATGTTTGTACTCTGTCAGTTTGCCATGGTCATATTTGTGGTTATTTACTTATGAATAGTACTCAGCTCTCCTGATGTCTATGTGCTACTACTATGTGCTTCTAAAGAAAGGGCTAAGAATTAAGAATTCAAAGTAGTTCGGAGAGAGCCTTTCAGCCACTTAGACTGAGTTCTTAGAGTGTACTTGCCTCTCATTTTTAGTTTTCCTAGGTTGAATTTGGGTAAATTAGCAAGACTGTGCTAGTTTACTACTTTGTTAATAATATTTTATACTATAACATCTTACATTGTTTGAATCTTGCTTTATTAATTATATGTACCACTTTTATAATAATAAAACTAAAAACTGGATTGGATAAAAATAAAAAGAGCAATGGTTGAAGATTTCACAGTATTTGACAAACAGAAACACTAATAAAGAGCAGCAATTTTGCTACAAGAGATATATTGTCTCTAACTGGGGATGTCAATAGTTAAAAAACTTGTTCTATTATTTCAAACAATACAATGTAAAACTCAGATTGCAGTTTTAATTAAATAACCTTCATGAGTGAAGCACAAACATGTAATTATATATTAATTTCATCTCAAATTACAGTAATTACCTAAAATACAAAAGTTTAAAAAAACCATTAATAAACACTGGAATGGCTTACTATATTATAAAATATCTACATAATAGGTGAAATTGGCGTTTGCTTCTATGTGTGCCAATGGTTGTATTCAACCCCCAGCTCTGCATACATTAGGTGCTGTGGTGCACACATGTATTGTCAAGGCAATGCAGTCAGGCTGTCTAGAAACAAAAGTTTCTTATCTGAATTAGGTCTCATCAAAATCAGATTAACTCACTACTTTGTCTTCTCCATTCATTAAAAGAGCTGAATGAAGACAGAGCCCATATTCATAATTGTATTCCTACTGGTACCTTATCCTTTGGCACCTGGTAAGTGACCAAAAACCATCTACATATTAAATGTTAGTTAGGCCTATGGTTCTACCCTTCATAAGCAATGCAGCAGAAAATGGGTTGGAAGAGATGAGGCACATGGGGAGAAGACTAAATACAAATAGCAAATGGGTGAAACAGCACAAACTGGTACAGAGTAAAGCGGCAATAGGCAAACAGACATGCTGTAAAAACTGAGGTGACTTAGCCGGGCACAGTGGTACAAACCTCAGGGAGGCAGAGGCAGGTGGATCTCTGTGAATTTGAGGCCAGCCTAGTCTACAAAGCAAGACCAGGACAGCCAGGGATACCCAGAGAAACCCTGTCTCAAAAACAAACAAAAAACAAACCTGAGGTGACTTGATGGCTAATGGATGAAACGTTACCTGAGGGCAGTGATGACATCTTCTGGAAAAAACTAAGATACCTAGCAATACCAAATATATCTGGGCACAGGGGTCTTTTCTGAGACTGATTCTCCAACCGAGGACCATACATGGTTATAACCTAGAACCCCTGCTCAGATGTAGCCCAGCTCAGCAACCAAGTGGGTTTCCCTAGTAAGAGGAAAAGGGACTGTCTCTGACATGAACTCAGTGGCTGGCTCTTTGATCACCTCCCCCAGACAGGGGAGCAGCCTTGTCAGGACACAGAGGAGGACAATGCAGCAAGTCCTGATGAGACCTGATAAGCTAGGCTGGATGGAAGGGGAGGAGGACCTCCCTATCAGTGGACTTGGAGAGGGGTATGGGAGGAGATGAGGGAGGGAGGGGAGGGTAGGGTTGGGAGGGAATGAAGGAGGGGGCTACAGCTGGGATGCAAAGCGAATAAAATGTAAGTAATGTAAAAAAATAAAAATTTAGTTTAAAAAAAGAGGCTATTAACAGGACCCCATCTTTCTTCAAATATAACCTTGGTAATTTACAAGTGCTAACACTTGTAACTAACACACTGTCCAAAGCACTGGGTAAGGCTACCTGACTAAGAACCAAAGTAGGCCCCTGACAGGCAGAACCGAGGTTCTCAATCCCTGCCAGGTACTAGAATCCTCTAAGAAAGTTAAAAAAAAGGGGGGGGGGGGGCAGAAAGGAAGGAAAAAGGAAAAAGGAAAGGAGAGGAAAGAAGCAGTATAGATGGGGGCAGACCAAAAACCCCAAAACCAACCAAAAAATATTAAAAAAATCAATCTCACTCTGATAGTCAGTTAAGCAACCGTGCTCTTCAATCCCAAGCATCTCTCTGTAAGAGTTTTAGGCAGTCACATATGCCAGCTAGTTCAAACCAGATGTTCAACTCTGCCAGAAGAGTTCACAGCAAACATTGCATACACAATGTAGCAGTTTGGAACTTTTTGAGCAATGAAACTCTTAGGATTACTGTAAAAATCAGCCACTTGGAAAATGTATACTTAAACAACAGGATTATCTTCCAAAGAAATCCAATCTAGACCCAGAAATTAAATCTTTCAGTAACTTATTTAGGAAAAAAAAATCTCTGTCTGAGTGGTTCTAATTCTTTACTCCTCATTTTTAGTCTGATATATTCCCTCCTCAGGAGTTTCCCAAACTACTTTATCTAAATGGCACCTCTCATGCTACTCATCAGTACAGCGTCCAACCTCTTTCCTTCAGTGCTTAGAACGCAACTGCAGGTCACTCTTCACTGGAACAAGAACTTTTTGAGTCAGCTTATTCCATGAGGTCCACATGTGGATTCTCTGTCTAAAAAATCCTTGGTAAATGGAAGACAATGAACAAGTTGAGGAAAGAGGGTCTGAAAAAACTTTTTAAAAACCCTTACATTCTGGCAAACAGTAAACAAATAGTATTCATGAGTGGACTTGTGTGCTTAATTTCCTGTAAACCAAATAAAAACTAAACAATGCACAGCAAAAAGTGTAATTCAGGTTTTGGAAGAGATGACAGCAGCAGTGGCCGGCGAACGACACATCTTGACTTTTTGTCACTTTACGCTCACTGCAATAGAAGTATGAAAAAGAAAAATCACAAAAAATGTCTATATAAAACTGTAAATATCAAGCCAGGTGTAAGGGAGCACACCTGTAATCGTAGCACTCTGGGAGGCAGAGGCAGGCAGATCTCTGAGTTCAAGGCCAGTCTGGTCTACAGAGTGAGCTGAGGACAGTCAAGACTGCATAGAGAAAGCCCATCTCAAACAAATGTTTTTAATTTAAATATAAAAAAAAGGGGTTCAAATACTCTTTTAAAAGATTAGGAGAAAAAAAAGGTTAGGAGAAGATGCATCAAAATGTTAATAGACTACCTCTGAATGGTTGGATTGTTTTCCATCATACTGGTTTCTTGGCTTTTTGTTGTTGTTGTTTCAGATTCTCTGCCATGAGATGACTATATTTCTAGTTACAACAAAAAAGTGCCCAAAAGAACTGTCACAACTTTGCTAGTTAAAATTTTAAAAATATCAGTGTTGTAAAAGACTACAGAATTGTTACCAATTTAAATGTTTTCAAATTATAGCCATTAAATTTATTCCAAAAATATCTTTTAAAGTAGCTTTCTTCCACTATTACTCTTTGATACTTTTTTCTTTTAGTCTTGGGGAGTGTTTCCAAACAGTGAAAAGAAAATCTTTTCCCTCAAACTCTTTCAGATCTATCACCACATAGTTGTATTATGCCTAATGTATTATTTAACCATACCAGAATTACAACATTAATAAAAGATAATCTGGCATACAGCAGGGTCTAAATAAAAACAGCTGCTGGGGCTGGCATAAAGCTTAGGGCCTGCGCACAGCATGGATTCAATTAATAGCATGTCATCAGCATTCAAAACATTCGAAAAACTAAAAAATGACACCACCAAAAATATATGAAGTTATTACTGTGCATCAAAATTCTATTTAGTAGCTCTAACACAAACACTTTGAGAGAATATAACTGTCTCTATTTCAAAAGTATTTCCTCTCATACACTGAGAAAACATGCTATAGCTTTCAACTATCTCTCCTGTCAGCTACCGCCCTTGAAGATTTTACAGAGAGAGCTGAACTTTACCCCCTATACCATCCTCCCCAATGCCCTGTCCTAGGGAATCCCAGGGAAATCTAGAATAACTCTTACAAGCCAGAGGTAATATATTAAATGATGTATCTCTACACTATCTTACCACAGTGACAGAAAAATAAGTGAGTAAACTTATGGATGATTTAGTAAAGGAAAGTGATAGTATTTAGCTACTTAAGCTTGAATTTCTGAATCACAAGCTGAGGCTGCTACTCCTCTATCACCAAATGACTTTCTGTCTCAGTAAAGTCTGAGTACATGTACACTATCATCCCACAAAATTTTAATTCCATTTTTTTTTGTTAAGCTGACTCTAGTTTTTGCATTATATTGTTTTAAAAAGTGGGACCAAGAAACTCACTGTGATGATGCCTTTTTTCTTAAAATCTGTGGTCCCCCCCCATCATGTTCCTATCCCTAATCTTTTATATCACATGTTCCCTGTACATTAGTATTTTTTATTACAAATACTCAAATATTTTTTAAGTCTCCTTTGATCTGGAACCTCTGTGCCCTGCTGGTCCTGCTCACTGGGCCACACCTTGGGAATCCCCTTTGTTTTCCTATGTTGAATTTTCCCCCTAGCTTCTATGTTTTCTCTTTTGCTATTTTTATTACTTTTTAGTATATATGATAAAGTATCTTCCTAAAAAATAGTATATAAAAATTCTATCATTTTCATATCTTGAGACAACAGCTGTTTCCAAACTGTTTCCCTCACACCTGCTACCCAAACTCTCCAGTAAAGCCTGCTTTTACAGTTCTAGCCAATGAAATCTAAGAAGAATCCCACCAGGAGCTGTGAGGAAAAATTTTGCATTCCCTGGACAATACCCCCTTGAAGGAAAGGAACAATGTTTGAAATACTTCAAGGAACTTGTCTCTAGGTAGCTAACACTTTTTATTAAAGACAGCGCAGCAGAAGAGCAAACCTGGGCCTTGGAGACACCACTGAATTGCTGCATCAGTCCCAGGTGTCTACTCGGGGTTCCCTGTTCTTAGATGACTCTGCAGCTCTTTAAACTGCTGTCCTATGGGGCAGTTCTAGAAGGCAAACACGGATCTACCTAGTAGAGCTAAAAATATTTCTTCTCTTTTCTTTTCACTATTTTGGCTAAGAAAAAAATTTCCAGTTTAGAAATTTTTCTAGCATTTTTTAGTAGCTCCTCTTCTTTATCTGGCACCTAATGCCAGTGAGAGTTTCCGTATCATTCCAAGTTTTGTTTCTTTGAGTGTACCTCATTTTGTCCTCTTTCTGCCAGAGTATAAAAATGTACCACAATACACAATGATTTGCCTTAATGGCAAGAGGACTTTTTGGTTTTTGGAAATTTTAACGTATTATTTTTTGTAGAGGGCCATTTATGTAACTTGAAGATTGGTGCTTTGAGTTTGAGGAAATTTTCAAGTATTTCTATTTACTGCATTTATTTTGTTCTTTATTGTTAGAAAAACTCTAGGGATGTAGGCCCGTAGACCTGGCCACTGACGCAGAGACAAGGCTGTAATACTGGCCATCTTACTGGTGGTCATGAAGGACAGACCACAGGAAATAACTCTCTAGCCTGAACTCTAGTAGGGTATGCGCACAGCTCCAGAGAGCCAACTGACTCCACATTTGTTTTTCTCTAGTGTTGGCCTTTATTTAAAGTTTTCTTGTTTTAGGATGCTTTACTTCCTATTTATTACAAGTGTGTGTCTGTGAGTAGTCTACTTGTCATACAATATATCTACAGATATCAGAAGATAACTTCTGGGACCTAGTTCTTCTACCATGAGGTCCTGGGACAGAATTTGGCCATCTGGGTGCACACAAGGACTTCACCCACATAGCCATCTTGCTAGCCCAGTTTTTCTTCTTATATGTAAACAACTCTAATTAAAAGAGGCTTACTCTAATATAGTGCCCATAAATGATGCCTATAACGTGTATTTTTGTGTGTGTATGTGTGTGTGCTGGTACCTACGGAGACCAGAGGTCAACATCAGGTGTTTTCTCCTAGCGTTCTCTGCCTTATTTTTTGAGATTAGGTCCTACTGACTCAGCGAGATAAGCTGGGCAGCAAGCTGCAATGACCTTCTTGTTCTGTTACCCCAGCACTGGTGTTACAGACACACACCATCGTGCCTGGCTTGTAAATAGGTGCCAGGGATATGAACTCGGGTCTTCATGCTTGCAGAGCAACACTATACCCTCAGAGCTACTTTCCCAGTCCAAATAGAGGTATTTAAAAACTTATTTTGTAAAAGCAACATTAATAAGAGGATCTTTTTTTATATGTGGCAGCTAAAATGAAAAGCAAGCTGATCTAATTTCTGACCCCAGTGACAAAGTGGTCCTTGATCAAATCTACTCTTTTGGATATAGTTTTCACAGGTAGAACAATTACTGTGTTGATTAAATGTTAATTATCAAAACAAGACTTTTAAAAACTGTTAAGTACTGTATATTACTGATCATGCCAGGACAGTGCACATGAGCCCAGTAAACAACTACCTTATTGCTAGGAGATCACCTACATAGATAAGCTCACACACTTACACGGTACAACTGACTTCCTTACAACAGGCATACTCTACTTTGCTGATATTTCACCTATAGTTTTCTAAGGTGAAAACAAGCAGACAGCATTAGCAAATGCCGACTACTTTTTAAAATGCTTTTTTGAAAAACCCATCCCCCAGGAAGCACAGACACACCATTTATTCAGAAGTCCACATATTATAGTTCTGCTTCAAAAAAATAATAGTAAATCACATATTTTGTTTGTTTGCTTTTCAAGACAGGGTTTCTCTGTGTAAACCTGGCTATCCTAGAACTCTCTCTCTCTGTAGACTACGCTGGTCTTGAACTCACAGAAATCTGCCTGCCTCTGCCTTCCAAGTACTGGGATTAAAGGTGTGTGCCACCACCACCTGGCTTAAATCACATATTTTAAACAGATGGAATTGGATCGTTTTTACTCCTTTTGTTCAGAATTATTTCAATTAAAGGAGTAAAGAAAGTGTGAAGATGGTTAGAAAGAGAAGAAAATGGACATTAGTTTCCTATAAAAAAGTTACAGTATAAAAAAAATATTCGTACCCATTCCAGAGTCTTTCTTGGTGCCATCTGAAATTATGTCCACATGATCAGAGTCCACATCATAACTAAAGAAATCATTCAAATAGGTCTTAGATCGCTGGCCACCGAATACATATAAGCAACGGTTTTTCTAAAAAAAAAAAAAAAAGAAAAGAAAGAGAGAGAAATAGAGTTGTCACTTCCGACAAAGAACTGAAAATGGTCCTTCACACTTATATCTTTATAGCAGTAGTTTCATAAGAGAGGCCCACACAACATTACTTTGCTGGAGTGAAGAGCAAAGAGGCAGCTCTTTCCAAATATCATTGCTAACACAGCCTACTAAAGTAGAATAGCAAGGTTGCTGCCTTTTGTTTGACTATGAGAATAAGCAAGCCAAAAATGTGTTTGGATGAATCAAAACATAATAAAGGATAGCCACCCACAAGGAAGAAATAGAACTCCTTAGCCCTGAAATAAAAGCCAGAGCTCTCTAAAGTGCCTTGACATATAGTTTTATTTTACATGTTTTATAAGAATATTAAATATACAAAAAGAAATTAAAAAAATTTAAATCTATCTGTATATAAAGCTATGACATTATGTATACACAATTCTTACCACACTCAAAAGTATTGTACTGATTTTTAATTCAGTTTTTTTGTTCATACACTCTCATGGTCTAAGTCCTAAATTAAAAATTTACCAAAAAACAATTTTAATTTTGGAAGCACTAGTGATTTTGTTGTCAGCTTTGACAGTTGAAAAAGATTCACAAATGAAACAAGCAATGTAATACACATGAAATAAAAGATCTACAAGTAGAAAAATTAAGTCACTAAGTTAAAAACAAACAAACAAACAAACAAACTTATATTAGATTTGTCAGTGAGAACTCATGATTTGCCCTTTCTTTTACCAAAAAAAAAAAAAAAAAAAGTGTATATATGGGAAAAGAAGTTTTTATTGACCAAAGACAGATTTTAAATAAATGAAAAGAAAAATAAAACCAACACCATTTAATTTAAAAGATCATGTATATAAAAAAATTCACGAGCTCTAATTATAATGTTTTTACAATCTCAGATGTTAACGTTGGAGCCTGAATTCATTAACAAAACAATCAGACACCATCCATTCACTTATTTTATTTATTTGTGACAGAGTCTTACTACATAGCTCTGGCTGACCTGGAACTTACTATGTATAGGCTAGGTTGGCCTGGAACTGACAGAGATTTTCACTGCCTCTGTTTACATTAAAGGCATACATACACTACCATGCCCAACAATTCACTGAAGATTTTTAAAGATAGGGCTTTTCTATGTGTTCCAGGCAGGCCTTGAATTTGCTCTGTAATAGCCCAGGTTCACTGCAAGGTCATGGTCTGGCTGCCTTAGTCTCCAAGGTGCTGAGATCATATGTGTCCATCATGAGGCCTGGCCCAAGAATCATATGGTTTCATTTTAAAGTAACCAAACAATTCATGACACAAAATAGATCAAGCCTCCAGATAGAAATAGCTAGTTTATAGAAAATATGATAGAGAAACACATTAAATGATACAATGAAGATTCAATTACCCAAATGACAATGGAAACACTGTAGATTACAGAGAATTCCGATTTTTTTTTTAAAGCAAGAGTAAAGCAGCATGCATGTGGAGAAAAGGGGTGGTAGTGATACAGATGGAGAGAAATGAAGGCAGTGCACAGATGTATTGGGATCCTGACCTGAGCAAACCAATTATGAAAAGGTATCATTCAGGGCATCAGAACAACACAAATGTAGACTACAGTCATTATATAATATTAATATTTATTGTGGTTGGGTGTGACAATGGTAACACCATTTTTAAGTCTGTTTGGTGTGCCATATACTATAGTACTATTTGTACCTTCAGTTGTCCCTCAGAATCAGCAAAGGTCTTCATCCTGATGTAGAAACTGGTTGGCCCCAAAGTTCCTTAGGATTTGCTCATAACATATACATATGTTCCTATGAACTTTGCATCATCTCTATATTACTTTTTTTTAAAGATTTATTTATTAGTTTATTATACAATATTCTGCCTGCATATGTGCCTGCAGGCCAGAAGAGGGCACCAGATCACATTATAGATGGTTATAAACCACCATATATGGTTACTGGGAATTGAACTCAGGACCTTTGGAAGAACAGTCAGTGCTCTTAACCTCTGAGCCATCTCTCCAGCCCTCTACATTACTTTTAATACCTAACATAGTATTAAATATAGGACATGAGAATAGTGGTTTAGTAAACAAAGATTGTTTTAAAAGTCTACACATGTTCGGAAGGGACAAAAATTTTTTTAAGAAATATTTTCAATCCATGGTTGATTGTTTCTGTGGATGCATAGCCCACGAATATAAAAGGCCTGCTTAAATCCTTAAATAAGGATAACCTAGCTGGAGTCTCCCTGAAAATACTCCCAACAAAATAAAATGTAATAAGTCCTAAAAATGACAAGGAATGAAGTTAAAGTAGGAAAACTATATTAAAAATATACAGACCATTTACTGATGAAATGGACAGACCTATACACATAAATTCACTGTTATACCTTTTGTACTTCATATAAAGAATATTTTAAAACATGCATGTTAAGTAAAGTATGTTCTAATGCTTTGATCACAAAAAGGATTTCATTACATGCTTCTAAAAGTTAAGGAAATGTCTTTGTTAATTTTGTCAATAAAGTATTTTTCTAATTCTAAATAAATCAACTTGTACTTAATTGAGAATAGCAACAGGGAACATATTTCAAAATTATCTTTCTAATTGCTAAGAAAGGTTTACAAATAATTAAATCCTTAAAAAAGAGCTAACTGTACATTAACTAGGTAACCAGTAAAGTCTATAATAAAGGCATCTGGCTTTATCTTCAGGTTATAATCATCTACGAGTTTCTTTTTTTTTTTTCATTTTTATTTTATATTAATCACAGGTTATGTACTTTGTATCCCAGCCGTAGCCCCTCCCGAATTCCCTCCCTATCCCCCCTTTCCCTCCCTCATCTCCTCCCTGCACCTTTCTAAGTCCACTGATAGGGGAGGACCTCCTCCCATTCCATCTAACTCTAGCTTATCAGGTCTCTTCAGGAATGGCTACAATGTCTTCTTCTGTGGCCTAGCAAGGCTGCTCCTCCCTCAGGGGACAGGGAGGTCGAAGAGCCAGCCATTGAGTTCATGTCCAAAATAGTTTCTATTCCCCTTACTAGTATACCCACTTGGGAATTGAGCTACCATTTGCTACATACAAGCAGGGGTTCTAGGTTATATCCATACATGGTCCTTGGTTGGAGAGACAGTCTCATAAAAGACCCCTGTGCCCTGATATATTTGGTTCTTGTGGAGCTCCTGACCTCTTCAGGTCATACTAACTCCCCCTTCTTTCATATGATTCCCTGTACTCTGCCAAAGGATTGGCTATGTTTAATATTTGCTTTGTTACACTGATAGGAAGAGTGTTTTCGAGGCCCTCTGTGGCTGGCTCTTGTCCTGCTACTTGTTTACTCCTACATCCAATGTCCGTCCCATTTGACTTTCTAAGTGAGGATTAATCCTCTTACCCCAGGTCTAAATTTATGGAAATGACTAAAGGATAGTTTGCTGGTTCTATTTTCTCTGTCACTGCTGTATTAATCATTTCTTTCTAGCAAAAAGCGTTGCTTTCTTACTGATTCTTTCCTATAAAGATACACATGACAAAATAATACAATGCACAGAATATTCTTACTGAATGGAACAACATGCAGTGTCCAATTCGAGACTGGATGTCCTCAGGGCCAGCATTGCAGGAGTCCTCTCGGAGAAGTTTCCAGGTCTGACACTGACAGTTGAACGCAAACAACCCACTGAATTGTGGCTCGCTGGCTCTGCTGTCATCTGCGCTGCCGTTACATGTCAAAATTCTACCACCAAAAGTGTAGATCACATGCTTTTCTGAGTCCATACACATCTGTGAGAACAAGGCAAAGATTGAACAGTTTTGGTTTGTTCCTGTCCTATGTGCTAAATGAAATCAGTATGTATGATTTCACATACTCAAAGAAACCCTGAACTTTGCTCTTAATGATGCTAAGTATATCTCTTAATTATTTCTAATTACCTTTTCAATTTTCACTTATCCCAATTAAAACAAATATACCGAGTGAAGAAACTTTCATTTTCTTGATACTATAATATGCAGGATTTTTTTAAACCAAAGTCAACAATTATCCATGATATACTAGTTTTTACTAAGAATGTATACCGATCATAACTCTATGGATGAATCTTGATCATATGCTCCTCTTCATTCTCCTTATAAAAAATCCTATCTTTTAGTTTTAGGAAAAGCAGCTTATTAACAATGTTGTTTGTTTAACAAGAGAGTAGATATTCAACATGCAAATTACAGGGTGCAGCCAAAATAACTTCTACATATATTTTAGAAAACTCTTCAAATTATCAATAATGAAACAAGCAAGGCAGTGGTGGTGCACCTCTTTAATCTCAGGAGGCAAAGCCAGGCAGATCTCTGAGTTTAAGGTCAGCATGGTCTACAGAGTGAGTTCTTGGGACAACCAGGGCTACACAGAGAAACCTTGTCTGGGGAAAAAAAAAACAACACCAAAACAAAACCAACCAATCATCAAAACCCAAAAAGCAATTGTAGACATGTCTCCAACTGATTTCCACAGTGTGAAGAATTGTCTCTTTTTACATTATAAATTTAATATTTATTGAATTAAGCTATATAATTCAAGACAACCTTAATTATTGCACTCCTTCAAATAACAGCCTACCATAAGATATGAGAAAACAGATGTTTGCCACAAAATAGTAACAATTAAATTCTATCTCAAAGTCAAGCTGAAGCTCAGATATCAAAGCTAAGTGCCGTTTGCATTTATTATGATACAAAACATCTGTGCTTTCAGTGTTGGTTGTTACAAGTCTGATTCTCTTCTTCTACCGAACTGCTTTTGTGATGTAATTACTTTTTAATTATTTTTACCTCTTAATTTTAACATGAAGCTTTTTTAATAGTTTTAAAGGCCATTTTAAGAAAGTATTGCAAAAAAAAAAAAAAAAAGATTCTAGCAGGAGAAAGAGAAAGAGAGAGACAAGGTCTCTCTACATAGCCCTGGCTGGCCTGGTATTGATCTTTCCTTTTGGGAGTTTTTGGTGTAACATTCTTAACTGTCATCAAGGCTATAGTATAAACATCTTTATTTTGCTAACATCACAAAAAATGGGAAGGCCACAATATGAGCTTGGAGTCCTCCCCACATTTCCAGTATACAGGACATGAACAGAGATAACTTTATACAATATGTATTCCCGTACAAGAAACATTGTTTTTTTAATGAGGGTCAATTATCAACAAATTTTAATCACTCTAGGCATCTTAATGCTGTTTACCCAGTTTAATAGTGTTCACTTTTTACCTTTATTTATTTTTATCTATTTTTTTTAGCATTTACTTTATATTATGTGTATGTGTGCCTGTATCTATGCATAGGCATACACACATGCAAGGCGCTCTTGTCAGAGCCTCTGGAGCTAGAGTTACAGGTCGTGTGGGACACTGGACACAGCTGTGGGATCCTGGACATGGGGGCTGGAAACTGAATGTGGGTTCTCTGCAAGATCAGTATATGCTTTTAACCGCCCAGTCATCTCCAGGCTTTGTTTGTAGTTTTCAGCCCTTGAAGCAAAGTTGTAAAAACTAATGATAGATAAATTATGATATTTTTATAAAAATTTATAAATCAAAAATTAAAAAAATTAGTGAGTATGGTGGCACATGCTCTAATCTCAGCACTTAGAAGGCTCAGGCAAATCTCTTTGAGTTTAAGGCTAGTCTCATCTCCATAATAGTTTTCAGGTCAACTAAGGCTACATAGTGAGAACACCCCCCCCCCACACACACACACAAACACACAAACAAAAAACCCTAAGTGGATTTAAAAGTTGGAAAAATACTTATCTGCTCTGTCAGGTTACATAGTTTCTAAAATAAAACCCAATAAACAGTAGACAGGCCCAATTTTCTTTTTCTACATTTTTCCAATTTTTTAAAATAAATGATCACAGCTAAGTACTACTTCATCAGACTAGAGGCGCCCTGCCAGAACATATAGTTGCTCATGATATGTAGACTTCTAGACTCCTTATATCTCAGACTTTGCTGCAACCCTAAGCCAAATGCTCTGGTTCATGATTTTACTGGCTGGATGCAGCTTACTGCTGTCTACCTTCAGGAAAGCCCCACAAACTGCTGAAGTCCCGAAGGACACTGCTGTTTTCAGCGCTGTTGCTAATGTGTTCTCCTGTAGCATCTTTAACTATTTGCTTTGTCAGTTACCCACTTTGGTCCAGAAAGAAGTTTAAGACAGTGAGATTTTCAACTCTTCAGCAGGACTCTTTCCTGTTACTTCCTGGCTAGCTCACATTCCATTTCTAGCAATTTCTTAAAGCATTTATATTTAAAGGGCAGTCTGGTCATAGTGTTTTTTCCTGAACACCTTTTTAGATGTTGTTCTTTTGTCTCTTGGTATTTGCTACAGTCTAAATATGGGTATATCTCCCCAAAAATCTACATGTGTAGATTTTTTGTAGCTTTATTGCCAGTGCTGTGGACCTTCAGAGATGTGGCCTTTGGAAGGTCATTGACCATTAAGATTGTGAACACAGAAAAGACTGTGAGACTCTGACCTGCCCTTTCTCTTCTGTGCACCAGTTCATGTAAGTAGTCTGGTTCTGTCATAATGTGCTGTCTTTACCAGAATCTCAAAGCAATGATGCCACCTGGACTAGAATCTCAACAACCATGAACCGAAATAAGTATTTTCTCTTTACTTTTTATTTTTGTTTTGTTTTATACTATTATGATCTTTATTCTTTCTTATGCTTATAGGTTAGTCTCCATTTCAGAAAATAGTATGCTGTTTCTCGATTTTTATTATTATTTTTGAAGTGTGAGGTGAAGACGTGTGTGCACAGTGGTTAGGCAAGAACTCTGTAGAGTGGATTCTCTTTTCCCTTTCCCAGGGGTCCAGGTGACTAAACTTGGGTTGCCAAGCTTGAGACACAAGTGCTTTTACTCCTGAGCCATCTCATTGGTCCTAACTTCTGTCTTGTACACAGTTTCTTTCACTCACTCTTACCATTTGGTTACCACATCTGCATTTTTCAATTTATACTTTGTATGTCATTATCTTCAGTTTCAAGATTCATTATGTTGTTAGACTGTTAGAATGCTGAAACATAATTCTTACCTACTTTTGTATGAAGGAAATGTTTTTTTTTCTATTATTTTCTCTTAAGACCTGGTACTTGTTACTGTTTATAATTTTTCACATATAAGTAAGCTGGTTTTCTCTGGACCCAATAGCTTTCAAAGAGTTCCCATGGAAGGGGGACAACAGGCTTAAGAACCCTGGCGCTACTGAATAGAGATATGCTTCTATGAAGCCATGTCTTGTCTAATTCTAAGAGTTTATCTGGTTTAGAGGTGGTCTTTTAAAAATTAGGTATTATATATATATTTACTTTGTATGTGCATGCTTCTATACCTCTCTGTGGCCATGCATGTGCCCGTGTGCATATGGATGTCAGAGAATAATTTGCAGGAGTCAGTTCTTTCCTTTCACCCTATGGATGCTAGAGAGCAAACTTGGCAACAAGCACCTTTACCCAATAAACCACCTCACTGACTGGTTCTCATGATTTGAATCTCCCTAGTTCACTAGCTACTGCAAAAGGAGCCAGTGTCCCACCTGCCAAAGTATTTCCCTTTTAGAAAACACTGCTTTTTGAACCCACTGGGTTTTCTAACAGTCCTATGGATTAATTCTCTCCCTGTAGCTGCTTTGTTCTTGCCACTGAGGAATCTGCTGTCTCTCTGCATCTCAAGCTCTCTTCATTGCACTGTGTGGGCTTCAGCACATGTACCAGCATTTTCTGTTGCTTCTGATTAAACTTACAAGGAGTTGTGAGCTTTCTCTGGCTCCCAGTTTCTTTGGATAAGTGATTTACATACAAGCAAAAACCTTTCTGTTAGAATTCTTGCTGTTCTTGAAAACTAGGCAAAGCAACAACATGGAAAGTTTGAGAGGTAGGCTGCCATATGTTTACCAGAAATACAAGTCTTTGAAATTCACTTTTTTAATGTTAAAATTCAAAATAGAAACATTCTTCTAAATTTTGAATGAAGTATTATGTCATAACACATCATAGTACCAAATAATTTTAGGAGTGTCATGAACACAGGTTAGTAAGTTCTAACTTACAGCTTTATTTGTATGAAATAAAACATAAACTGGAGGCTGAGACAAATGCTGCTTGTTCAGCAGCATAGAACATACTTGTTTAGCTGAGTTAGAACCAAATTATGGGTTCTCCCTCTCCACGGTTCTTTTATCCATGTTGAAAACCTAGCATTAGTTATTTAATAGTAGCCAACTTCAAAGGAACATCCTATTTTATCACAGGCAAGACAAACAAATGTCATCTACAACTCTGTGTGCCACAGCCACACTATCCCTAAGCTATTCTATTTTTAAACTATACAAGTAATTTTTGCAAAATTCAGGGGTTTTTTGGGGGGTAAAACTAACAACTTTTGATCAAAAGGATAAAGTATTCTCTAACAATATCACCCACTGATGTTCTATCTTAAATGACCAAAACCAGTCTAACTTCTTGGACTTCTTTGTTCCCAGAAGAACAATACTGAGGATGCCAAGAATGATGAACATGGCTTTGAAAAACTCAGTTGTAAAAGAGCCTGTACCAGTTCCAAACTCAACCAGGGGCCACTATATCTGTCTCCTACAGTACCTGACAGATGTAGTTCTTCCTTATCATTCGATACCAATTATGTATTAACAAAAATTAAAAAATGAGATAATTTCAAAGCAAAGTAAAACAATCTATAAAGAAAGAATAAATAAAGGCCTGGGAAATTAGCTGCTATGTAAGACTTCATCCCAAAGGTGGAAGCCAGCATAATTCTATCACTAACCCCTATTTCCCAAGCAGTAGTCAGTCAATGCTAGCTGATACAGTAAAGCAGATTGTAAGTCTATCCCACAGATAGACTTATAAACAGGTTGACTAAGTAAAACTGACAATGAAACTCAAAGCACTTACTGTTTTCTTTGACTATGATAGGGATAATGAAGAGAGGGACATCCACAGTAATTAAAGTGGCTTCCATTTTACTATGCATAATTGTCTTGTCCGTAACACCATTACATGCTGAGTTTAAACTTAACATAGAACATGCCAAATCTCTACATAGCTTTGTAACAAGTTTCTGATTACAAACAAAACTAAATATATTTTAGTCTAACTGGAAAGAAAGCTCTAGATTTCAAACTTATTATCAAATGATTTTAAATTCCTCTAGAAAAACAAAATAAAAAATATTAACAGGGTAAGCTGTAATTGTTATAGTTTATATATATTTATAAACCTCTATATTAGTTTTTCCTAATACTATTTTTATCTACTATCTATACTAAAGTTCTAAATAGATTAACAATTACATAAATATTAAGATTAACAGCTTAATATTTTATCCTGTACCAAGCAAGAAAAAAATGTCAAACAACCTTGCACTTCCTAAAATAATTATCTTTATTACCAACTAATAGCATCATCAGTTAGATAACATCGTATAAACATCTAAAGTAGACCTCTAAGAGCAAAAATTACTCAGCACTAGTTAGTTCTACTATCATTTAACAGCATCAAACCTGATGGTCAAACACCAATTTTGGTCCACCATCAGCAGCAGTGTCTTCGCTTAGTAACATCCAGGTATTGGTGTCAATGTCATAACGGTAAAAGTCACTTTTCAGAGATTTGCTGTTCCTCACAGAGGAATCCAAGTAACGACCCAATGTGTAGATTTGCCTCCGCTGAATGTCAATGCACATTTTATGACATGATCTGGCACTTGGACCATTCTGGAGAAAGAGAAGAGGAAAGAAAAAATGGGTGTCAAAAAGCAAAGAGTAGAAATGCTCTCTTCTGCTATATTTCATTAAAACTCATAAAAAGTCAACTAATGTGGGTCTAACACTGGACTTAAAATAAAGCTCTAAAGGAAAGCAAAAGAAGCAGTAGGAGACACAAACTTTACCCTAGAAATGTTTTAAATCTTCCAGGAAAAACACATGAACTGATTTATACTCTCTGGCACTTGTTTTAATATCCATTGCATCCTACACTGACTACACTGTGTTTTACTTGCCTTGACCACAACTCAATTCCCTATCACACACCAATCTGATTTAAGGCATACTGGGTCTTTAAAAGTATTGTGAACAAAAAAATATTTTTTTAAATGTATGTGTATGGTCTTAGGTATGTATACGATAAACATAGGTGTGCATGTGTGTGTGTAAACTGGAGGTCAATATCAGACACTTTTTTTTCTCTGAATTATTCTATCTTCTTTCGAGGGGACATAAAACTAGCCAGTACATTTCCACAGTAAGATCCCCTCTCCTCAGATATGTCTAGGTTTGTGCTAGACTGAGAAAAACCAACCTGCGCACTTGAAAAATTCTGTTTACATTGTTACTGTGCATAAATGTGTTTCACTTCCTCCTTACAAACACCCTATAAGGAAATCATTATCACTACTAAACAGAGTCTAAACTACTAATCAAAACTAGAAAGTGATAATGATATCCAAGTCCCACTGCAACCAGATTTAAAACATTATGAAACCCTTTTCCTTTCAGTTTTATACAGTTGTTTTTCCTCAGAAGAGAGAAATGAGCAAAAATCTAACTGCTAATGCAATGTATATGCTCATGACTGAGATGACAAGAAATAGAAAAACTGCTGAATGACTAACAGGAAACTGGATCCAATCTCCAGGAAAAACAAAAAACAAAACAAAAAAAAACCCACTACAAATTCTTACAGCAAGACAGACACAAAATAGTAATCTTATAGGAGGAATAACATAATGTAATTAACTTGATTAAATGAGGGACTATTACACAAAAAGAAAGGCTGGACATTGGTAATAGTAATTGAGAAAATAAACTAAGCGGAATCTGCTTCCATATTCATACAAATTATTCAAGAGATTTTAGAAATTTTTGATGTTTGTTTACTTTGTTGCTAAGATTTCATAGATAAGGTAAAATTTTTATTTAGGGGAGGATTTCTTCCATGGTTAGATAATCTCAGAAAGAAAGATGGAGTTATACGCAGAAAGCGTATTACCATATTTCCTTTCGTATGAAATTTTAATTGTAAACAAGAGAGAAACAGAACCTCCCACTTCAGTCAAAGCAGTACCAATAGCATTAAAATAACAAATAAATTATACCCTAAGGAGAAAACAATTAGAAATGAAGATAATATAATTAAAATAGAAACAAGAACTAGAGAATGCCAACTTGTAGGTCCTTTGAAAGAATGACAGTATTTTAAACTACCAATAAAGCTAGTTGTTTTTTGGGGTTTGTTTGTTTGTTTTTTTAATAAAGGACAGAAAATTCTCCAACATCAGAAATAAACTCAGGAATATCACCAAAGAATAACAGAAATTACAAGAAAAATAATCTTTATTAAGAAAAGCAAGTACAATTTTACAATAGTTAAAAGCATAGGTAAAAATCTGAAATGAAATATGTAGAAATATGAACATATGTAGACAAGTGAAATATGTAGATAAAATAAACACAATCCTTGAAAAAAAAAACCTACCAAATGTTATGAGACATGGGATAAAAAGTGAGAGTTCTTCCATATAAAAAGTGAATTTATCATTCAAAATCTTTCCATAACAACAGACTTAGATATCTGCCCTGGTAAATTTTATCAAGCATTCATACAAGAAATTATCAATTTTACATAAACTGCATTTTAAAATCTATTCTATTCCACTTCTAAGTCAGCTTTCTGCAAACAGAAGCAGTCAAACTGCCAATATCACAGGAAGCAGAGTCAAGAGCAGAAGGAAAAGAGAAGGATGCACAGTGAGGGTACCTTAAGAGCATGTACACAAAGTAATCTTCAACATGGTGCTATCATTATGATCCAGTGATTAAAAGAAAACTACTTATTTTTATTTTATATATTTTGTGTGAATGTATATATGTGTACTATCTGCATGTCTGGTGCCACAAAGACCAGAAAAGTATTAGGTCTCCTGAAAGTAGAAGGTTGTGAGCTGCCATGTGGGTACTGGGAACTGAACTCAGGTCCTCTGAAAGAATGGCACATATTCTAACCACTGAGCCATCTCTTATTACCAGATCCAGCAACTCTGAAAAGACTATGCCATTAAAAAGTTTTTTGTATGAATGAAAAATCAATTTTATGGCTGAAGTAATCATGGTGACTTGTTACATTAACAGAATAAAAAATATTAAAACTAATACAAAATAATTTTTGACATAATACATGTTCATGATTTAAAAAAATTTTTAAAAACCCACAGCAAATCAAAAATAGAAAAAGAAAGTACTTCAGCCTAATAAGCCTAACTGTCAAATAAACAATAACAAGGATGTTTATTCTCATTACCTCTACTTAACAGTGCCCTGCAAGGCCAACTTGGTGAAGTGGGAAAGAAGTTATAAACCTACAAAGTTGCATCATCTTCCTCTGTGGCCTGGCAAGGTTGCACCTCTCAGGGTGAGGTGATCAAAGAGCCGGCCACTGAGTTCATGTCAGAGACAGCCCGTGTACCCCTTACTAGGGAACCTACTTGGAAACTGAGCAGCTTATGGACTTCCTGTGAACAGCGGGTCTAGGTCCTCTCCATGCATAATCCTTGGTTGGAGTATCGTTCTCTGTAGGGACCCCCTAGGCCCAGGTTTCTTGGTTCTGTTGTTCTTCTTGTGGAGTTCCTATCCCCTCCAGGTCCTTCTATCCCCTCTTCTTCCATAAGGTTTCCTACACTCTGCCCAAAGTTTGGCTTTAAGTCTCAGTATTTCCTTTGATATGAGACCTGATAGACTAGGGTCAGATAGAAAAGGAGGAGGTCCTCCCCTATCAAGGGACTAGTGAAAGGGCATACAGGGAGAAGAGGGATGGTGGGTGGGCCTGGGAGGAGATGAGGGTGGGGCTGTAGTGGGGATACAAAGTGAATACATTGTAATAAACGAAAGAAAGAAAGAAAGAAAGAAAGAAAGAAAGAAAAGAAAGAAAGAAAGAAAGAAAGAAAGAAAGAAAGAAAGAAAGAAAGAAAGAAAGAAAGAAAGAAAGAAAGAAAGAACTATAAAGTTATGAGGTAAAGAAGAGACATAGTAAGGGACGCTGTCTCTATCCATAATCTAATTATAGTAAGCGGACTTGGTAAAAGAGCATAAAACAAGCAAATACCTCTCTCTGGTACTTCAGTCAGTCTATAAGGTCAATTTCTTTCCATGAAAACACTTACACATTTGTTTCTTCATTCTTATTCACAGGCAAACTTCCCAGAGGCTACATGGCTATCTGATACACTCAAAATGTGAGTGTAGAAGCAGGTGTGATTCAATTACTTCAACTACCTTCTATTACATCAAATATTAAAAAGACTTTAAAAGTACAAAACAATGCAATTTTTATGTAGAATGGCTGTCTCAAAAAGTATTTATGTAGTTTTTGGAGTTCCAAGTTCCTAGAGTATTTTTCCCATGGAGTATATTAGAAGGAAATTACAACTAATCAAAGTATGCTGACACAGCAGGGCATAGTGATGCAGGCCTGTGACCCCAGCACTGGGGAGGGTGCAAGCAGATCTCCTGAGTTTGAGGTCAGCCTGGGCTACACAGAGAGTTCCAGGGCAGCCAGAGCTACATTAGTAAGACCTCATCTCAGAGAACAAAAACAAAAACCTGAATAGTATGCTTAATCAGAAACTATGATTAAAACAGACATTGTCTAAAAGAAAACCATATCAAAATTTAAGTAAAGTGGACAAAATGAGTTGCCAATGATATAAGAAATGTTTTTTAAAATCAGAACTGTGCCTCACTTAGAAAGACAAATGGGATGGACATTGGAAGTAGGAAAGAACAAATAACAGGACAGAAGCCTACCATAGAGGGCCTCTGAAAGACTCTACCTAGCAGTGTATCAAAGCAGATGCAGAGACTCATAACCAAACCTTTGGCAGAGTGCAGGGGATCATATGAAAGAAGGGGGAATTACTATGACCTGGAGAGGACAGGAGCTCCACAAGGACCAAATATATCAGGGCACAGGGGTCTTTTCTGAGACTGATTCTCCAACCAAGGACCACGCATGGATATAACCTAGAACCCCTGCTCAGATATAGCCCATGGCAGCTCCGTATCCAAGCAGGTTTCCCTAGTAAGGGGAGCAAGGCCTGTTTCTGACATGAACTCATTGGCGGGCTCTTTGTCCTCTCCCTCCCTCCCCCTGGAGAGAGCAGCAGCCTTGCTAGGCCACAGAAGAGGACATTGCAGCCAGTCCTGAAGAGACCTGATAAGCTAGGGTCAGATGGAAGGGGAGGAGCACCTCCCCTATCAGTGGACTTAGAGAGGGGCAGGAGGAGATGAGGGAGTGTGGAATTGGGAGGGAGTGCAGGAGGGGGCTATAGCTGGGATTCAAAGTTAATAAACTGAAACTAATATAAAAAATAAAAAACTTAATTAAAAATTAACATATTTAAAATGAAAACATTAATTATTGAATTTTATGAATTGACCAACACAAGGAAGGAATTTTATTTTAAATAAATTATAGCCTAAAGCTGTTAAGATGGCTACTAGAATAAGTGTTGACTCTCTGTATCTCAGAATGTTCCATGAAGTAAAAGCTAATAACCATGCCAGGAGTTATCAAGTTCTAGAAGACTAAGCTGATTAGTATTGTTTTCCTCAAAATGTGAGATGGGAAAGAACACCAGATAAAGAACTGCTCCTATCAACATCTCTGTGGATGGCACTAAAATACTCTGAAGAATTCCATGTCCTATTAATGCTAGTATCAGGAGAAGAACTGGACAATGGCGGGATGATAATTGCAAGATCTGATAAGTTTCATGGTGGTTGGTCACACACTTGGAAATTTTTAGTAATTTTATCACACAATATCTGAGTCTAAATTTAGGTTCACTTTCACACTTGCTTTTTTTTTTCTTGGAATTTTTCACACTGCTTTAATGAAAATTAAGACATTATGAATTTGTACACTGTCTTTAAATCAGATTAAAGTTGTATGTTTAGAGATTAAAAAAAAAAACAAAAAAATAAAAATCAGAACTGTGGAAGACTGTCATTGATCTTGACACCTCCTCAATGCTCCAGACTTTTCTATTGAGACTGACAACAATATGAACAAATGTGTTTGGGGACATCATGTAATAAAATGCGTAGACATTTATAAGTGAATCAGTATTTTTCAAATACGTAAGTAAAAAAGTATGTACAGGTTTTATAAAATCCATCCAAACATCAAATAAGACAAAGAATTTTAACACAAAAGATATGTAATATGGTCTACATGACAATCTACCAGTAAAAAACAAACATTTATCTATTTGGGACATGAGATTTAAAAAAAAAAGCAATATGAAGTTGCCTGGAAAGGCTGTTAAAGATCCATTTTCCTGTCTCAAGTATATGATCCAATTTTCTTCATTTCTTTCATGTAAAGCATGTCCTACAAGAGTAAGTATATAAACAGATGCAAAAATATAGCTGTCCTTGACTAGTCATTAGCAATATCTCTAAAAATCTAAAACAATATCATTTTTGAAAACAGTTCTTAACATCTTAACAAAAATATGTACAACTATTGTAAATTAATTGATACAGAGAAAAGGTATCTCTAACAGTAACTTTCAATAAGCATAACCTAAATAAATTGAGAAAATACTCGTTTTTTTAAAGTATACAAAAGAATCCTACTACCCTAAGATTTCAAAATTATTAATAAATAAAATCCCGTAAGAAGAGTCCTGTCAGCTGGGCACAGTGGTGCACACCTGTAATCCCACATGCAGGGACACAGAGGCAGGTGGGTCTCTGTGAGTTCTGGTCTACAAAAGGATTCCAAGGCAGTCACGGCTTCACAGAGAAACCCTATCTTGAAAAAACAACAGAAAAGAAGAGACTGTCTAATTCCTTCTTTACTCAGCAATCCTGCAAATGAAGTCAGAGATGTTTAACAAGAGACAATTAAAATGTGCATGTGCATAGCTGACATTTTAGCACGCCCTTTAAGAAAAGCTACACCTCAATCTACCCTTTTTAACAACACATCTCTTGCTATAAAACTAATTTTTATTAAGATTGCTAGGCTTGAAACAATACTGAAGATGGATCAGGGTTAATAAAAATGCTTTTCTTTGTGCTTACTTGTTGTGCCAAGAAACCCAGGCTCTCGCACAAAGTAAGCATTCTACCACTGAGCAACATCCCTCAGCCTTTCCTTACTTCATTCTCTTTCATTATTTACTACTTTAAAGAACAACTCAAACTGAAAAAAGGTACTTGCCAGCTACATAAATGTTTAAAATTATTTTCTCCTTAAGAGCTAATAAGTCTTTCTATTAGCTTTTGATTTGTTTTACTAGACACATGTTTTAAAAATTCAAAAGATTAACTCAATTTTGCTTCTTGATTGTATATCATGCTTTCAAAAAGCATACCCTGAGATACCACCAACAATAACCTATACTCACTGGTACAAAAAATTAGGTATGCAAAATAGTAACTACTGAATGTTAGAAACCATGGGCTATTTAAGCTAGGGCAACATTACTGTTCGGTTCACAGACAGATGAACTAAAGATGTTTAGACATTATCTTAGTCACTGTTCTATTGCTGTGAGGTGACACCACAATCAAGCCAACTTTGATACAAAAGAGAATTTAATTGGGGGCTTCCTTATAGTTTCAGAGGTTGAGTCCACCATCATTACAGGGAGCATTGGCACTGTGCAGGCAGACACTGAAGCAGTAGCTGACAGCTACACCCTGACCCACAGGCACAGAGAGAGAGTCTAGGCATTGCATGTGCTTTTGAAATCTCAAAGCCCACTCTCTGCAACACACATCCTCCAACAAGGGCATACCTCCTAATCCTTCTCAACTAACTATTCAAATATATGAGCCTATGGAGGCCATTTTTATTAAACCACCACAGGCATCTATTTGATAGAGTAGCAAACTATAAGAAACCTGAGCTCAAGTACTAAAACATTTTATTAGCTTCAAAATAACAAAAAATGTTCTCATCAAAATAATCACTGTGATTTTTAACTTCATATTAAAATGTATGTATATAACAAATAATAGAATGAATGGGCAAAGTGACACATGCCTGATATTCCAGCACAGATTAGGTAAGGCCAGGAGGAGGGAAAAGAAAGCCTTGAATTTGAGGCCAGTCTGTCCTATCTAATGATACCATGTCTCAAAAACACAAAATAGCTATACTTTCATAAAGTCTCACACCCAAACACCCACTCTCCTGAAGTTTGTTTTTATCATTCTTTTGTTTTACTTCAAAACTAACTTTTATTAATTTACATTATCTGTTTACTTACAAAAGAATAAGCATATCTATTACTTAATAAATAATATGCTTCTTAACTATCAGGAATTCAGACTCTAGGTGGGAAAACAATAATACAAACCAGTTTCAGGTGAAGGAGGGCACACCAAAGGAGGTTTAAATTCTGTTTAGAGAGCCTTAAGAAAGGCCACATTGAGTAAGTAAAGGCTAAATTAAGCTTTAAAGAACATGCAGGTAAGCTCCGTTCGGCACCTCGGATCCATTTCCATTGCATTCTGCAGAAACTCATGTGGTTTCCTCCCCACAACAGCCAAAATGGTAAAGCTGATCAAGAGTAAGGAAGTTTTTCAGAAGGCCCTGGCCATCAAAGGCGACAAGCTTGTAGCTGTGGACCTTTCGGCCACATGAGTGGACCTTGCAAAATGATCAAGTCCTTCTTTCACTCCCTCTCTGAAAAATATTCCAGTGTGGTATTTCGTGAAGTGGATGTGGATGGCTACCAGGATGTTGCTGCAGACTGTGAAGTCAAATGCATGCTGACCTTCCAGTTTTATAAAAAGGGTCAAAAGGTGAGTGGATTCTCTGAGGCTAATAAGGAAAAGCTTGAAACCACTATTACTGAGTTTACCTAATTGGACTCTGAAAAACATAACCAGCCACCAGCTGTTTACTGTAACTTTTTTAATTTGCAAAAACACTAGGAAATGTGGAGAGTCTATACCCAATTGCCATTTGATTATAAATGACAATAAAATATTAAGTCTACCCTTTTGAAGAACCACGCAGGCTGCAGATGGAGAACCTAGGGAGAACACTGGCAAATGGGACGGTGGGGACATAGCACAACTGTGGCTGTCACAGTCAGGCTGTACTGCCGGCAGGTGCCGGCTGAGTAAGCAAGAACCCAGTCTTCAAAGACTGAAGGCACACTACCAGGTACTTCAAATCAGCCTTCCTACATAAAAATCAGTGGATTTCATTTAGGTCTTTTTCTTTCTTTCTGTTATAGTGTATTTTCCAATTCACAAGCTGAAATAGCTTAGATGGAAAATACAATAAAAGTTCTACAGTGATTTGAGGGGAAAGATAAATAATATTTCCTTTCCCTTGTATATAATCTATGTAATTATTTAATTCAAGGCCATAAATCAAAGCTATTTCATTATAGAAATGCTTCATTTATACATACATAGGCACAAACACAAGCACATGTATAGATACTATTTTAATTAAAATAAATATTACTTAATGAAAACTGACAGGTATAGCTAATGATGAGGATTCGTTCTGAGAAATGCATTGTTAGGCAATTTCAAGAATGTCTGTGATGGCACTAAGCAATATCTTATACACCCACCAATCAACAGCTAAATACTGTTATATAGCACATGACTGTATAGTGAAATAATGAGGGGTTAAACAGTGAGACAGGAGTTGGGGAGATGGCTGAGCAGTCAAGAACACTTGCTGCTCTTGCAAAGGATCTGGGTTCAGTTTCCAGAACTTCCATGGTAGCTTACAACCACCCAGACCTCAAGCTCATGGGGCTCTGATGAACTCTGAGACCTCTGCAGGCTACAGGCATATGATGGGCTTACATGCACACTTAGCACACTCAGACACAAGAAATAAAATATATGTTTTAAAAGCTAGACAGTGTGGAGATAAAACATCAAAAGCATGCTTTTCCAAAGAAAATACAAATAATATGGTGGGGCTAGGCTAGCTCAGTGCCATTGCACTCTGAGGCCCTAAGTTCCATTCTTACCAGCGCAATGGGGGGAAAAGAAGAATGCTGGAAACAACAGTAGAGTGCTTGACGCATTAGAAGATATTACACAAAATATACAATTACATTTCTAAGGTAAAGTAGCTTAAAAATTACAAAAAAATAGAAAAAGAAAACTATCACCATTTAGCTCTAGAGAATAGACTTGGCTATTATATACCAGTAATTAATGAGCCAGGGATAGAAATTCAAAGATATAACTTAGAACCCTGCTTGAATGTAGCAAATGGTAGCTCAATATCCAAGTGGGTACCCTAGTAAGGGAAACAGGGACTATTTCGGACATGAACTCAATGGCTGGCTCTTCGACACCCCCCCAGCCCCCCCAACCCCCGCCGAGGGAGGAGCAGCCCTGCTAGGCCACAGAAGAGGACATTGTAGCCAGTCCTGAGGAGACCTGAGTTAGACCTGAGCTATAGTTAGATGGAAGGGGAAGAGGTCCTCCCCTATCAGCAGTCTTGGAAAGGGGCAGGGAAGAGATGAGGGAGGGATGGGGGAATACGGAGGAAATGCGGGAGAGGGCTATGGCTGGGATACAAAGTACATAACCTGTGATTAATATAAAATAAAATTTAAAAAAAGTTCTTAAATCTAATTTATTTTCTTACTTTTATTTCTTTTGCTTTCACTGTTAGGAAACTTCAGAGAAGAAAACAAGCATGCAGAAAGTGTATAGACACGTTCCTACTGTGATACAAATCAATGGAAATACTAGGAACTTGCCTCTTTCTCAGTGTCTCTAGAAATACATGTCCACTGGTTCTCCTTCACACTGTATGCCCAGAAGTCAGCAAGATCTTGTGTTCCATCCCAGCCACCAAACAAATAAACAGTCTCTATGAAAAAAAAAAAAGTATGTATTAAAAAAAGCAGTAAGAACAAAGGTCTAGGCACCAGACTCACTCATTTCAAGTAACATTATAAAGGTACTTTTCACAATTTTTACAGTGATATTTTTAAACCTGCAGCTTTCAAAAATATACCTCAACTAAGTGTATGTTAAGACTGCTGCAGAAACATATTTTGAGAAATTTATTTAAAAATCAGATCACTAGGCCATGTCCCCCAAGATTCTGACACCAAAGTTCTTAAGGAAATAAAAAGTCTGTATTATTAAAGCATTCCAAATGAATCTGGTATAGCCAATTTATGAGTTTGTTGGACCATGTACAGTTTGTATTTATCAACTTAACAATGCAACACATTTTAGCTACTAAAGACTGGCAGAATTACTCAAAACTCTAAAAACACAAAATTTAGAGGAATACACAGTGGAAAAGAATAACATGAGGACATATAGCTGTTACTGTGGGGCAATGGCGGAGGACCACATTAAATGTGATGCTGCCCTAATGCCAAAGGAATGACTAAAACTAGCTAAAACTTAAGAATAAAATGACAGAAAACATTGTAGTTCCATAACAAAAATAGGCTAATATTTTCTAAAGTTTAATCTAAAACCTTAATAAACAAACTGCCACTCTGAAATGTCTACTGCATTTACAGATTTTATTACTGTGACAAAATTCTTTATCTTGTGAACAGTGAATCTTTATACATAACACTGTATCATAGAGCCTTCCCTATACAATGCCTTTCCTTTTGTTAAGTATTTCTCCCTTTGTAAATATGTTGTGTCTGCTGATTGCAAACTGTCACGTCACTCGCCCTATGAAGTGTGTGTTTTAAGATTATACACACAGCAGCTAACATCTAAATTGTGACTAACCATGAAGACATACAATTAAAACTGCACGTGGAAATACTGTAACACTAAGAAGCCTCTTTCTATTCACAGTTGGGTTGTCATCTAAGATTTTGTCATGTTTTCATATTACCTCAAATTTTAAACAAATTTTCTAAGTAAAATATCCATAAATGCTTCCCCGGCTCTCAGGGTAAGAACAACCCACCAGAGAAAGACTGAATTGTAATGCTATCTGGACATTGTAGTTTATAAATAAAATGTCTCCCAAAGGCTATTCTTGAAGGTTTTGTCCTATCTGGTAGCATTATTTTAGAGTTTCTGAAAATCTCAGAAGGAGGTCCTAGTTGTAAGAGAAAAATCTCAGAAGGAGGTCCTAGTTGTAAGAGGTAGGTCACTAGGAGTACGTCCTTTGAGACAACATGCTGTCCTAGCATTCCTGTCCTCTTTCCTAGCCAACACAGTGTGAGTGGTTCTGCTATTCCCTTCCTATACTGGCAAACAAAATCCTCTAATGGAAGCTTAAACTATTTTGTCACAGTGACAAAAAGCCTTGATTAATACAGAAATTTGATAACAGAGATTTAGGGTTGTTGCTATTGACTAAACAAAACCATATGGTTCTCTGAAATTGGTTTGCAGAAAGAGGTTAGAAAAGTTTAGAGAAACAGACCAGATAACAACCAGGATGTTGGAGGCAGACAATTCTAGTGGGAGCTCGGAAGACCAGAAGACTGTGGTCTTAGCTGCTGTTAGTCAAGTTTACAGTGAAAATTGGGAGCAAAAAGCAGATAGAAAGATTTGAAAAACTTGGGTTTGTTTAGAAAAACTCTACACCAGTTTGAAACTATGGAAGACAAGTTTTCTGAAGAGCTTAGTGTGAAAGAAGCCAGGTTCATTTTAATGAGACAACAGGAAAGATGTCATGGGAGCATCTCAGGAACTGGCCAGATGCCCACCCACTGCACAATGGTAAAAAAAAAAAAATCAAAGACTTTTCATTGAGAAACCAGAGCCTGTAGGGCACTCTGACCTCATGCTGAGTGAAGTTATTTCCCAGAGATGATTTCATCATGCTCAGCTACCCAGGCACTCTGAGACCACTTACAATGGCAGCAGACTTTGGTATAATTTACCTGATGCTGGTTTTGTAGACATATAGAATGCTAAAGTCACAGAGTCATGAAGGTTTCTACTCAGATTTCAAAGGAAGGCTTAGAAGTGAGACAGTGTGTACAGAGAGTTCCTGAGAGGGAAATACAAGGAGCTGTGGGAACGAAGCCAAAGAAACAAATGAACATCCAGGAAGTTAAAAGATTTTAGGCACATGGAACTGTACTGAAGAATGCTGCAGGCAAAAAGAAAATCTAGCCTTAAAGAGAGGCCATATGGGTTTTAACCATCAACGATGGGATGCAATCCTTCTTAGAGGTAGGCTCTCAATGTTTCTGAAAAGGAGGTCTCTTTCTCATATCTTACCATCATGTACCCTGGACAGTGGATATGGGCTACAGATTTCATTTCTATGCCTCTATTCCTCCATTTTGGAATGAAAATATTTATTCCCATCACTTTATGTTTGAAGTTTATCCAACTTATTTTATAAAGGTTCACTTTTAAAGTGAGTCTTAGCAGAGATTTTGAACTTGAACTTCTGTTCCCTACAGAAGTTCATTCTTAAAGGCTTGGTCACACACTAGAAACACTACTTCTGTACATTCTGGGCACTTTAAGAGCGGGGCATAACTGGAAGATGTAGGTCACAGGAGCGATGTTCTTGTTTTATTGTTTTGTTTTGTTTTTGTTTTTTTTAAGACAAGGGCTTCTCTGTGTAGCCTTGGCTGTCTTGGACTTGCTTTGTAGGCCAGGCTGGCCTCAAACTCACAGAGATTCACCTGCCTCTGCCTCCCTGAGTGCTGGGATCACAGGCATGTGCCACCACACCCAGCCAGAAGGAACAATGTTCTTAAGAGTAGTATCTTGTCTTAGTTCCCTGTCCCCACTCTCTTTCTCTCTCTGCTTCTTGGTTACCATGATGTGACCTATTCTTTTATACCATCCCTACCATAATGGACTAAAACCTGTAAAACCATGAGCCAAAATAAATATTTTCTTGGCTAAGTTATTTTCTGAGGTTTCTGAGACAAAACAAACAAACAAACAAACAAACAAACAAAAAACCCAGAGAGATCAAGCATAAGTCACTCCATTTTCCTCACTCTTAGTTTTTATTTACAAAAGTTTGTTGGGAGGACCCTCAGATCTAAGTTACACAAAAGCATTCTGAAGGTTGTCAAAAACAAACTTTTCTATTTTAAAAAAGGAAAAACAAAAACCTCCAGCTAACTTTTCAGTTCCTAAATATCTCAATCACAGCAACAACAGTATTATTGTACTAGACTCCAAGCTAACCAATACCTGGAATCCCCTTGACACTGTAAAAATATAAATTTTTTAAAAAATTGCTAAAAATCTGTCTTATTTCATAACTATAAAACAATCCATTATCATCAGTTAAATGGCATTGTTTCCCAAATGGCATACAGTAATGTACAGTCACATAATTTTACAGGAAAAAGAAATCAAAGAATTTTCATCTGGCTTAAGATTATTTGCCAAGACCTCACTATAACAGCAATTAACCTTGTTAATTTCTGAAGCTTGTAGAGGGAGGGCCATATAACTAAAATAGCAAGAGCAATTGACCTTTTGTTTTATTGTACTTCTGGGCACCCTCTGTATAAGGTTACCCTGGTTCATTAACTTTAATAACCCTTCCTCTTGGGCTCGGAGTTCTCAATGTTCTTTCTGAAAAGCAGGTCTCTTTGTACGAATAAACTCTCACAGCAAAGAAAACCCACATTTCCACAACAGCCACATTGATAGCTGAGCAAAATAAAATCTGGCACAGGGCAAGCATCCCAAAAGAATTAAGCCAAGATGTCATTCCTGTCCGTGGAATCTTTGTAGTCCAACTGAAGCAATAGTACAGTGAAATGAATTTTGTAAAAACTTACTTTTTGATGTACCCAAATAAAAGAGGCATAACAAAAAATTTTGATTAATCACTTAAGTCGCACAAAGATAAACCATGTAGAAGCAAATATCAAACAGTGTCATTAATCCATAAAAGATAAAAAGGTTTAAACTATAAAGCTACCCAGAGAGAACTATGGTGAGAAGTACGTTGTAGAAAACAGGAAAAGCATAAATCTTAGCAGAAAACCTGGCTTACTGGAAATCCATGCCCACTCACACAAGTCCTGTAACAACATGTGTGTTTATCCTAAGGCAACACAATCTTTCTCAAGCAGCAACCCTTTCTTTTAATTTTTTTCCCCTTAAAGGAAAAGAAGCTATCATGGCTATGCATTTGTCCTAACACTTCAGCAATATCTATTTGAGAAGTTTTAAACACTGATTTGAACTCAAAAACCACTATAGAAAATAAGGTTTACTACTGTGTGGTGAATAAGTAAATTAAAGAAAATGTATAAAAAATAAGGACACAAAAGCAGTAGGCAGACAGAAAGTTTAAAAAGACAATGACTAGATCATGGTCAAAGTTCAATTATTAGGATTTGAACTTAATTCCACAAACACTGAAGGAACTATAGAAAATCTTAAGCAGAGGTGTTAGAATATGAACTTGCTGCAGAACTGACTGAAAAGGAAGACACAGGAAATGATAGAGATTGCTGGTAATATAGTTAGTAGTTGCCTATTTTCAAAATTTTAAGCCAGTTTCATTTAAGAGACCACAGCAGACAATCATCACTCAACCTATCAATTAGCACTTCATAAATATTACAATTAAACTATTATTCCTTGGCACAAAGAAGACATCATTTGGTACTAGAACCAAATAAACCATGGATCTACTTACTCCTAGTGGTACAATTTACACATTATACACGAATTAAAAATAAGGGAGATATGTTAACACACGTAAAGAAATTTGGCCTTTGTACACCACCTGTACACATTTAGTCTATAAAACAGGCTTTTTACTTGAAGTGCTCAACTGCAGTATCTACCACTCTACCCTAAAAGAGTAAATCAGACTGCCGATTGCATAAACCTCCACAAGATGGCACACTATAATTAAACAAGTTTGTCCATTTTGAAACTATATCAACTATGTGCTAAAAGAGAAAGGCAAAATGTCAAACACAAATCAAGTGCCAACAAGAAGACAGGAGCCAGCGAGATGGCTCAGTGGGTACAGCCCGGTGACCCAAGTTCACCTGACTACACGATGTTTTCCTCTGACCTCCACATACATATCTTGACACTCACACCCAAACATAAATCTCTCTCTCTTTCACACACACACACACACACACACACACACACACACACACACACACACACACGCACACACACCAGAAATACAGCCACATGAATGTTTGATCATAATCAACAATCCAAACTCCTCTTCATTCACTTCATTAAGAAGCTTTAAAAAACTGAGATATGTTTTTTAAAGCACTTTAATACAAATGCTATAAAGGTAGTTCAAGGTTCAGAAACTTGAAAATGAGGAGAGCTTCTGTGAAAACTCTCCATCAACTTCTCCTGCAGCTATAAAATAATGGGTATTAATGACATGTGCTGCCTGAGCCTTATAACCTACTCAGTGGGCAATCATAGCGTTTAAATACTTTAAGCTCCCAAAATTCAGCAATAATTATACAGGATGAATAGCCTAATATAAGACATTCCATGCTGAAACAAAATAAACACATCTTTTCACACAACCTGTTTTGCCTAAATCATAGTTGAAATTCAATTCATAATTAAAGAATATTAAATAGAGAGGTATCAGGTTCAGGGACAACAGTAAATAAAACTAACAAACAGAGACGGTAGGCCAAAGTACCACATTCCTCTCCTACTACAGTAGTACAATATGACTCTCAAATGACAAGAGAAGTTTTGGCAGTTAAATAGTAAAATTTAAGCCACTGTCCACTTTGATGGTCACCCTATCCTTTGACCTGGCATTAAGTGAAATGGCATTTAGAAAACTTCCAGTTAAACTACTGACTGTAAAGGAGAAATGAAATTTAAGAACTATGAACCTATCACCTCCCCCTGAGAGGAGAGCAGCCTTACCAGGCCATGGAGGAGGATAATGCAGCCAGTCCTGATGAGACCTGATAGGCTAGGGTCAGAGGAAAAGGGAGGAGGACCTTCCCTGGGGGAAGGGCATGGGAGGAGATGAGAGGAGGGTGGGATTGGGAGAGGATGAGGGAGAGGGCTACAGCTGAGATACAAGTGAATAAACTGTAATTAATAAAAATAAATAAATTAAAAAAAGAATTAACCCAATGTTTAAGTAAATAAGATATACGAAACACTAGGAAGAAACAACTGCTTTGACATACAACCACATTAAATAGGCCAAAATGAAAATTACTTAGCTTCACTGGTAAGCACCTATGAACTATGCCTTAGCTTGTAGTTTATTTCTGTACCTGCTCACTGCTATTTGTGGCTATTTTGTTGTTTGTTTTTTTTTTCTTTTTGTGCCTTGTTAGGAAAGGAGCATGACAGCTATTGTATCTGATTTACTGCTGATCAACACTAGTACAGCTATGAGACAGCACAATGTTCCACTCCATCCACCAGCTCAAATCTCAGTAAACACATATAAACTCTAAGACTAGGCGAAAGCTCAATGATGAGTAGACATCATCATTGGCACGACAAGAAGGTTTGCTCAAGACCTGCTCTTGGACATCTACACATCCTCTAACAGCAGAGGAGAACAGCACAAAGACTATAACACTGTACCTAGCTAGGAAGGACCTCAGCATGCCTTACTCCCATCTCCTTTTAGAACATGCATCACTGACCACACTAGAGGAATAATCACAGGACTAGACAGATTCACTGCAGAATTTAACAAGACCTTACAGAACCAAGAGAAATGTTCAACATATAACAGAAAGAAAAGACTGTTTCTAAACTCATTCTATAAAGTAAATATTATCCTGATAACAAATATAAAGAAATAACAAAAGAACCAGAGACATACATGCTAGATGAATATCTATGTAAAAATTCTTAATAAAAATCTTCCAAACCAAATTCAACAAAAACACACTGAGAAACTAAACACCATGATCATATTGGTTTCATTCCAAGAATACAAGGATATATCAACATATGCAAATTAACAAATATAATCAAGGGAGAAAAAAATTGCATGATCATCTTAATAGACACAGAAAAGGCATCTGAGAAAATTCAACATACCTCCATGATAAAGGCCCTAAAGAAACTGGAGACAGAAGAAAAATGCCTCAAAATAATAGAGTATGTATATAGAACACTAATGACAGATACTATGCTGAATGGGGGAGCTGAAAGCATCCCTTCTAAAAATACCATTCTTATTCAGCATAATATTTTAAATCTTAACTAAAGTAATGAGAAAGATTAAAGGATTACAAGTACACACAGAGAGAGGGAGAGGTGGGGGGGGTGGTGGAGGGATATAAAAGGGTTACAGTACAGAAGCCATTATAAAGAGATTAACATCAGGAGCTAGGAGATGGCTCGGCCAGTAAACTACTTGTCACATAAACACGAGGACCTGAGTTTGATCCCAACACCCACATAAACAAGCCAGATGCAGCTGTGCATCTGAGGAGACAGAAACAGGAGGCATCCTGCCAGTCTTGACAAACTGCTGAGCTCCAGGTTTTAAGGGACTGTCTCAAGAAACCTAGTAGACAGCAAATGATAAGGACATCCAATGTCAACTTCTATCTCTACATACACATGCATAAATGTGTAAAAACACATCCATAGGCATGCACACATGAAGAAGGGGACACACAATGCACACCCACAAAATTAAAATCACATAATTGTAATAATCATTCCTACTATATTTCTTAAAACTGTTTTTAGGGTTAGTCAAATATGAATGGTAATATGATCGTAGGCCAGTTAGAATGTGCTAAAATTCTGTCTCTACTGCATAAAACAGAGTATGGTAGAAAAGATGTCCACACTTTCTGAGCTTCACAAGAGGGACATCCGCTAACTTTAATCTTCAGTCACTCTGTTCACACTAAGTTCTGTCATTACATTTGTCTATCACTTGAATCTTTATATTCTACCTTCAAATCCCATACATTATCTTTTTTTTCTTACATGTGTACTTTTCCTGCCATGTATGGTCTCTTTCCCATAGACAGCATAGTAATAAGAACTCTGGAACTTTTCCTGCCTGTTGAAGGTGTCATAGTCACCTCACACTGGAGCAAAGTGCATTTTGCTGAAAAAATTAAAGGGGCTTTTCCAAACAATTTCTCTTTGTGTGTTATTAGCAAGAAAATAATATATATACAAATTTTCCTTGTTAATAAACAAGGAAGGTAAGACTGTTACTCTGACACAGAAAAAATATGCCTAAAAAATGCCATATTCAAGCCTATTTATGTAGGGCAGGTGAGCATTTACAAGAAAGGGCACAGATTAGGAAACAAAATCCTATACCTTGAAAGAAAACTTTTCCAAAGAGACTCCAACGGCATTCTCAAATTATAAAGTTATTATATATTTAACAAAGTTTAAAATAAAATATTCAATCTTCTACTAAAATTTTTTGAAAATAGTCAAGATTTAGTTTCCATACTGTATTTTTCTAATTACTCATAAATATGAATCTAAAAAAGAAATATTTTTATCCCTAAAGAACTAATTCAGCACAAAAAGGTAACAAAATGATATAAATACTCTTAGAAAAGTAAAACACTGCTTGAGCCGATACTGGCATTTCCCAGAATAGTTTTATAAAGTGAGACTATGTGAAGACATGTTTCTCTCGGTGAGCCCTTTTGCTGCCTCCTCTCTCACTGTCAACGTTCATAAACATGTGCAGTCAGTGTCTGTTTTCTTTACTACTTGGTTTAATGAATAACTTAATCAGAAGTGGAAAGAGAAGTGTGTTCACTCTCACAAAGTATTTTAAATGTAGGCCAATGACAAATTTTGGCACGCAGCTCCAGAATTCTGCTGTGAGCACTGCTGGTATGACTCACCTGTCTGAACATCAATGACCATCTGGTGGCCCCCTCTCATTCCTGGTCGGTTATCTTCTCCATCACCTGAGGAAGAAAACATTTTCCATAATGAAATAATACAACCTTGTATTCTAGAGGAGTAACCTCACTTGGAAGTTCTATAAAAGGTGCTGTCAAACACCCCACTACATTCCTTCAAAATATTAAAAAAAAAGTGAAAGGATTCATAAATGAAATATTTTGTTTCAAATATTCAAAAGGTTACAGGATTCTAGAAATGTGTGTGTGTGTACTAATGAACAAACATGGATCCCCCACAAATGATAAGCAAGTATTCAACCACTGAGTCACAGTTTCAGCCCCAAGGTTACAGAATGCTAGTATCACATTTGATATAAGCCAGAAAGCCTAAGGTTTTCTTCATAAATCTCCCATTAGTTGAAATAAATTAGTTCAGTAAATGAATTTCCCTGATCTTAATATTTAAAACTGACATCAGGTAACTGTGCTAATTCCACAGGAGCACTATAAAATAACTGAAATGTCAGTATTTATATACTCGTGAGCCACTTAATCATCATTCTGCTTTTGTGTGAATGTCAGAGTATATTTACAGAAATCTACATGGATTTGCCTATTGCACACCTAGTCATATGGCAAAACATGTTACTACACTAAGTAGTAACTTCAGGCAACTACAATGTCTGTATTTTTTCAGAATAACTAGTTACAGAAAAGGTTTGGTACTAACACTAGATAAGAAATTTTCAGCTCAATTAAAAGCTCCTGGGATCATCATTACTGACCAAAATGTCATTATTAAACACATGGTTATATACAGAAATATGACAACTCCTTTCATCTGCACTGCGCTCAGGAATTCTTTTTTCTTTCGCATAGCTAGGTGCCCTTTAAATATTGCAGATCATTATCACTGAGGGCTTGCCCTTTCCTTCTCTCCTCCAGCCTATCTGATTTGCTTGTTTTCAATATTAAATTAACAAAATACTAAAATATTTATTTTTAGCATTTGTGTTTTCTGTATATAATCTGTTTATTTGCAAATACAGATGTCTTTGAATAAAATCACCTTACACAGAACTATAAAAATTCAAGTATGTTCATACAACAGATATTATATATGTTCAGGAGACTTTCAATGCATATTAATGATTAATGCTATGAAAGTTTTCTCACAAGTAAAGAGAAAGCCTTGGAAATATATAAAGACCACAAAAACCAAGTGAATACCTACAGAACCATCTTTACTTAATGTAAACATTTGCGGTAAACACATTGTTTCTATCTGGCAAAAGAGTGGATATATGCAATATAGACATTGAAGTGGGTTAATAAAGGCTACAGATTTTGCATTTGAAAAACAAACCAGTGTCTACTAAAAAAAAATGCACCTAGGATCTGTACTTATACGAAGCATGAAATATAATCACTAAGGCACTCTGATATTCAAATTAAGTGCCTCTAAGATCCAACTGTACTGTGTTTTAATTAAAATTACTATGCAACTTTTATTAGTATCTGTGTATTAGGTGCATCGTTTGTCCCTTCTATTCTCAAAAGGTCCTGTTATGTTTAGTGATGTTTTGTAGAACTTAAGTTTCCAGGAATACATACGGTAGCAGCACAGTGTGTCTATGATTTTGTACACCTCTATACAAGTAATTTGTAACAGCATTCTGTGTGAAGAACAAACAATACTGTTTTTGTTTGTTTGTTTTTTCACAGTGATGAAACAAGAGCTTAAAAGACAGTTTAAATACAATAAACTAGAACTGGGATTATAGCTCACTGGAGTGAGCTTACCTAACGTGTACAAGACCCTTTGTTCAATCCCTAGCCTCACAAGAAAAAGATATGTATAAGAATCCACTCTGCCATCTAGTTAAGGAACCTATGTAAACACCTGTTCTTTATTAACAGGGCAGGATGCCTGGCTATCTAAGGAAAATAGACTATGAAGAAGAAACAGAACAAGCCAGATAGTATAGCTCACCTTTGGTGCTCTTAGGAATGATCTGACTCCACCGTGGCTTATATTCCTGCTGACTGATATACTGATTGAACAAGCCATCTGCAAATATAAAAAAATAAGAATTATATCTTAGCTGGCTCTTCAGCCTCCCAGTATGCTACCCAAATATAAACAGTAAACAATTAGTTGACACAACAGAAACAAAATGCATTAGCTGTAGCCCATATTAAATTTATGTGTCAACAATTACTGCATTAGTTGCTGCAAAGTTACTAATGCACTCAATGGATAAGCATGTGACTTCAACAAAGACCCTGAAAGAAGGAAAATGCTGAGAGGAGAAAAAAGGTGACAATTTAAAGCTGAAACCCAGAAACGGCAGAAAATAATTCGTAAATAATCTGAATATATGATTTATTTCATTGAAATAACCATATACACCTTAAAAATCATTTTTGACATCAATATAAACACAAATGGGAAAACAGAAGACTAATAAAAGCCTGAAAGAATATTTGCTCTGGTGATTTCTCATCACCATTCTCTATTTTATTTACTACTTTAAAAATCCTTGCCCCTTATAATGAATGGATTCTTGAATTCCAATGTCTTCCCATGAAGAGTACTTGGAGCCCATACATTTTGTTAACAGAATATAAACAAAACAACACAGAAGCAGACAACAAGTAAGGAAATACGAATGTCATCAGCTTTGGTGTAGGTATTTTATAGTGCAATCTCAGACAAAGAGAAAACCCTTTAAAATGCAGATTCCAGTTTTGGGCGGTACAAAGCCATGGAGAGAGAAAAGTACCACCAGCAGCAATAGAACTATATTTACTGATGCTGCCAAATGTTAAATCTGTTTTGTCTTAGTTCACTCAATTCTAAGAACAACCCTAAGAAGGATCTGCATCTCCTCTTTTAAGATAGAGACTGAGGAACTTTATCAAACTCACACACATCTTAAGTAGAGGGCAGGAATCCCACTTTGCTCTTCTTCTGAATCTTTCCTCAGTAAACTTTTCATCTACTTCCTGGAGAAGCCATTACACTAGTTACTGTAATTACACGGAGACTCAATTTCCGACACATCTACTCTACCCCAAATGATTAGCACACCCTACACCCATGTCTATTGAAGGTTTATAAATGATATATAGAAGCAAATTCTATATAAGGGAAGAGGAAGAATCTCCTAGCGGACTTGTAAGCAATGTTTCATGCTTCTAAACAGAAGGAAAAAGAGAAAAAAGACTTTTATTACTCTGGACACAATTTCATATACATGTACAATGTATAATGTATACAATTACTAAAGCCTATTTGTAGAGCTAGAGAAAGACTCAATTCTGTACTAATGACACAGCAGAAAAGATAAAGAAACTAGACCACTGAATCAATCAAGGAGGAACGCCCTCACCTCTGAATTCCTTAAGTCATACATACAGTGGCGCTTCCTTACCAAGGTAGCATTTTCTTCTATGTCTATCCATAGAAATAACTGATGGTGCACTAGCTCTCTTCATGAATCTGTCCTTTGACACTGCTTTCTATTTGATAAGGATTTCTCCTTGCCACTGAAAACCAAATCTTGTTCAAAAACGCTATAAAATTCCTCTTTTCCATAATTTGTATACTTGGAACTTAACCTCCCTAATAGCTTTCTTTTCTGGGTTAATCATGAAGCTGTTGTAACCAACCCTATACAATCTCTGAATTTCTTCTTTGCCTTTTTAACCTTATAAAATTCTTGGGAAGAAAAAAGTTCCTTTATAAATCAGCACCCAAGCTAGATGTGGCAGCTCCTGCCTATCATCCTAACACTGTGGAGGCTGAAACAAGAATGCTTTAAGAATGAAGTCGGCCGTGACTAGATATTAAGTCCCAGGTTTCCTGAGCTACATGCAGTCCAGATTCCATCTCATCTCCAACTCTTGACAAACATAAAAATTGGCACTTATATTTTCATTGTTATAGGAAAAAGTATATGCAGCACAATTTGATTTAGTGAATGCTTCTATTACAAAATTTACCCCTCCATAGTCTTGCTTTATTCGGCCTTCCTGACCAAAACCTCCTTCATCATAAAATTTGGGAATCTTTTTTCCCTTCAAGATAAAATGTGTTGGGCTTCTGTTCATTGTAGAAATATAAGGATAGAAAAATAAAACAACAAAAAACAAAACAAAAACATTAACCGTAAGCTCAATATTTTATAAATAAAATAAATTTTACTTAGATTTAGTGAAATATAAGTGTTAAAATGACTTTCAAAAATTAAAAAGAATGTAAAATGATTCATTAAAGAACTAGAGTGGCCTGGAGAGATGGTTCAGTGGGTAAAGCACTTGCCATATGAGCATAAGGGTGAAGTCTGAGTTTCCAGAGCCCATGTAAAGCCAATGCAATAATGCACACATATAATCTCTGTTCCTATGGAAAGATGGGAGGTAGAACCATGAGAATCCTTTGTGGCTTGAGAGCCAGTGATCCTGGCATACTTAGTGGTGAAGAATAAGAAGATTCCATTTCAGACAAGGTAGAAAGGGAGGACTGACACCGGAGGTTGTATTTTGACCTCAAACACTCAGCCTGTTATACATACACTTACGCACACAGACTCATGCACACAAAACACACATAACACAATCAAAGATCCATACTTCAAAATATGCATCAATTCTACCTAACAGCAGAGACTATTGAGGACAATGTAAATATATACAGAAAACAGAAGAAAATTATAGGTGGGAAAAACACAACATAAAAATCAGAAAAACAACAATAGAAAAATAATAAATTTCACTTTTCTGTTTGCTTTTTGGGACAAGATCTCATTATATAGCCTTGGCTAGCCTGGAACTCAGTTTGTAGAGGAGCCTAGACTAGAATTCACAGCGATCCACCTGCCTCTGCCTCCTGAGTGCTGAGATTAAAGGCGTACCTGCTGTTTTGCATTTTCTGTAATTTTAAAAAATTTGCATATTTTCCCTATCCCCCTTTCTTCTTTCATCCTTCCCCTTTTTGAGAGAATTTCACATATCCCAGTCTGGCCTCAAACTCACTGTGACCCTGAGTGGTCCTCCTGCCTGGGAAGAGCTATGACTACACATGCCTACCACAGTGGATGGAGTGCTGGGAGAGCTTTGCAAACACTAACCAGCTGATCTACCTCTCCAGGTGACGGAAAAAAAAATGTTAAAGAGGAATTCAAAAATATTTATAAAAATTATATCCATTTTAGGAGGAAACCAGTTACTAATACTTCAGTAAGTTTATTTCTGACAAAATCTGAAATAGGGTATCAGTAGTCGATAACAAAAGTAAAACATCCTAAAGCAATTAAAACATCACTCTGACAAAAGCACACTAAGTTGCTAGTAATTTTCCAACTATTTAACTTATGTCCTTGGCTATACTAAATGAACAATTAATAGAGTTTTGTTATTTAGTTTTCACTGGGCACACACCTTTTTTTTATAGCAGTGACCCTTTAAAAATATATGATTAATGATGAGACTCAGGAAACTTTTTTTATAAAAACAAAACAAAAAACATTTCTTTAAAAATCTCACTAATGATCAAAACAAACCCCAGAACATCATTATAGTACTACTGCCTATTCCCGAATTCGATTTCTCATCCAAACAGATTACATTCAAAGAAATACATAAGTAGCTAGCTTATAGAGCATATAGTCCTTTTTGGTCGTTAAAAAGTATTTTACAAATTTATCCATTTTGGCAGTTTGGCGGTACTAGTAGGGGATGTGCCAGCTAATGTTATGTAAACTTTACACGGGAGTCATTTGGGAAAAGGTACTCTCAACTGAGAAAATGACTCCCTAAGGCCTGCAGTCAAGCATGTTGTGCATTTTCTTAGTTAATAACTGATGTGGGAGGGCCCAGCCCATTGTGGGTGGTGCTACCCCAGCTAGTGGTCCTGGGTGGCATGAAAAAGCAGGCTGAGCAAGCATGAGGGAGTAAGCGCCTACCCTTCACATTCCTGCCTTGAGCTCCTGCCCTGCTTTTCTCTGATGATGGACTCTTACCTGTAAGTGTAAAGTGAAATAAACTTTTCCTACCTGTGATGGCTAGTCTTGGTTGTCAACTTGAGTACATCTGGAATTAAACTAAAACCCAAATGACTAGGCACACCAATGAGGGATTTTTTTAATTAAAAATTTTCCTTTTAAAATTATTACCATTTATTACAATTTATTCAATTTGTATCCCACCTGTGGCCCCTCCCTCTTCTCCTCCCAATCCCACCCTCCTTCCCTCTTCTACCCCTATGCCCCTCCCCTAGTCCACTAATAAAGCAGGTCCTCCTCCCCTTCTATTTGACCCTAGCCTATCAGGTCTCATCAGGATTGACTGCACTGTCTTGTCTTCCTCTGTTGACTGGCAAGGCTGCACCCCCAAGGGGAGGTGATCAGAGAGCCTGCCACTGAGTTCATGCCAGAGAAAGCCCCTGCTCCCTTTACTAGGGAACCCACTTGAAGACTGAGTCTATGGGCTACATCTGAGCCAAGGTTTTAGGTCCTCTCCATGCATTGTCCTTGGCTGGGGTATCATTCTCTTCAGGGGCCCCAGGGCTCAATTTTTCTGGCTCTGTCGGTCTCTTTTTGGAGCTCCTGTCACCTCCAGAACTTTCTGTCTCCCCCTTCTTTCAAAAGATTCCCTGCACTCTGCCCAGTTTGCCTACAAGTCTCAGCCTCTGCTTCAATACCTCAATCAGTAGAGTCTTTCAAAGGCCGTCTGTGGTAGGCTCCTGTCTTGTTCCCTGTCTTCTCCTGCTTCTGACGTCTATCACATTTGTTCTTCTGAATGAGGATTGAGCATCCTCCCTAGGGTCTTCCTTGTTGTTTAGCTTCTTTAGGACTATAGATTTAGTATGTTTATCCTATATTATATGGCTAATATACACTTATGAGTGAGTATGTGTGCCTTTCTGCTTCTAGGTTACCTCACTCAATAATTAAATTTTTTAAATTAAAAGTGGCAAGGCCCATTTCTAATCTGGGTCTTTCAGGTAGGAAGATAAACCTTTAATACACATATTTTGAGGTGGGAGGATCCACTTTTAATGTGGACCATACCTTCTGCTGGCAGCCTATATGAAAGACATGGAAGACTCTCTCTCTCTCTCTCTCTCTCTCTCTCTCTCTCTCTCTCTCTCTCTCTCTCTCTCTCTCTCTCTCTCTCGTGTGTGTGTGTGTGTGTGTGTGTGTGTCTGTCTGTCTGTCTGTCTGTCTCTCAGCCAGCTTGCTCTTGCTCTCACTGACATTCCTCCATTCCTTCACTAGTATTAGAGCCTACTTCTTTGGAATTCTGGCATATACCGAAGACTAACCAGCTGAGAGATCCAGCCTCATGGACTGACAACTACTGTATTCTTGGAACTTCTTTTTGTAGGTAGACATTGTCGGATTAGCTGGACTACCACCTATAAACCATTCTAATAAATTTCTCTCTCTCTCATATATATATATATATTATAAGTGTGTATACATGTATACATGTATGTAGAGATATGTAGGGATTAACTCTATAAATTATGTTCCTTTTGGTCATGGTGTTTTATCACAGCACTAGAAGTCCTAACTAACACAGCAGAGAAGACAGAAGCTGTAGGAAGTGGAGCTCCATCAGAGGAAGCAGACCATCACCATGATACTCTCCATCACAAAGACCCCAGAATCAACACAGGCAATGACTATAAACTAAAACATTTTGAAACTGAAAGCCAAAATAATCCGCCACTTTGGGTTGTATTTTGGAGCTAACTAACTAGCAGACTGAACCAGTAAAAATTTACAGCAGTCAAGCATGGTTGTTAAAAGTAGAGATACTGATACCAGTCCAAATGGGAGCCCAAACCTTAGCTCTGTTACTAACTAGTTATGATGCCACAACAAATTAATCATTCTCCCTCGTTTAACAGACAATGATAATACTACACACACCCCGGAAAGCAGGTATGACAATTAAAAAGTTCATATAAGGAACTTAAAAAAACTACCAGGTCATTTGTAAAACTTCACATCTATGTTGTGGTGGTGGCAGCAGCGGCAGCAATAACGACTGTGATGATGTGGGGTCGGCAATTACAGTGCTAGAAAACTAGCAACTTTTTTTGCACACCAAGTGAGAAATATGACACTTAGTCAAGTAGGAGTCAAGAGAAGGAGAGAATACAGGGAAGGTATAAAAGAAGCTACTTGAAAAGAACTATCCTGGAAGAATGAATGAGTTGGAAGTGATTAATGAAAAGGAAAGTAAACAGCAAAGAGAATACGGCAAAAAGAAAGGCATAAAGGCATACCGAAGTAGGAACTTTGGGAAGAAGCTATGTTTCAGGAAGCAGGCTGGTCAGTTATGTGGGAAGAGAATGGAGTTTCTGCATTAGTGAGGATTGCTAAGAATAAACAGAGTCCCATGGTAAAGAGAAAGAAAACAGCTCACTACTTGGGACAACAGCTCTAGTGCCTTGACTCCTAAGAAGCTCCTTAAAATTAGCCAGGGGAAAACCTGCTCGTTCAAAGACTAGGTTTCTCTGTTTTATTTATCTTCCTCTTAAGTGCTTGGATCACAGGCATGTGCCACCACACCCACCACAGTTGAAGATTAGTAACAATCAACCAGATTAGTAAGAACCAATACAAGGCTTATAGAAAGGGAAAAAGGGATGCAGAACAAAAGACAATAATAGCAAAATACAAACCAAGAGTGTAAGAAATAAGCCAGTCTTGGTTTACAACCTTAATTCCAAACACGCAACACTGCTGGCAAGTAGAGTCATCATAAACAAATGGAAAAGGTATGATAGCCAAAGACATAAGCATGAATTGTCAAAGTTGAGGAAAAGAACAAAAACTGAACATTAAAATGAAGATCAAAGTGTTAGGAGGAGATATTAGTGATAATATAATAACTGAAATGAGATAAAGAATTCAAAGAAGCATGAAAAATTAAACAGAAATATCAAGTTTAACAGGATAATTAAGACACTGAGATAAATGAAATTAAGAGTAAAATAAATTACACAATTTTTAAAGGCCTATGAGTTCAGCACTGTAACTAAAGACAACTCTATAAAAGCTAAAATATTTAAACTGTCCAAGAAAAACAACCGATTTCTTTCAAATAAACATGTATAAAAATAACAACACACTTTTCTCAACAATAACAATGGAAGCCAGTTAGCAGTAATAATATTCAAAATATGTTTGAAAGAATAAGTGCTAGCTAAAAATTCTATCTCCAACAAAAAAAAAATACCAATTTTTAAGAAACAAATGATTCAAACAAGACCTGCCCTCACTATTATAAGAATTTCTAACACTGTGCTTTAAGGCAAAGAAAATAAAATCTCAGATGTAAGATCAAAGATATAGTAATAGAGAGAAAATAAAGATGGGGGAAAACTCATGAGCCCTATATAAAATGGAGTAATGTTTACAGAGCCTTGAGTATAACAGCATAAATGACAGTGAGTGCATGAGTTATAAGTAAATAAAACTGGAATCCTCCTATCAAAAGACAAAAAAGGTCCTGACCAATTTTGTTAGCTGTATACTTGTCATAATTGTTATCAGAAATATAATGTGGACTACATTAGAGCATAGTAAACAAAGAGAAAACTTAAAATATTAAAAGGCAAGAGATGACCACAAAGAAGAAATAAAGAGCATGACAAAATACAGAAAGTAAAATGGTAAGCTGGCCACGATTGTGAGGGCCTGCTACCCCCACGCAAGGGGCAGAGACAGGAGGGTCTCAGGAAGGGCTGGTGAGTTGGCCAGTATAGCAGAAAGTGGAGCTTACGGGTCAGTGAGAGACCCTGTCTCAAGGGACAAGGTCAGAGAATGGTGAAGGAAGACAGCCATGACCCTTATCTGGCCTCTGTATATTCACACACAGGCAGAGACATCTGCACTCACACATGCCCAAACACAAAAGTTACTAACTATAAAAACTAAGTAACACTTATCAGAATTACTTTTTTAAAACAAGATACAGAAAGGTTGAAATAAAAGACTGAAAGAGAGCTAAAGACTAGAGTTCAAGTGCTTGCCTAGCACACACACAGCCCTGACTTCAATCTCCAGCGCCACAAAAAAAAACGGGGCCTGTTAACAATCATCTATAATCCCAGCATTTGGAAGAGAATCAGAAGTTCCAAGTCATCCTCAACTACAAAGCTGCACGGGCAACATGAGATTGTTTAAAATAAATAATTAAAATACTGAAAAAATATGTCATACAAATATTATATAAAAGTGGGTTAAAAACTCAAAGTAAAATTTAACTAAATATAAAAAATTAAGATGTGTAACTAAAAATATGGCAATAAAATATAGGAAGAAAACTAGAACCATAAAAGACATGCAATCTAAACATACATGGAAGGGTGTTAAGATACACTCTTCTCAGGAACTGAACCAAACAGACACTACTGATAAATGTTTGTGCAATGTGATTAGCAACTTGACTGTAGCTTGTCTTTTCCTACTTTGTGGGTTCTTCTTTTTCCCACCCCTAAAATTCCCCTATCACTCCCTATCATAAGATAGGAGAGAAAGAAGGATTAGGGGGAGGGAGGGAAGAAGGGGAACAGACAGAAAGAGAGAGATCCTTGAATCTAATTTCTTCTTTGCTTGTAGCTGGGCTTTGCTACCTTGTGGGTTCTTTTTCCCACCCTTCACAACAACCCCCCTCCATTTCACCCCCTATCAGTAGATAGGAGAGACTGAAAGATAGGGGAGAGAGGGGGATCCTGAATCTAATTTCCTTCTTAATTATTCTCTGAGAACGACTACTAACAAGCCATAACCAACAACCACTGACGCCTCTCAGGGTCCTAGCATTTATATATACCTTCTAAAACGTTCCCAGAATGTCAAACATCACACAATTGCAGAAACTATCCGCAGCTGGCAAACCATGCCTTTGCTAGAGCACAATGCAAATCATAGACAGCTGCTGTGGACAGGCCAAAGCAGCCCCAATTAAGACAAAAACATATTCTTATACTATTTCTATACTTTTTTTAAAACCAATGTTCCAAAATTGTGACTACACCTGACCTATGGATATATGCAGACCACTGCCCCCCAACGACGTCCAAATTCACAGGCTGAGACATGAAATTTGTGAAAGCTAAGCAAAACTGGCCATGTAGCAAGTGTAAGTTTGGAAGGTGCTAACCAGGTAGCATGTGTACCTGACCACTGTGCAGCTCTACTAGAAGTCACTAACAAAGACAATAACCAGAAAACTGGATGAATGTGGAAATTTAAAAATATATTTTTACAAAATTATGATTCACAAAAAAAGCCATTTCATTACATAATGGAACCACTGAATCAGACAACAATGTAAGCAGATGTAACTTTATATCCTTTATGCATGTGAGAAAACTTTAAATATATGATAATTAGCTTGGCATCCATCTAAAGATGTTATTGTAAAAAAGGATATAAAGGCTCAGCATGGTGGTGCACCCCTTTAATTCCAGAACTCAGGAGGATCTCTGTGAGTTCAAGATCAGCCTTGTCTACACAACAAGTTCTGGGCAAGCTAGGGCTACATGATGAGACCCTGTCTCAAAATAGCAAACAAAACAACACACACAGGAGGGGTGGGGGATAAGGAATCTCAGAGACAAAGAAAGAGGTTAACAGTAAACAGAACATAGAAAATATCAGAAAAGATAAACAAACCAGAAGTTAGTTATCTCCAAAATGACAAATAAACCAAATAAGTTGCTTGTAACAATGAGATTTTTAAAAAGAACAATTCAATAACTAACCAAAATATCCCAACAAATCTTACAAACATTAAAGTTAATAAGATATTAAATATACCTTAATCTTGCCAAGTTTTAAGTTTTACATGTCAATAGACAATTCCTAAAAAAATTATAACTGATTAAAGCCGAAGCAAACAACCCTGAGGAGTCCACACTGTTCATAAAAACTGAACAGACAGGTAAACAGCTCCCAGCAGGCCCATTTCAAGATAGATTCCCTAACTCTAAGAAGCTCTTCCAGGTAGGTAAACAAAAAGAGAATTCAATTTTTTTTTCCTAACAGAAAGTTTTATTTTTCATATAATCATTCAGCATGAGAATTTCCACAGGGAATGAAGGGCTGGAGTTCCATTCATTTTGAGTTATGCCAAGTTTGAGAATGATGGTGTCTTAGCCATCAGAACAAAATTTTCTAAGGTTGCTGTCTGAAAATTCATTCCAGTTTATTCCTAAATTCCACAAGCCATCCCTGGAAATGGCACCAGTGACTGTTTAACCTCTTTTGTATTACTTTAATCACATAAGATTATCATTTTTCACATAGAATTGTAGTTCCCAACTGTTCCTCAGGTACAATTCTATTGCCACAGAACTAAAACAAACAAACAAATACCAGACACCCTGAAACAATGTACCAAAGGAAATAACCATCTTTTCCCTTCCTCTTGAATGTAAAAGGCTATGATTATTTGTCCTGAAACAACTTTCCACATGCCATTAATTGTAGAAAATCACCTTGGTTGTGACTCCCATAGTCAAATGAACAGATCTATTAGATGGGAAAATTTACTTCAGTGGAAAGACAAGCTGATGATTCTTCATGTTCTCAACATCTAGCATATTTCTTGGCACATAGATTAAATTACAATGATTAAATGAAATAAAATAAAAAAGATATGGTACCTTACACCAATCAGAATGGCTAAGGTCAAAAATTCAAGTGACAACACATGCTGGAGAGGATGTGGAGAAAGGGGAACCCTCCTCCATTGCTCATGGGAATGTAAACTTGTACAACCACTTTGGAAATCAATCTGGCGCTTTCTCAGAAAATTAGGAATAGTGCTACCTCAAGATCCAGCTATACCACTCCAAGGCATATATCCAAAAGATGCTCAGGTACACAACAAGGACATTTGTTCAGCATGTTTGTAGCAGCTTTATTCGTAATAGCCAGAATCTGGAAACAACCCAGATGTCCCTTAACTGAGGAATGGATACAGAAAT
>CM053763.1:20398670-20582739 GCA_028658305.1 Pachyuromys duprasi
GCGTTGTCACTAGAGTTTTTGATCTTAGCTATTCTGGAGGGTATAAGGTGAAATCTCAGAGTCGTTTTGATTTGCATCTCTCTGATGGCTAAGGACGTTGAGCATTTCTTTAATTGTTTTTCTGCCATTCTATAATCCTCTACGGTCAGTTCTCTTTTTAGCTCCATACCCCATTTTTTAATTGGATTATTTGGTTTCTTCTGTATCCCATTTTTAATTGGATTACTTGATTTGTTTCTTTTTAACTTTTTGAGTTCTTTATATATTCTAGATATTAGCCCTCTGTCAGATATAGGGTTGGTGAAGATCTTTTCCCAGTCTGTAGGCTGTCGTTTTGTTCTGATGACAGTGTCCTTTGCTTTACAGAAGCTTTTCAGTTTCATGAGGTCTCATTTATTGATTGTTGATCTTAGAGCCTGTGCTGTTGGTGTTCTGTTCTGGAAGTTGTCTCCTGTGCCAATGAGTTCGAGGCTCTTCCCCACTTTTTCTTCTAAGAGATTTAGTGTGTCTGGTTTTATGTTGAGGTCTTTGATCCACTTGGACTTTAGTTTTGTGCAGGGTGATAAGTATGGATCTATTTGCATTTTTCTACATGTAGACATCCAGTTAGATCAGCAACATTTATTAAAGATGCTATCTTTTTTCCATTGTATGGTTTGCCATTTTTGTTGAAAATCAAGTATCCATAGGTGTGTGGGTTTATTTCTGGGTCTTCTATTGGATTCCACTGAACCACAATCCGGTTTCTGTGCCAGAACCATGCAGTATTTATTAACTATTAAAATAAATTTTAAGATTGCTTTTTATAATTCCATGAAAAATGGTATTGGCCTTTTGATTGGAATTCCATTGGATTTTGTAGACTACTTTCATTAAAATAACCATTTCCACAATTCTTACAATCCATGAGCACAGGTCTTTTCAAATCCAAGTATCTATTTAAATTTCTCCCTTGAATGTGTTTAAGTTTCCCTTGTCTTTCACATCTTTAGTTAGATTAGTTCAAGGGCATGTAAACAGGACCATTCCTCTAATTTCTTTCTGAACATGTTGCTGGTATAAAAGAATACTACTGACTTTGCAACCTGCAACTTTGCTCAAAGTATTGTCAGATCTAACAGTTTTCTGGTACAGTCTGTAGGATCTTATACATAGAATTTTTTCATCTTCAAAGCTTTCCTTTATTTTATTATTTAATTTAATTTAATTTCAGAGACAGGGTTTCTCTGTGTAGTCTTGGCTCTCCTGGACTCTTTGTAGACCAACTGGCCTTGAACTCACAGAGATCCGCCGGCCTCTGCCTCCCTGAGTGCTGGGATGACAGGCTTGTGCCACCACACCCACCTAATATTTCTTATTTTTATGCCTTTTGTTTCTCTTGTCTTGACCCTCTAGCTAAGAATTCCAGTATTACATTAAATAAGTGGTGAAAATGAAGACTCTTATCTTCTTTAATTTTAGTGGAAATGCTTTGAGCACTGCCCTATTTAGTATAATGTTGGGTATAGGTTTGTTATAATGTTGAGATATGGGTTTTTTGATTTGGTTTGGTTTTGGTGTTTTGTTGTTGTTGTTCGTTTGTTTGCCTGCATGTACTAAAAGTATTGCTGGTGCAAGTGAAGGTGATGGACTCCCTAGAACTGGAGTTACAGATGATTTTGAATTGTTATGTGGGTGCTGGGATTGAACCTAGATCTTCCAGAAGTGCTAATGCTCTGAAGGGAGTTGTATATTATTGAAAATGATTTTAGTATCTATTGAGACAATCAGGTAATCATGGTCATTGAGTCCATTCATATGACATATTATATTCCTTAATTTCTCTATTTTAACCCTCTCACCATCTCTGGACTAAAGCCAGCTGATCAGAGTAATTATCTTTTTTATGTGCTCCTGTAATCAGTTTGTGAGTACTTCGCTGTGAAAAAGTTGCAGTTATGTGCATCAGGGAGACTGATCTAATTGTGTGTTTATATAATTTTGTTATCAGAGTAAATACTGCCTTTAATAAAGAGTTTGTTAGTGCTTCTTCATTTCCTATGTTATGAAAGAGTTTCTTTAGAGGTCTGGTAAAACTCACCAGTGAACCCAACTAAGACTATACTTTTCTAGTCAGATTTATTATTATTATTATTATTATTATTATTTCAGTTTCATGGCTTGTTACATACGTGTTTAAATTATTTCATCTTAGTTTAATTTTGGTAGGTTATATGAACCTAGAAATATATCATTCCTTTTAGATTCCCAATTTAGTAGAACACACACAAGTACATACATACATATGTTGAGTTTTGAGGCAGAGTCTCACTGTGTAGCTTGGACTCAAGAGGTTTTCCTGTCTCTACCTCCCTCAGGAGTGCTGGATCAAAGACATGTGTTACCGTATTTTTTTGGTCATTTTGTCTAAGTTAATAGATTTTGTTTATCTTTTCAAAGAACCAACTCCCTGTTTCAGTGATTTTTCTTATACCATTTTGCTTTTTGTTTCTCATTCACTTCTGTCCTGAACTTATTTATGTATTTATTTCTGTGTATTGGCAAGTAGTGTATAAAGGCTAAAAGAAGGTGTTGGGTGACCTCCTCTATCATTTTCTACCTTATTTCTTTGAGGCAAGGTCACTCCCATGACTTGAAGTCCTTTTTTTTTCCCAGCCAGGCTGGCAGCCAACACACCCCACCAGCCTTCTTTGTCCTTGTCCCTCGGGGCTGTAGGTAGTGTGCACATGGGATCATAAGTGGGTGCAGAGATCTCAACTCGGGTTATGCATAGATCTACAGACCCTTACCTGCTGAGCCATGTCTCCAGGGTCTTAATCATTTCTTTTTATCTACTGATTTAAGGTTTGTTCTTATTTTTCTTTCTCTTGTTTTAGTTTGTGTTTGTTTGTTTTTGAGGCAGTGTTTCTCTGTGTAGCCTTAGCTGTCTTGGAACTCACTCTGTAGAGCAGGCTGTCCTTGAATCCTGAAATCCACCTGCCTCTGCCTCCCAAGTGCTGGGACTAAAAGTGTGTGCCACACTGTCAGGCTTGTTCTTATTTCTTCCATGGCCCTAAGACATAGCATTAGGTTACGAGACAGTTCTAAGTTCTTATTGTAGGAACTAAGGGTTCCAATCTTCTCTCTTAGGACTACTTTCTTTGTATCCCATAGGCTCTGGTATGCTGTGGTTCATTTTCATTTGGTTTTTTAAATGCTTTTTATTTCTTTTTGCTAGTGTGCTGTTAAATCTGAATAAGTTTGTATATGTTCTACAGTCATCCTTACTGTTGGTTTGTAGGTTTTTTTCACTGTCATCAGACAGAATACAAGAACTTACTTCTATTTTCCAATAACTGTTTATTACAATTTCTTTTATCTCCTAATATATAATGTTACAAAGGGTTCCATAGGCTGATGAGAAGAATGTATATTCTGCTGTTTTAGGATAGAATGCTCTGTAGATGTCTGTTAAGTATGTTTGATATATGATGTCATAATCCAAATGCTTCTGTTTACTTCTGACACAAAGTCAAACTCACTACTGTGTTGGAGTAAAGCTGTGTCTATACACCTAGCAAAGTGTGTTTTATGAAACTGGGTGCATCTGTGTTCAGTGTATGTATGTTTAGATGTTTAAAACTGTGACGTCTTCTTGTTGGACAGATCTCTCTTTGAGTTTGCAGGGTTTCTTAACTTTTTTATTTGTTCTTTTGAGAATTTTGTACAATGGACTTTGATCACAGTCATACACCCCTACTTCTCCCAGATCCATCCTTACCCACCCCCAATTTTGCATCTTCTTCTTAAAAGCTCGTGAAGTACCGTTCATGCTGCCCATATACTCTAGGATGTGTGGCAAGAACCATACCTTTAAAGAAAAATGACTGTTCCTCTCCCAGCAGGTATCAACTGCCAGTAGCTCCTTAGCTTGGGCAGTACTTCATGCCCACCTCTCTCATCTCCATTTTGTTATATGGTCTGACCTGAGCCTACACAGGTCATTGGCATGCTGTTCCAACTGCTGTGAATCCATAGTGCAACTTCCCTCCTGTGTCCTGTGTCTAGAAAACCCTCTTCCTTCGTAGTCATCCACTCTGGCTCTTACAATCTTCTGTTCCCTCTTCCCAAATGATCTCTGAGTCTTGAGAGAAGGGGTGCTATACAAATGTCCCATTCAGGGCCGAACATTCCTTAGTCTCTTACTGTCTGTACCTTGACCATTAGGGGTCTCTGTGGGCTTATCATTATGTCGTACAAAAAGCATCTTCTTGAATAAGAGTTGACAGGTATTCTAATCTATGGGTATAACAAGTCAACAGGAGTCAATTTAATACTACATCCACTCAGCAGAGTTATAGTAGAAGATTCTCTCGCAGGGCCTATGCCCTATCTAGCTACACGTTCTTGGTCCAGATAATAACACTTTCTTTCTAATGTTTATTCCCATGACATCTGTGCCATTACTGTACCAGAAGGCATGTCTTGCCAGGTAGATTACTGTTGTTGTGCATGAAGTAACCATTATTTCTTCAGACTAGGCTGGCTCTTTCTCAGTAGTGGTCATTATGCTGGAACTTGGGGGAGGCAGATTTATTGGGTTTTCATACTACCTACTGCCTTTGCATTGGAACTTCTGCTTAAGAACTTCAGAAGTTGGTTGTCATTGTTATTTCAAGTGTTTGGAGGTCACCTTGTCTCAGTGGCACTATCTGCAGTTTGGGGGAAGGACTAGGTGGCAGTACGGTTGAGATGTCACTTTCCTCTGTCAGAATATTGTTCAAGGTATTGAATTCTACCCTCAGTCCTGAGAGTAAACTACAACAATAGACACTCCCCACGGGTCAACTTTCCTGACTGTTGAGTTCCATCTGGCATCTCACATTCCTTTCCTAGGTTCCAGATGGCTGTCTTGCTGCTGGCGGTTCCTCTGTGATGGAGAGTCTCCTTCCTAGACACTCTATATCTGAAGACTATTCTGGATCAGTAGCTGGGTCTGAGTCTTGTTTTGACTCTGCCTCTGGATCCAGATCAGGCTCTAGTTTTGGCTTTGGCATGACATCCGGAAGCCTCTGCAAGTGGGTGCCTAACTGCTACAGTGAGTTTTTGGCATCCCTGCACTGAATGAATATCTGGTTTGGTGTTCAGTTTTCCTTGCCTTAGCTGGTCTTAGTTCAGCTAAGAGTGTATAAAATTTAGCCATGAAGATGAGTGGTGCCAATTTATGGGTCCAGAAGATATGATACAGTCTCTGACATCACTGGTATGTTTCCAAGATTAATATTAAAATACTTATTTTGAATCAAGTGAGACAAAATATGTATTATGCCACTTATGTAACATTCTGCCATGTTGGTTCATGAACGTAAATCTAGCACTTGGGAGACCAAGGCAGTATCACTAAGTTGAAGACCCACATAATGAACTCAAAACCAAGCTGGCTGGTCTGCCCATCAGACCCTGTCCCAAGAAAAGGAAAGGAAAGGAGAAAGAAGAGGAGAGGAAAGGAGAGAGGAATGAGGGGAGGAGAGACAGGAGGGGAGGAAAGGAAAAGGAAAAAGGAAAGGAAAGGGAAAAGAAGGGAAAAGGGAAGGGAAGGGAAAGAAAAGAAAGGAAAGGAAAGGGGAAAGGAAAGGAAAGGAAAGGAAAGAGGAAGAAAAAGGAAAAAGGAAAGGAAAGGAAAAGGATAAGAGGGTAGGGGAGAGGAGATGAGGGAAGGAGGGGAGGGGAGGGGAATGGGAGGAGAGGAGAGAGAAGAGAAAAAAGAAAAGGGGAGGAGAGGGGAAGGGGAGGGAGGAAAAAGCAAGAACAGGATAAAATGAAAGCTATAAAAATAAAAACTAAAACTGCAATGTATAGTGAAAGACCAAAGATCAGTGAATGCCTAGAAACAGAGACAGAGGTGGGCGGACTAGAAATGGTACAAAAAAAACTTTCTGGAGGCAACAGATATGTTCAGTGTCCAGTAGTATTTTCAAAGGTGTATATCAAAACTTACTAAAAATGTAGCCATTATACATCAATAACTGTTAAAAGATGAATAAAAGACAATACTAAGAAAATGAATTGGCAAGACACGGATAAAAAGAAATCCAAAAAAGGACTTATGTACAGGATATAAAAAGAAAACAATCTTCTTTTAAAAAATGGGTAAAATAATTCATTAAAAAACTAAACAGGACCTGGGTTGTGGTGACACTCCCCTTTGATACCAGTACTTGGGAGGTAGACACAGACAAATCTCTGTGAGTTTGAGACCAGCCTAGTCTACAGAATGACTTCCAGGCTAGCCAGGGCTACACAGAGAAACCCTGTCTCAAAAAAGCCAGAAAAAAAAAAAAGCAGTTAAAAACTAAACAGGACCCAGGAGAGGCATGGCTCAGCGGAAGAACATTTTCCTAGCATGTGTGAAGCCCTGAAGTAATCTCTAGAACCCTCTCCCAACCAAAAAACTCTACAGTGAGTGGAGCAGAAATGCTTAGTATCAGTCACCCAGGAATTATAAATTAAAATTACTCATACCAATGATAATTACTAAACTGAAATGTGTGTCAGCACATTTTGTGAGGCTGTAAAGCAACAACTTTAATATTTTCATCTAAAGTATTCCTGCCTTAGAGTATAACAATCATATTTCTAAATATTCATCTATAATAAATGAAAATATTAATTATACTTTAAATCTTAAGAAGGAATATTATGGAACAGTTAGTCCTAATTACCCCCAAACTGAAGAAAAGCCACATATACACAAAAAGAATAAAATTGTTGTACACACATACAATGAAAGAGCATCATACAAAATAAAGAAACACTAAAGCACATGACAACCCAGATAACCTTTCAGGCGTAAAAAGCCATGTAATAAGAGCATACAATCACACACATTCACACTCTCAATCATTCTCTGACTGCATTCATATTATTTTTTTGGACTGGCCAAACTAAGCAGTGGCAAAAGATCCTACTAGTGATTCCCTTTGGGTGGACAGTGGGACAATGAGATTCTCTAAAAAAAAAATTAGAATAGAACTTACTAAAGTAACAGAAATATTTTATAGGCTGATTGGTATAAGTTATATCGGTATATCCGTTGTTCAAACTGGATATGGTATATAGTAAAGTCCATGCATTTTACTGGTTGAAAATTATAGCCATTAAAACTATATTATAATCAAGGCACAGTGGCACATACCAGTAATCCCAGCACCCAGGACTCTGAAAAACAGGAGAAATGCAAATTTCAGACCAGGTTTGGCTACTTAACAATTTTGAAGCCAGTCTGAACTACATGGTGAAACCTTTATGCCTAGGCCTCAGGTAGTCTCCACAAATCTACTAAAGGAAACACAAAAACACAAAGGAAAACAATACATAAAGTTATTTAATAAAATACAAATAATGTCTCTTTCCAGGCCCTGCACCTCACCTGGGCAGCACAGTAAAGCTGGCCCTGATTGTGGGGTTAGAAGCTGGGAAGAGGGCTTGAGAGCAGGAAAGCTGGCCCGGCCCCTCACCTGGGCAGCACCATATAGAATTGGCCCTGCTGGTGTAAGTGAGTCACCTCAAGGGCAGGTGAGACAGAGAGCCCGCCTCTGCCCCTGCTGGCTACAGCACTGGATGAGTTGGCAGGGACACTGCTAACAGCTCACCCTGGTGGTGTGGGTGCAGGAGAGCTGGGGGGCTGACCAGCTCAGCTACCTCTCAGGCCCAGATCCAGGGCTCTGAGTTGGGCCACCCCAACATCTAGCCCATCTATGAACTGCTGGAGCATGTGAAAAAGCTGGTTCTACAGATCCAAAGCTGCAGGATCTCCATGACACAAGGCAACAACAGTTTACCCAAGAGGAGTCCCAGTGAGGATCCAGTATTGATAGGGTAGCAGAAGCCGGAGATCTCGAACACCACCAATGACTCACTGTAATGAACAAGTATAGACACTGTGGAGCTCATTGTGACACACTACATATTCCACAATGACATTTTTTTTTCCTTTGCAGGAGGTTTGCTGGGTGGAGAATGGGTTGGAAGGCAGATGAGTGAGATTGATAATGCATGATGTGAAATTCACCAAGAATCAATAAAAAGTTAAAAAACAAATAATGGCTCTTTGGAAAACTTGAACAAAACAAAAAATAATTACACTGAAAGGCTCTATTTTCTTTCCTTCCTTCCCTGGAAAATAACCAATTCCTATTATAGTCTCATCATAGTTCATCAAATTGAAAAATAATGAGTATGTAAGAAGCTAAAACATGTCCCAGCTATATATCTCCATCCCAATAGGTAATCACTATGTTTCTTGACAAGAACAGGTTGTACGAAACAAAACTAGCTGTTTGTTAATCTGTTTCAGTTGCCCTCAAGCCTCCAAAGTAAATAACAATATTTAATAATCATTCATTTCTTTAAAACTATTTTGACATAAAATTGCTGCAGGAATACTATGAAGTAATCTTAAAGCAATTAAGACACTTGTAACTGCTTCTACATTTTTAACAATCCCAGAATATTCATAAGACCTCTCAGAAAATGTATTTTCTATGTAGGATTAACAAATATTACTATCTTAAAGCATTGATAGGCTTCCATCCATGCTACATATAATCTATAGATCATTCAGAATTGATTGACCCTGAAGTTTATTTTTAAAGGAAAGATTGGCCAAATGGATTTGTTATCATCATTTTCATTTGTACAAGTTCCACTTGCTTTTCACAAGTTGACTAGATTATGTCTTATAGTTTCCTATTCCTTGCAAGTATCTTTTCATGATTTAAATATGATTAGATGTTGATTCCAGTGTCATTTAGTACTTTTAATTCCACATCTAAACTTTTTTATTTACAGATATTGGATTTCTGGTTATTTTTACATGTATATCACTCACTTTCCTTTAGATTTGTGGAGACTACCTGAGGTCTAGGCATAAAGGTAAGCAAGCCCAAAGAACCCTTTTCTCCTTAAAGCTTGGCCACATATTGTCACTTATTCCCACACTGACTTCTGGAGACTCTTGAGACCAAATATGATCCAAAACAAGCACACTGCCATAAGCTCCTCCAGATGGACTTCCTCACATTATCCTATCAGCACCACCGCAGCTCCATCTCTTGTCCCTACAGCCAAGAATTTCTGTCAGTCCTTATCCTAAGACTTGGCTGTTCTAGCGCCCTAGCTTTCATAAAGCTTAAGGACACATACAGCTTTAAATCAAGTCCATTCTGCAGTCTTCAAACCAGGAGCCAGAAATCAGCTTTACAGCCAACAACCACTATGAGTGTAAAACTTCTCACTATTGCTCTACACACCAAAACTGTGCCTATTCTGTCCAATAAATAAAACTAAATTGCTCACATCCTTTGAGAACGGTCACAAAAATCTCTCAGATTTGGGTCATAATTAAAATTGAGACAAATAGATTACATATTACCTATTTCAAAATTATGTTAACCTTACTTAATTACAAAAACTTTCGGTTACTTTCATTCTAGTACTCAATAGATGAAATGCTACTGAAAACTGATTCAGGGTTCTGCTTGGTTCATCAAGAACAGAGAAAATATTTCATAGCTCTACTCCCAATACTTTACTTGGTGCCTTTTGAGTACATGCTAATTTTTAAATGAATGAAAAATATATTTAAAAAAAACATCAAATGCTACTAGCTTTAAAATAGTTGAAATGGGAATTTCATAGTAAAAAAAAACATTTCAGTAATAATGTCAACAATATACATAAAAATACAATCTTTGCTCAGAGAATACAGTGGTACTGTATTTGGTTAACACACAACATTTTGAAATAAAAAATATATATCTATCACGTGACCCAAACAAGTACAGCAACAGACAAGTAAATAAAAAGAAAAATAAGTACAGAAATGAGGCTCTGATGAATTCTAGTATATTAAGTATGTTTACTCATCCACATTATCATACCTTCAAGGATAGAGACACTTTAAATGTACCTAATTTACTCCAAGCATTATAGACTAATGAAAGAATGATCCCTTTAATGATAGCACTAGTTACTAGGGAAAGGGAGTATAGTTCAGGGTCGCAACCCCTTCTAAGTACACTATTTCAACATAGCAAATCAAGCTAAGATGGCTTAGCAGGTAAACGTGCTTGCAAGACTCAAATGATGGAAGGAGAGAACAGACTCCCATAATTCATCCTTGCATCTCCATATGCATACACACTTACACTCAACACCCACATTCAAACACATACACAAATAAATAAATGTAGTTTTCAAAAGACTACGATAATGTAACAAACTAACAAACTAAGTTGACTTTTCTCAAAAGGCACCTCATTCAAAGTTCAACTTACTAACATTTCCTTAAACATTTACAGAAAGGTTTTAGTATGATAGAGTGGGAACATAACCTAGTTCAGCTCAGAACAGCATTCTAGTCCCTGTCTAACATTTTCCTCATAAGTTTGCTTTTTAGAACAAAAGAAAAACTTAATTTTGCATCCTTATTGATGCATAAAAATATAGGTTAGAATTTAAATTTTCAACAGAAAGAAGTCAAAGTGTCTCTTCAAATCCCACACTGTTTTTACTGATAAAAGATTTAAAAGAGTAAAAAGAAAATGTAGCTCATAATCCTGAAAACAAAATCAACATCAATGGGTTCTAGATAACTGATACCAACTGAGTTACGTGTCCATCTCTTCTGACTTTTAAGTAAGAATCTCAGGTGCTACATGTAATCTTACCTGAGGAGGGTAATTGCTCTCAGAAGACCATCTGGAAGACTGATCATTTGGTTTATCCACTAAAATGTTCCTGAAATAAAAAGAAAACTGAATTGATTAGTCAAAGTAACCGAAAATCAATGGTCAAAAAATAAATAATCCACCATTAGAAAACTATTGAAACTACCACAAAAATTATATGTTTGCAGTCTGAAAGAGAACAGTATATAAACCACAGAAAGATGCTTAGAGAGCCTCTAGTTAATGTAAGACTTAAAAGGCATTAAAAAGAATAGTGGGCCAAGAAAGAGCCAACCTAGAAGTATGAAAGAAGCTGGAAAAGAATAGGAAAAAATAAAGGCCGTAGCATGAACTTTTAACAGAAAATATACAATAATACCCAGAGTCTATACTGCTACAAATAACACTAACACAACCACTAGAAAAAACATCACAGAAACCCAAATTGTAAAACTTTGAATAAAATATACTACTAGTACTCTTCCAAACACTATCAACTGAAAAACAAACAGGGCTGGACAGATGGCTCAGTGGTTAAAGGAACTTGTTCCTGAAGAGGACCAGTGTTTAATTCCCAGTACCCACATGGAGGCTCATCAGTGACCCCAGTACAGGGAATCTGAGGTGCTCTTCTGACCTCCACTGGCACTGGCACACATGTGGCGCAGACATACGTGTGAGCAAAACACTCACACACATAAAACACATAAAATACACATACACATATAAAATAGATAAATCTGAAAAAAAATAGTGAACAACAAACAAAAATAACAGCACTGAAAAAAGGAAGACTGAAGACACTGTCCTGTATCAAAGAGGGGAAAGGAAACAAGACAACTAAATGTAGTATGATTTGTTGGATGGAACCCTGGATGAATAAAGACATTTCTGGGCAAACTAGTAAGACTTAAACACAATGTAAAGTTTACTTAATAGTAACATATCAATGTTTGTATCTTTGTTATGACAAATTTATCATGCAAATATTAAATGTTAGCTGTAGGGGAAACTACTTACGGGAAATAAAGTGTATTATATTTGAAGCTTTTCTGTAGTCTGTAATTATTTTAAAATAAGAAGTATATTTTTAGATTGTTAGCTGTATACGTGACAGAGAAAACTGTTTAATAAAGAGGGAAATGATTGACATATTTATGCTATCACAAATAATAGATTTATTATTACAACAACAAGATGAGTGAATAACTTTTTAAAAAAAGATTTCTTTTTATTTTATGTGTCCAGGTGCTTGCTTGCATGCAAAGGACAGAAGAGGACACCAGATCCACTAGAACTGGAGTTACAGATAGTTGTTAGCCACCATGTAGGTGCTGGGAATTGAAGGTCCTCTACAAAAGAAACTGCTCTTTTCTTTAACCACTGAGCCATTTCTCCAGCCCCATGTGAATAAATTTTAAAAACCAGACCATAAAGAAAAGAACCTCCTTCATATAAATATTCCACAAAGGCAAGACATTAATATATAAAAAATTAAAATAATTAGGAGGTAATCAATTAGAATACAGAAAACAGAAAATATAAAAGGTAACTAAAAATCTAAATATTTAAATTACTTAAATATAATCACATCATATAAACAGGCAAATACCCAAACATGCAAAATCAGTATTAACCAACCACATGCATCTGCCCTTAAAAATTAGGGTCACATCCTCAAAACATATATTTCTGAATTAAAACATTAACTGCTAGCTAAAGCTTACAAAATGATACTGTTTTGATGGTAGGTATAAAAATTAATAGATATTTGTGGACACAATTCTAACATACTAAACATCAAAAACAATTTAAATATGAGTATAAAATGAAAATGATGAAAACTATAGCCACAACAATGTGGTGTCTAAATAGTCTAACTGCCTTCCATGTATAAACTATCCTCTTTTAAAGTACAGATTTAGAAATTGCACACAGAAAAATTGATATGCGTAATATCTAAATAAAGATTTAAATCCATGGAGTCTGACTACAAAGGCATTTAATCACATACTACAAAGCCAAAGAATTATTCCACTTCTTGGAACTTAATCTACAGAACAGTCTAGAAAGTATTAATCATGCACATTCATCATAGCACAACTTTACAGCTTTTTTGTAAGAAGAATTGAAATTAGGTAAAATATAAAATGTTTATGTCACACAACTCTGAGTAACCATTATATACACAACAACATGACTTTAGTTACTCATTAGAAAATGTTCACTCTGTAGTAGTAAAGGGCAGACCCTGGTTACAGATGTAAGAGATAAGAGCATTCACATGTGGGGCCCCTCACACCCTTCATTTATACCGTGCATAATCTTCACCCTATACAACAGCAGAAAGACAATGTTTATCTCAAGGAAGAAGAAAACAGTAATTACCAGGGCCTGTGGGGACTGTAGAGAAAAGGGTATGGATAGAAAGAGAACAGTTAACATATATAAGGATTCAGTTTTTAGGAAGAATACTTTCTAATGTTCAGTATAGTAGAGTAGACAACTACTGTTTACAGCAATCTAACATCAAAAAGCATTAGAATTTTGAATGTTTCCAACAAGGAGAAATGACAGATGTTCAAGCTGACAGGCATGGTAATTCCTATGAAGTAAGCATTACATATTATGTACCTGTATTGATATATACTGCACCCACAAATATGCATAATGATTGCTGATTTGGCTGGCTGGCTGGTTGGTTGGTTAGTTGGTTGGTTGGTTGGTTGGTTGGTTGGTTGGTTCTGAAGAAGACTTACTTTGTAGCCTTCAATAGAGCTTGATTCCTAGGAATTTTTCTACAAAAGGCTTCTAAGTGCTAGGATCACAGCCATGAGTCACTATGGCCACAAATAAACTTTCAACACCAGGAGTAAAATAGACCATACTCAGAAAGACAGGCATACATGTTGTCTCTCATCTGCAGAATTGAAATTTTTACACAGGGATGAAAGTAGAAGAGGATAATCTGATGAGGAGGAAAGAGGGTGACTAATCAAAATACACTAAACACATCTGAAAACCAGTGAACTAGAATTTGAAATAAAAAGTAGCATAGAAATCAAAGACTATAACAGTGCTGCATTTCCTTTATGAACAGTTACACACCATCAATGAGTTATAACAAAGCTTCATTACATGAACATTTTGCTAAGGTAACGCCATAAGAGAAAATGGTTATCTGTGAACAAGGAGATCACAATCTGTTTTTGACAGCATAAAGTTTAATTTTGGTATACAATGGTATACAAGAAAATACTTTTATTCATAATGCAAAATAAAGGCCAAACCTTAAGTCAATCTTTAGTATCTCCCAACTTCAGAAAGTAAAGCCTACAGCTTTCCTCTAAATCAAGTACTTGTTGCTATAGAGGTTTAGACACACTTCCAAATACTTTGCAACTTTAAGATGCGAAGCATTTTATAGTGAGGAGTTTACTATATGCCAAACTGTTTATTCCACAAATTTCCACTGAGTCTTACCTAAGTCAAGATAGTATTCTAGGTTCCAAGGGTACAGTAGTACATAAGAGGTGCAAGACTCCACTTCTCATTCCAATGATAACAAAAGAAGCAACTAGAGCTGTACATAATTTCATTCTACTGTAAGTGCTAAAATTAAAAAAATAGAATTTTCAAATAGGACACAAAATGACACACACCTACCTATGGAATAAATACTCATTATACTAATTAGAAGAAGCCACTTACATAAAAACAAAGGGAAAGTCTATTTTTCACAAAGGAAAGAATAAGTTCAAATCCTGGCAACAGCAAACAATCCTAGAACTGGATAAAGTCAGATAATGTCTTTCACAGGCTCCAAGATGTAGATGAACACAGAAAAATTCTAAGAGAACTGAACCACACATGCTGGTCCTGGACTTCTAACTATGTGACCAACAGTCGCTAACTCAGAGAAAGACAGAGATTTACCCAGAAAAGAAAAATGCAGGAACAGGAAAAACAAAACAACCTAAAAGAACAAGAACTCAGTAAGCAGAGGTTCAAGTAATACAGCCTTTAAATCGCACAACTGTAAATACTAATAAAGAGTCCCCTTCAGAAAACAAAGAAAGGGGAAGGGGAAAAAGAAATGTTGTACTATTTCTTAAAAGTGACTGTAAAAATACTTTGTAACTGGGAGATGGGGCCTTGAGTCCCAAAGCTCAAAATTACACTAGGCCATTCCTTCCTCCTTCCTTCTTGCCAGAAGGGGTAGGGTGCGGGGAAGCCTACCAGAAGATACTGGAGGAAAAACAGTATTCTAACAGATAATAACTTCAGTGCAATCAATCATAAAGAAGATGAAAACTGTTCATTAGTATTTTGAAATGCCCTAAAAGAAATTAAGAAAACAGCAGCAAAACTGGGGCTGAAGGGATTGCTCAGTGGTCAAGAGCAGGCTGCTCTCACAGAGGACCTGGGCTGATTCCACCCACATGGCGACTAACAATATCTCTGACTCTAATCTTACTCTTCTGGCCTCCACAGGGACTACATAAACACGGTGCACCAACATACATGTAGGAAAAAACCTACACACACAAAAATTAAAAAAAAAAAACTAGTCAAAGTTGCAACATCTCAGAAAAGGTCTGACCAGACAGTAGGTACAGTCAGTGAGTCACAGTGAGGGAGAAAACTTGTTTGGGGGGTTTGTTTTTAGAAAAAAAAAGAAGAAGAAAGAAACAACAAACAAAAACTTAAATTATAAAAACTGTCTTCCCCAAAATCCATCCACCAAAAAAATTCAGAAAGAGAACAGGTGAGAAAGTAATGAAAATAATCAAACATATACAAAGAAAGCAAAGCAGAAAATAGTTCAAGTCATGCTTCAGGCAAATCTTCCTAAATTAAACTTGAATCCACAGTAAAAGAATACTTAGCGTACTAAGAAGGTGCCCCACAGGCTATTGATTTGTTTGTTTGTTTGAGACAAGGTCTATATATCCCTGTCTGGCCTGGGATTCCCTATGTAGAACAGGCTGGCCTAGAACTCACTGATCATTAATAAAGAAAATGCCCCACAGACATGTCTGCAGGCTGATTCCTCAACTGGGTTTCCTTCTTCTCAAGAGTGTCTAGGTTTTTGTCAAGTTGATAAAAACCAGCACATAGACATATCATATTCAAACAGCAGACACACAAAAAAAAAATTGTCAGAGTGAGGAGAACTACATTAAACTTCTCATCAAAAACTCCACAGGGAAGTAAAGTATTGAAAGGAGGGGAAAAGAGAACCAATCTTTTTTTTTAATTTATTTATTTTATGTATATGAGTGTTCTATCTGTATTTACACTTGCCAGAAGAGGGAATCAATTCACATTATAGATGGTTGTGAGCCACCATGTGATTGCTGGGAATTGAACTCATGACCTTTGGAAGAACAGACAATGCTCTTAACCACTGAGCCATTTCTCCAGCCCTGAGAACCAATCTTGATATGTGATTTGAAAGTATAGAGGGAATATTCATGGTTAAAGGTTTAAATGAAGCAGGACATAGTGGGTGCATAGAGGAAGAGACAGAGGTAACCAAAACTAAGGCTGTATTAAAAATCCTCTACTCCTTTATAATCTATTTTTTAAAAATCATAAAGGTATTTGAGCACAGGTTCCCTGCATGGGTGAGCAATGACTTCCTCAGAAGACATGGTTGTTAAATGAAAATCTTGGTGCCAGGGGTGGGACTCTTCCTTAGGAATGATTCATCAAAAAGGTCATCGGACTCCCCACAAACAGTATTGTCACTTCTCTTCACTGCTCAAAAGACTAGACTTTATATACCCTGCTGCTGAAGACAAAATACATTTTTATTGTAAGACATACAGAAATCAAACTGGAATTGACCTGAAAACTTCCTCATAGATGGCTAATTTTCATAATGCTGGGAGATGCTATATAGGCAGGTCATCAATGGTATTACCCAGGAGTGAATCCAGGATCTTACAATAGGAACTTAGAAGGCAAGAAGTACCCAAAAGTGTAATAATGGCATGAAGATATGGGGTAACCAATCACTTTCTGGTTGGCTCTAAGGCCTGCTCCATGGAAGAGAATTCATGCCTGTCACTGTTAACCTGGTCAAAAGTCCAGGAGGTCATAGGCCTGGGGAGTGAGGGGGGGGCAACCTTTTACTGCTGTTCTACTAAATGGATATGTTGTCAAATTGCCTTCTAGATACTTGTTTATGCCCATAGACGAGCGCTGCTCTCAACTCTGACCAGAGAAGCTGATTCTATAGTGAAGAGCAATTAATGCAAAGACTCATGGCTACGTCAAAGTGCCAAGAAAAAGTGACTGTTGAGTACTCAACCCTAAATTGGACTCCACAGTGGAGAAAGGGTAGGAAGAATGTACATGTTGAAGGGTGGGTAGAGAGCTATGAAATGTAGTACTCTGGGCATGACAATGCTGCTGCATAATTGAAGTTACTGCAATTATGTTTACCTGCACAAGATCAACAAGATCCATCCATATTCTAGTAGGTAGCACTACCTGGTGAGTTTTTTAAAAAAAGGAGAGGGCATAAAGATGGGAAGAGAACATGTTGGGAGCATATTGGCATGTTGGGGGATTAGGAGTGGATAAAAATCAATGTACACATGTATGAAACTGCCAAAGAATAAAGGATTTTAAGTATGGGAACTTCCAGAGATGAAAACAGACTTCCAACTGTATTAATTTTGTTATACAGTCCATATATCAAGATTGAGTTCATTTAGAAAAGATAAAGTAGAGAGAGCGTCCTTCCCTCTCTACCATTCTACATGAGATGTTTCAGACAGAAGACCTTTTTGCAGTTGGCTCCTGAATCATAGATAGCTCAGCTTCTAAACTAATCCAATAAAGTTCTGTCTATTACAAAGCACCCAATCTGTGGCACTCTGCTATAGTCACAACAAAAGAGGAACAAAATATATTCTAAAAATCAGTATCTATATCACCCAAAAGCAATATACTAGTATTTAAAGCTGGAGTTAGATTAATCATAAACATATTTTACAAACTTTAGAATAAGCACTGTGATGGTCTGAATGAGAAATGTCTCCACAGTCTAAGGCATTTCAACACCAGGCCCCAGCTGGCGGCACTATCTGGGGAGGTTTAGGTGGTGCAGCCTTGCTGGAGGAAGTACGTCACTGAAGGAGGGCTTTGAGAGTAAAAAGCAGTGCTTACTTCTAGTTGTGCTCTTTGCTGCCATGCTACCCAGCCATTATGAACCGGTAACCTCTTAGGACTGTAAACCAGAATATACTATTCTATTAACACAAGCACTAAAAATTAAAGGGTTTAATATGTAAAAAAAGGAAAGTCAAATCAGAGACCAAAAAAACATAAAAAGGAGTAAGAAACAAGTGTTTGAAACAGAAGAGTTGATACAGTAGATAGCAATCCAATTGTATCAGTACTTTATATGTGAAGGGTTTAAGTGAACCAACGAAAAGAGAACGCTGGAATGGGAGAGAAAAAAAAAACAACTGATATATATATCGTCTATGAGAAACCCACCTAAAAACAAAAAACATGGGCGAATGTAAAGAAACAGATGAAGATGCATCATATTTTAAACAGAAGGTGGGATGGCCAAATCCTATCAGTCTTACTTAGGTAGAGGGAAAATCATCAGGGATAGAGAGGCCTTTATGAAATGTGTCACCCGTTCAAGAAGACATTAACAACCCTTAATGTGACTGTACTAAACAAAAAAAAAGTGTCAAAATACTTGAGGAAAAAAAAAGTCAGAATTACAAGAAGCACTATTATAATTACAGGTATCAACCTCCCTTTTTCAGTAACTGATTCAGAATAACAATGAACAGCACTCTCAATCAACTGCACGCAATTGGCACATATAGAACATTTCACTAATAGCAAACTCCTCAAACTCACACAAGAACACTCACTAGACCCAAAACCACGTTTTAATAACAATAGACTTCACAAACTTCAATGAGATTTCATTAGAATCATTAATCGAAGATAGCTGATAGATAGCTGATAGATTCTAATGATTTCATTAGAATCATTAATCTTAAAATTCTTGGTATATACAACACAGTTCCAAAAAAATACACAAATCAAAGAAGCCTCAGGATAAATTCTGAACTAGATAAAAAATTTTTTAAAAATTCCAATTTACCAAATGGTACAATACTATGAAAATAACACTTAACAGATGTGTTAAATACACACTAGAAAATTAAGATGATTTTAAAATCAATTCCCTAAGCTTCCACCCGAAGATGCCAGGAGAAAAGAGAAATGTAAGCATATATATGACAAAAAAAAAAAAAGTAAAACAAAAATTGCAGTAAAAGTCGAACTAAAAATGAAAACTAGGGAAAGAATGAAGCCAAAGCCTCAGTACTTCAAACAAACAAACAAACCAGAACATATAAATCACCATGCCTGAAAGTTTGGTGGGTGTTTTGTTGTTGCTGTTGTTTTTGTTTTTTTGGTGTGTGTGGGAGGGGGAGGATTTGTGTGTGTGTTTAAGTGCCCAAAGAGACCAGATCCCCAGGAGTGGAGCTACAGGCAGTTGTGCCTGATCAGACCTAGTGCTGGAAATGGAATTAGGTCCTCTGAGAGTAGCAAATGTTCTTTTTAACCACTGAGCCATCTTTCCAGCTCCAGAGTTTATATTTTTTAATTAACTTCTAGCACTTGTACTCACTTATGTGAGTACAACCTTATAAATCAATTCTACATGCGAAAGTAATGTATAAGGATCAAACTAGAGTGCTCAAACTACCCCTCAAATATTACGATCCTGGGAACCCACTTATTTGGAAATGTACAGTTAACTTCCTTGGATTTGTTCCCCAATTTTGTTACACATGAGAACTACAGCAACTATATCTGGGTACTGATTATCCTACCCTTTGCTTTCTCTTCCTAGCCTCTACTGACTACTCTACCATCTATTACTAAGTGATTAATGTCTTTAGCTTCTGCAATACTTGTCACTCTGTACCTAATTTATTTTACTTAACATAGTACCCTTCAGTTTCAGTCATGCAATGGCAAGATTGCATCATTTTTATGTTTAAACAGTTTTCTCCCCAACCCCCGGACCCCCACACATACACATGCACACACTTTTATCTATATATACACACATCACTTTTTAAAATCTGTATGTCCATGTGTGTGAATGCCATTTGTGGGTGCCTTGGAGGTCAAAAAAGGGCATCAGAACCCCTGAGACTGGAGTTATAGATCATTGTGAGTCATCATGTGGGTGCTAGGAACCAAACTCTAGTCCTCTGTAAGGGTAACAAGTGTTCTTAACCACTAAGCCATCACAGCCCCCACACACATCTTTTTAAAATCCATTCATCTGCTGATGGACATCTTGGCTGTCTCTGTATCTGGCTCCTGTGACTAATGCTGCAATAAACAAATATGTAGGTATCTTGCTCATGTAATGACTTTTATATACGCAGGAATGGGGCTGCTGGGTCATAAAGATTTTTGGGAGACCACTGTATTGTTTCCATAACAGCTACATACTGTTATTAATATTATTATATATATTATATTACTGCCCATAAAATACAATTATCCTTTCTCTAAATCCTAGGCAAGTTCTTACACACACACACATAAAAAAAAAAACACAAAAAAACCATAATCTATAGAAGCAAAAATCAGCCAACAGAGAATAAAATCTTGCTCTGTGAAGAACTCTGTTACAAGGATAAAATGAGAAGATACAGCCTGGAAGAACCTATTTATATATTCAAAAGGACTTATACCTATAACGTGTAAGTATTCACAATGATTAGGGTTAAAAAAAAAAAAAAAGCAAACAATTCAATTCGAAAATAGGCAAGACGTGAATAACATTTCCCAGAGTGTATCTAGGTGTTAGGGCATGGTCTTGTACACTGTGTATTCAGATGCTGATTTCTGTCCCCCGAGACCTGGTTGCAGTCCTGGATGCAGACACTGCCATTTCTATGAACAATCTCCTGTCTCAATGTTTTCTAAAAAATTGTTCTCCATTGGCTCTGATCGTCTATAAAGAAGCTGATTAGCCTACAGCTGGGCAAGAGAGGACAGGAGGGAGGACTTCTGATCCCAGTGGGAGGGAGGACTTCTGACCCCAGTGGGAGGGAGGGTCTCAGGTAGGGAGTAGTCTTTTTAAAAAAATGATTCAAAGTACAATTCCCAGTATTGTTTAAAACTAGAGAAAGTAGTTAATGTTACTATGAAAACACAACTAGACATACACATATATGGAAGTCCTTTCAGGTCAAATGACACAGTTTCTTCAAAAATGTGAGTTGGTAAAGCTAGTAATACAGTATTTGCCTAGGTAGCATGAACAAAGCCCTGAGTTCAGTTTCTTAACATTTAATAAACTGGGCATGATAACAAACACCTGCATTCCCACAAATGAAGGTAAAAGCAAAAGGATCTGAAGTTCCACATCCTTGGCTAGTTTGAGGCCTGCCTGGGATACATGAGGTCCTGACTTAAAAACAACAAAATACAAAGTGAATAAATTGTAATTAATAAGTAAAAAAAAACTTTTAAAAAGGAAAAAAAAACAACCAAAAAGAAAACCAACAAATTATCGAAAAATGGGAAGAGGATGGGAAAATTCTTCTTGATAAAAGAAATTTTAAAGGGACATAACACATGAGTGTTTAGATTCTGATCAAACAATGAAGAGAGAAGCTGGACATGGAAGTGATATCAGTCATTATTTAAAGCACCACTGCTAATTCTATTAAGTAACAGCAATGAAATTATAAGGAGAAAACATCTCTAAAACAGCTCCAAATGATTTCTTCTTGATATTCACACCTTCACATTCTATCCCTATTGCAGGAGACATTTCAAACCAACAGAACAAAGAAATGGTGATGTAGTGTATAATTTCTGGATACATAAAAGTGACTTAGATCTTACTAACAAACTCTCCCTAGCTGGCTTTAGTGAAGTAGAACTTGACTGGAACCCTGTAAGAGACTTGGAACAGAAGATCCTTCTAAATCATGCCCAAACTCTTGATACTTAACTATTATGTAATAAATCTGTTTTTAAAGCTGTAGTCTGTGGCAGACTGTTACTGGGGCAAAAGATAATTAATTCAGTATGCCATTCTTCATTCCTGATTAAGTATTTAGAAATAAAACAACTTAGTTTAAGAATTATCACAAGAGAAATAAGTATGTACAAACAGAAAACTGAGCATTTTGGAATGTTATGACCCTGCAAACAGTAGGTGACCGTAGTACCTACTTAGCATCACACAAAGAAAAACTTGACTCAGCTTATTATCACCATGGAATTGAGCATGTTTGAGCTTGTAATAATTATCTCTAAGGATTCAAAGCACTCTGGGGACACGAACATGCATACACACTCCACAAACACAGCAACTGCTGGGAAAAGCATGCCAATAAATGAAAATAAATATTCCAATGCAAATAATAGATGAGGAAACTTTCACTGGTCAAAAAATCAAACTGAAATATTATCTCATGTATATTTCAATACTAAGAACCACTCTACTTCAACCTAAAGCAAGAATGATTAAGTGTGGACATGACTTAGAAAAAAGTCTTACAGTTATATACATATATATATATATATATATATATATATATTTACTCCTTTGTATTAAAATAACAATATGCATAGATGATTTATAAAGATTTAAGAGAACAACTATTTCCAGCCACCCTGCAAGGTTCATTTATATGTAGATAACTTTACTAAAATGTAATCATAATTAAATTCTGACTTTATCAAATCCTCAAACTATCTTTTCTAGGCTCTTTTACTGAGTTACTGGGGTTGGATGACTAACTTTTAGAAATTATTTTAAAATATCTTAAAGGAGATGTATTGGAGGGGATAATGAATTGTAATGGGAAAGCAGAATTAAAGCTAACTGGAAAAAAACATAGCAACTGGAGAGAGTCCAAGAAAAATAATGAAGGAGGAAAAGAATGTAAACAAAGTGTAAAGACACATATACCTGCAGAAACCAAAATGAACCCATAACAATGTATACTACCCTTAACAAACAACAAAAAACACTTTTCTGTTCTATCAACTCTATGCCATCCCTTTCCAAAAAACCCTTCACACTGTATGAGATTAGAAAAAATTCTTGAGAAAATTGACTGACTGATCTAGAATTGCCAATACTAGGAATGGGCCAAAACACCTCCTTGTTCAGTGTCCTATCCACACTGCACTTCATGCCTTCTTTATTCTAGAGCCAGCCATCTTCCCTCAGTAGACACAGTAACTTAAAACTGTGCTAATGAAAGGCCAAGCAGCTTAAACTAACCCCAAGCTACTCACTGAAAACACTCTCCCTGACAGTATCTTTGACCAAAACAAAAGTCCTATGATACATTTTAAAAAGTAAAGCATTTTTCAGTCTTATTCCTCATAAATATTCTAGAGTACTCACAACCATGTTACAAACTATATTAAGAATTCCTATCTGAAAGGTAACAGAACATACTTCAGAATCAAAAAACCTGTAACTTTGTTTTACCCTTCCCACATGGACAGGCTTTCTGTCACATCCACTAGTTTCCTACCTTGACTGGACCTGCCAAAGGGGAAAGGAGACCTTCAATCTCTCACTGAAATCTCACTAGGTAGAGAAGACTAAGTTCTTATCACAGAGACAAAGACTGAACTCTGTCCACCATTTATCTTCTATTTTAATCCCACAAAGAATAATTTATAAACCACTGTTGTCTGTTCTGTAGGCCCAGCAGATTTTGCTGCAGGCCATGGTATGTTCTCTGAGCCCACTAAAAAGCATTACTATTTTCCTAAAATGATTGACATTCCCCATTTCCTTCTCCCTTATAGAAAAAGGAGTACATATATCTTGCTGGGGTAGTAAGTAATAATAATGATTTCCCCCAAGATTTGACTTTTCCCTTTTGCGTATTAATAAAATAGGCCTTTTCTCCTAGTAGTTTACTGCAATAAACCTTCAGAAGACAGGGAAGTAATTTCCTAGGCACCAAAAATGTTCATGCTCTCCTCATCAATCATTGAGAGGGCCATATGGAACATCATGTTACACATAGTGTATATAAACTCGGAGTGTTTTACTTACCTTAAAATTATAAAGAATGTAACCAATTCAGAGAGATGACTCTGAAGTCAAGTAACCAACATCTTTGCTCAACTTTCAGACAACTGATTCATCAATCTTTCCATAAACAAATAATAGTTTAAGGGCTAGATGTTTAAAAGTGCTTGCTGCTCTTCCAGAGAACTTGAGTTTGGTTTCCTACACTCATGCATAGTGACATACAACTCCCTGAAAAACTCCAACTCCAGAGGATCTAAGGCCCTCATCTGTATTCTAACAGCGCCAACACCAACACATACATGTCACACATCCATGAACATACATAGATATAAATAAAAATAAATCTTTAAATAAGAAAGTTCCAAGTATATATGCTAAGATGGTCCTAACTAGCTGGCCAATATTTTGAGACAAGCCTAAGGGTAGCCCAGTGACCGAGAGCACGTCCCCATAAAATATATATTTTTGTCTGCCCCTTGTCAATTACGGCAACACATGGTACCTCCTTTTCAGTGGGTAATTTATGTTCAGGCATCCTGGTAGAAATTTTTAAAAGCCACCTTAGATTGGAATTGGGAGCAAGCGCAGTCGACACCAACCTGTCCTTGTTAGTATTTATTTTAAAATGATGCCATGCACACAACAGATATTATATGAAAGAGATTTATTGGATGGAGGTAGAGAGATAAAGAGGAAAAGAAAGAGAGAGACATGGGAGTGCGCCAGGAAAAGGTGTGAGGCAGAGAGAGCAAGAGAGGAGAGTAAGGGAGGTAAAGTGGTGGGTTGGTCCTTTTATAGTTTGTGCATGCTCAGCTGAACTGTGTCTGCCACATGCCTTGTGGGTGACACATGATGACATCATAGGTTATTAGGCAACGCAGAAGCAGGCTGGCTATACACTAACATTCTTCCCTTTTTCTATAATTAAAAAAAAAAAGAGGACGTTGGACTGCCTCTCATGTAAAGCAAGTTAAGTATATAGATGTAGGCTCACTGGAAGCAGCTCTTGGTCACCATGCAAGGGGAGAAGAGAGAGACTTGAAGGATTTTACAAATATCCAGGAGTCATAGAGTTTATATACAAGCAATCTAAGAGACGTATTATCCCAAAGTGCACTAATGAGAAAAACTATTTTCCCAAAGTACACCAATATTAAAAAAAAAAATTATATTAGTGGGCCACAAAGCAATACAAGAGAGACATAAATGTGGGAAAGGGACTTGTTAGAGAAGACAATAAAAGTAATCAGAATCATCATATGCATATGTGACTTGTCAAAAAACAAATTTCATAAATTTTGTACTTATTTAGTTTTAATTTTTGCACTTTCTGTATTATGTTTGTATGTGTTGTGTATGTCATCTGAGAGTAAGTGGCCACAGGGGCCAGAAAAAGAAAAGTGTTACATACAAGTGGTTGTGAGCCACTATGTGAGTGTTCAGGTTGAACTTGGATCCTCTGGAAGGGCAATGAGTATTCTTAACTACTGGGCCAACTCTTCAGCCCTAATCAATTTTTTTAAAGAAAATAATTCAACTTATAATACCATTAAAAAGAAAATAAAATTGATAAAAAGAAAGCTTATAAAAACTATAACACACTGAAGTAAAAAAGCATAAGTGTCAAAAAATAAAACCAACCTGAAACATTAAAAAAAAAGTTGAGGCTGGGAAGACAGCAAGATGCTACTACAACAATCAGGAGGAACCTCTTACAGAGAGGCGGACCCCACAACTCACTGGCCAGCTAGCCCAATCAATAAGACCCTGTCTCAAAGAGAAAAATGTGAAGAGGTGAGGTGAGATAGTTCAGCAGCAGAGGTGCTGGCCACCAAGCCTGACAATCTCAAGGGCCACAGAGTATGCCCTCAGAGATAATGCAGATATTACAATATCCTACAATCAGCATACACAGACAGATCATTTTATGAATTTTCTTCTCTAAAGTCCTTTATCACAGATTTAACAGTATTATGAACAAGCAATAATCAGAGTTTTTAACTGCTTTCTTTGAAACACTATATACACATTAAAATCTGTATTATCTCTCATTCCTAAACCATCAAAATGGCTCAGCAGTAAAAGTACCTGCCAACAAACCTGATGACCTACTATAATCCCCAAGACCGACATGGCAGGTGGACAAAACTCCCCCAAATTGTCCTGATTGCCCAAAAGCACAATGTGACACATATGCACACACACACACACACACACACACACACACACCCCATCAATAAAAATGTGACTTAACAAAAACAACCAGAAAAATTCTCATTTCCAAAGTTAATCTCTGAATGAGTGAAAAACAGCAGAATGAGGTTATAAAGCATTGAAATACATATTATCTGCATATGAAACATCAAGAACTCCCTGTATCAGGCCCAAAAAGTTAATTAGAGCCATTTGTTCTTCTACAAAATTTTTTTCCTAGAGAGGATGTCACCATTTACCTGTAGCTGGCCTCAAACTGAGAGATCTATCTGCCTCTGCCCTCAAGTGCTTGGGTTAAAGGTTAAAGCAAGAATGTTGGCTCAAGCTGAAGGACAGCCTGGATTACATACTAAATTCTAGGCCACCCTGGGCTATAGAGTGAGCTCTTATTTCAGAAAACAAATGAAGCTGAGCAGAGTGGTGCTGCTCAGGCAGCAGAGGCAGGGTACTCTCTGTGAGCTGGAGGCCAGGCTGGACCACAAGAGACAGAGCACAGTGAGACTCTACCTCAAAACAAAAGAAAACAAGAGACAGACACAGTGAGACTCTACCTCAAAACAAAAGAAAAGCAATTTTTTTAGTGTGATTCTCAAATACCAAGAGTGATAATACATTAGCTCAGGTGCTCCGAATTCAACAGTCCACAGAGATCAGCAAGAAGTAAGCCAGCACCTTAATGTAGCTGCTCAGCATCTAGGGACTCAGAACTCAGCTTCTTTTTAGTCTCATTAGTGCCAGGTATGCTGCTGCATTCTCCCATCCCAGTACCTAACGAGGAGGAGGCAGGAGGATTAAGAGGTTCAAAGACAAACCCAGCTAGACAGCAAGTTCAAGGCTGGCAGAGGTACACAAGGCTCTCTTTCAAAAACAAACAAACAAACAAACCAAAACCTATTAGGCAAACAGTGTCATTATTTATAATGACCAAAGAACAGCAAAAGCAAAAAAAAAAATGGAACAAAACCAAGAAGCCTAAATGCCCAATAGGAAACCAATTAAATAAAAATTTCCTAGAATATAAATGTATCTATGCAAGTGAATAAAAAAGAATATCTTATATTCTAAGAAAATATCTATTAAGCAAACTGAGCATCCCTTACAAAATAATTGGGACAGACTAGCTCTGATTTTGGAGGGGGTTTTTTGTTTTGTTTTGTTTTTACATTTTGGACTTTAATAACTAAGAATCTCTAATACAGAAATTAAAAATCCAAAATGTCCCCAAATCCATATGCCCGAAAATCCAAAACATAGGTACTCAAAAGTGTCAGATCTCAAAGCTAATGAGTTTTCAAATTATAAATTTGGGCTGGGGAGACGGCTCAGAGGTTAAGAGCTCTGGCTGCTCTTCCAGAGGTCCTGAGTTCAATTCCCAGCAACCACATGGTGGCTCCCAACCATCTATTACAAGATCTGGTGCCCTCTTCTGGTGTGCAAATGTGCAGAAAATTGTGTACATAATAAATAAATCTTTAAAAAAAAAAAGACATTCACTAATGCTTACTTAGTACTCTAAAGACGGAAAAGACACGAAACACTAAGTTGCAGAAGCAGACAACAGCAGCTCTGGAGTCACATATGTGAAGGGTGACTGCCAATCTCTGCGTGGGAGATTGGGGTAATTTACGTTTGTTTCTGTGGATATTAAGAAAATATTACAAATGTTGGGCATTTTTGCAATGAGAACAAAACATTTATTTTAAATGTGACAGTTTTTAATTAGCTAAGTTGAAATAAATTCACCTATCCTGATCAAATGTTACACTATTAAACTTATTTATTCATTCAATAATAAAATAAAATTGAGAATCATTCCCCATCAGTGGAATTAGCAAAGATGTAAACCAGTGTTTCATAGCAAACCCATAAATATCAAGATAAAATGCCTCTCCCTGGTTGAAAGAGATTGTGCAGGATAGACAGAAAGCCCAGGACCAGAATCGTAACTCTGTTGCTTCCAACTCCCAGATAAAAACAAAGTAACCTTGCTAAATCTCAGGTTCCCTAGCTGTAAAAGATAATATCATAATCATCTTAGTGTTTGGGGTAAAGACCAAATCTAGGAACAGAAGACACTTAATAATTTTTTGTTACTGGTAGAGCCAATGTATAGTGATTTTTAAATAAGAACTTGCCATGCCTCTGGAAAGCTGTATGATGTAGGCAAGTATCTTACATGTTAATCTCAGCTTCCTCATCTGTAGAACATTCGAAGTGCACTGTAAATTTGTGCTTAAGATTAAACAAAACTATATGAAAAGGCATCTCATGAATACTTTTAAGTACTTAATAAACCATAACCAAATTCATTATATAACAACAAACGTCTAAGAATAGGGATCAGAGATTTATAAAATGGTTTACATGTACTGTGTTCAATTCTATCAACATGTTCTGTGTTCAATTCTATCAACTATCAGTTACATGTACCTCTCTTAATTCCAAAATTAGTTATAAATTTCAGAAAAAATTAAAATACAGGTAAACTAATTTAAATGCACTGAAAAATTAAAAAAACAATTTGTTAGCTTTAAAGTAAAAAGTGTGTTATCTTTAGATTTATTTTAACATTTTTAAAGTTCAAATCAATCTTAGGAGTTAAAAAGGAAAGGTGATTTTCTGCATTAAAAAAAAGTTCTAGAAAGAAATCTTTATTGGAATTCTTTTCACGACATGGGGGGGGGCGGTCCTACACATATGAGGACTATGTGCATCTATGTGTACAAATAAGTGCCTGTATGCTGGCGAAACCCAGAGAAGCCAGGGGAGGGCACAGGGCTCCTACTCTGTCATTCTGCCTGCTCCCCTCTAACAGGGTCTCTTGCTGAACCTACAAGGAAGCTGGTGCCCATTCAGCCCCAGGGATTCTCCAGCCTCCACCCACCTAGAGCAACCATACAAGGTATTTGTGCTGTGATTTGCACTCAGGTCCTCAAGCTTGTACAAAGACACTCACTGTCATCTCTCCAGCCCTTTTCATGTCTTTCAACGACTAAAACACAAATGCCTTTAGCAGAATTCCATCCAATCTCTGGTTTCTTATACTAGCACCTGGGCAGAAGGGTTAAGGGAGCAAAATACAGGGGACCAGAGCATTCTCTGGGTTCAACTCTGGCCTCCCCTAGGTAGATGACCACAGGCAAATCTGAACCTCTCCACGCCTGTTTCTTATCTGGAATGGGGGTAACAACACAGGTCCCTACAGCCCAGGCTGGTAGCCGAGGATGACCTTAAACTTGATTCTCCTGCTTCTGCTTCCTAATTGCTTGCATCACAGGCATCTCCTACCAGGCCCAGCACCAGCTTTTTGGGATTCTTTAAAAGAGTGTTAAGGACACAATGAGTTAAAATACTTGAAGTAGTCATAGAAAATACCAGCACATTCTGTAATTACCACCACCACCCCCAAATTAACTACATTTCTGTCGATAAATATTTGCTGTTTTCTGCACAATTTCAACAAATGACTGGCTAGACCTACAAAAAAAAAGTAGCATCACACCTGCTTAAGACATTACATAATGCCTTTTACTGTTTTACCCCATTAGATGTGATTTTAGACCAAAAAAAAAAAAATTAGTACCTTTCTTAAACTTCCTGTTATACATACAAATTTATAACTTCCATACTTGCTAACATAAGCTCAGAACCAAGAATTTTACAATTAAGGCACACACACACACACCAACCTGCCTGACAAAATTCTCAAATTCAGGCTGCATAATAAACTCAACTACTTTCCTTCAAAAGAAAAACTTCAGATTACTGAACTGTAAAGTATTTTAAAATAAAACTACATTTTTGAAATAAAATTTTAAAACAAAAAATACATTCCTGAAATGTCATTGGGATTAAACAAGATACACCAAGTAAAAGTACACATTTTATATATGTGTGTGTGTGTGTTACACACTATTTTTCAGTAGCCTTAAGAAACCTATAGCAATGGCTTTCTCCCAGTTACAGTCTAACTGCAACACCAGATTCTGCCCATTCCAAAAAACAGTCTGATTAAAGCCACTGTGCCACCAGATCAGCTCCTTTTAGAAATGCCTCCCTAACATGTCCATACAACAAGTAACTCAAATGAGATTTGGGCCATCCAAGTCTCATGCCTACACCAGAAGTGTAAGGGGGTGGCAGACAATCTAAACTGTACGTAATTTAACTCAGGACCAGGGAAAAATCAGCGGTAGTGACCTCCACCAGCTCTAACCTAGACACAGAAAATGTTAAATGGCTTCAGAGTCAAAGAGGAGTTAGTCAAAACAAAGTAACAAAAGTCTTGAGGCTGAGGTACGTACAACAGCTGCATGTCAACTTCAACTGAAGGTTAGTTTTTACCCAGCTCACCCTCAAATTAAAAGTTGGGTTCCAACACCAACCAGGGCTGTCGGCACGTACCAGCCATCAACAGGCCACAACCGGCCAGATCAGACCACAGGTCAGCCTTCCCTGGGCCAGAGCGACAGCGCTTCAGGGTCAACCCTTGACCTGGTGACAAGGAGGGCAGGCTGGCAATCAAGGGAGACCCTCCTGCCGGCAGCTTCACTTTGAGAGTCCTGACTGACTGCACTTGACAAATCAAATCTGAACGGACATGAGGAATCTTTGAAATATACAAGGAGAACAGTCACTGTTCGGTACTCCCGAGATGTGGTCCCTTAATTTGCACAGCAGCAGAAGACTGTACCAATTCCTGTTCTGTTCAGGCAGCCGTTTCTGCCGAGATGCCGCCCCCCTAGCGCAAGCAGCTCTCCTCCAGACCTGCCCTCCTCCTCCGTCTTTTCCAGAACTTCCAGCCCCCAAAGCACAGACGCCCCTCTGCCGGCCCTCCAAGTTCTCGGCAGGACGCAGATGGACTCCCCGACTTCTCCCACCGCTCCTGCAGAGCTCAGCACTTGGAAACTCCGGGACTGCAAGTCCGGGCGGTACTGGAAGGTCCGGGCCCCGACCAGCTCAGGCGGCGGCGGCGGCTCGCCCGCGGCGGGACCCCGAGCCCCGCTCCGCCTCAACTCCCGCCTCGCCGCCGCCCCGAGCTCGCTCCCGGGCCCTCCCCCGGGCCTCGGCCCGCCAGGCCGGAGCTCCCGGCCGCCGCACCGAGCCGCTCCGGAGGCCGCGCGTTCCCCTCACAGGCCCCAGCTGGGCCTCTCCGCTCCGCTCCCCTCCACCGCACGCTCGGCCCGGCCTCGCTCCCGCCGAGCGGCGCCGACAGCTCGAGCGCTGCGCCCCGCACTTACTCGGGAAGGTAGGTGGAGGAGAAGGAGCTCCACTTGTGCAGCGCGTAGGGCAGAAGCCGGCACTCGGGCGCCGCAGCAACAGCCCCGCCAGCCGCCATCTTGTCAGCACCGTAGCGGCCGCCACCGACCGCCAGCCCCGCCAGGAGGAGGGCGGGGACGCGGCCTGCTCTTAAAGGGGCCGCAGCGGGGACCCGGCCGCGCAGGGAGGGTTGGCGGAGGCCGCTTCCTCAGGTTTCCCACGCTGTCCTTTCCTAGCTGACCCTCCAAAGGTGGCTTTTCTGTGAGGGTGGAAGAGGTGTGTCACAGAGGACTTTTCCTACAAGCGCAGGTAAAGACAAAGCCAAGCACATTTGGGGGGGGGGGGGGGAAGCTTAGTTACAAACAGGAAGGGAAAATTAAAGGGAATACGTTTCCGACTTTGGAACCCATTGCGCTGGACTGTTTATAAATCCTTTAAGGAAACAGCAGTAAGGAGAATTGAAGTGCAATAATGATGTATGGCCTTTGTCTCTGGAATTGTCCTGGGGTAAAATGTCCTTGTCACAGTGTTCAAGGGTCAGGTGGAGGCAAGAATAAAAAAAAAAAAAAGCTAGCGTGTTCTGCTTTCAGTCCCTAATGTCCTTCATTGTAAACGAGGCCTCTCTTACTAATATTTTTGAAGCAGCGGTTTATTCAGACATTCATCCACGTACCAGGAAAATGTCCTTAGTGTCATCATTTGTTTCAGATGGTAAATCTGTTTCCTTTTTATTTTAACATAAATTTAACCCAAATGTTTGGGAAGAGAGAGATGCTGGAGAAAAGACCTTGTCCTCTTCAGAAGGAATAGTAAGTACACCCTGCCAACCCCAGCATACACAGTTCAGAAAGCCAGACCAGCATCATCCCAGCTTATCACAAAAGGGACACCTGGTCTAAATATGTGGCAAAGTAGATAATGCTTCCACCAAGTGTCAGGGATATACATATTTATTTCCTTGCTTAGCCAAAAACTGCGTCATCCCTCAACTAAGAGGTTAGACTCCGGAAAGTTTGGAGAGTATCATGTCAGCCAGAGGATGGACAAACTCAAGCAAAGAGTTCCTCAATAAATGATCAGGTAAACCAATAGGTATATGCTTTCACTATGATCATTAACCTCCCATCAGTCAGCTCTCTCCTGTTCTTTGTTGGCTTCCTTTCCATCGGGGAAATTTTACTAGTGGCCTCTACGAGGGTACCATTAGAAATGTCAGCTAAGCCATGTGTGTGCTCAGTCTTCAAGATTCCATGTGCTTTTAAGAGAAGACTGTTGGGAAAGGGTAGGGTCCCTGAGGTGGTGCTCTAGCCCCAGTGACTTGAGTTAGAGAACTACCTTAGATGGAGGAAGTTAGCTGCAGAGAGAATATCTTGGAGGAAAAGGTTGTCTCTTAAAGGGAGAAGATAACGTGGAGATTCAACCCAGTTAGTTTGAGGACCGACAATTTGCTAATTTCTCGTCTTACCTCACTCTTAATAAGCCCCTTTAAAAATTTTTTTCTCAGGCATAGAATTATATAGTTCCTGATCAAACTTTATGAAAAACAGGTATAAACCAATTCTTCTTATTGAGATTATAATTTAACCACAATATTTCTCCCTTCCATTTCCTCCCTCCAAACCTCCTATATAGCCATCATTGCTCTTCAAATGGCCACTTTTTCCATTAATTGTTATTGCATATATGTACTTCTATATAAATATTCATTCCCAAATACAACCTGTTGAGTCCATATAATGTTACCTGTATTTATGTTTTCAGGTGTGAACATTGGACACTGGACAGATAGTTGGTATGCTCTTCCTGAGGAAGGCCATCTCTCCAGTTCTACTCAGTTGCCAGTAGATCTTCTTGTAGGTTTGAGGCCCCTTGGCCTTCTCCGCACCCCAATCTCCCATGCATTTTTAAATCAATTCCTCTTAAGTGTTAAACATTCCTGTACCCTTTTTTGGTGGTGCAGTGGGGGAGGTTGTTATGATTGTTGTTGTTTTCAAAAGAGAATCTGACTGGCCTTGAATCTGCAGAGTGCAGAGGATGTCTTGCCTCTGCTTCTCTTGAAGACTAGGATTACCACATTCGGCTCTTCTGGGACTTTCTTTTTTTGTTGTTGTTGTTGTTTTGTTTTTTGTTTTTGTTTTTTTGAGACAGGGTTTCTCTGTATAGCTCTGGCTGTCCTGGATTCCCTCTGTAAAGAAGGCTGGCCTCACAACAATCCAACTGCCGCTGCCTCCCTGAGTGCTAGGATTAAAGGTGTGTGCTGCCAGGCCCAATGTCTTCTGGGACTTTATAGTCCATTATAAATGGACTAAAAGAGGGCCCTAAATTATCCCTCCAGCCTGTGCTCAGGCTTTCTCCTTTTTCTACTTTCTTTACGGCGCCACCAATTCCTCCTCAGCACTCTATTCCTGCCATACTAAACAAACATTTCAAATTGCTACTAGATGGTGTACATCCTCTCCATCCAAAAGGCATAGACTATTCCTGCTCTGGAATATCTGCCACCCCACATTTTACCCAGCTAACTCTGCTTGTTCTTCAGATTTTATCTTGGAAAATCTTTCCTCATCGCCTATTTTAAGATTACTTGACATTTTCTTACATTTCCCTTAAAACCTTGAGTTCTCCCCTCCTTAGTTTAACAATCATCATAATATGTTTCTTTTTCTTTATTTCACTGTTCTGTACTCCCATTGTGGTAGGAGCCATGCATATCCAATTCATGGCTGTAGCTATGTAGTGTAGTCTCAGTATATTGGTATCTAATACATAGTATGTGCTCAGTAAGAGCTTAGGGAAGAATAAATAAATTGTGCTGAAACAGAGTTTCAACTAGAGGCAAGTGCGCCATAAAGGGAAAAGTATCAAACACTATAAATATATGTCCCTTAGGTATTATTGCCACGACAACATCGAGAATGAGGAGAACATGGTTTTCCTGTAACACAAATTTCACAAATGATGAAAAATTTAAAGTATCCCTATGTTAATAGAAATACAAACAGAGATATTGATACTCAGCCCAAATTTTGTAGTAGTGTTCAAATAAAATTGGAGCCTCAGGAAACGGTCAACTCCACACCGAGACTCCTGACATCCTAGACTTCTAGGGGTCTATCTTTACTCTCCTTTGCCTTTGTGGCATGACTTTAGGTGATGGGATTGTTTCCAGAGATGCACATAGAAGGCCTGGGAACTGACAACAGCCGGACAGTCACCCTGTACCATTGTACTCCACAGATGAGGCCTGTTAGAGACCATCATGGAGCATAAGGATCAGTGGTGTGCCGGCAACACACAGCGCCCCTGACGCAGTCTTCCTGGCTCCCAGAGGCCTTTGTACTACCTTCAAATACTTCTTGCAGAGGGTAGCTCATTATGTTTTGGGTTTTTCGGGCCACTCTCTTTTGCTGTCACTGCAAGGAAGACTTACTGAGGGAAGCTATGATGCCCAAAGCATTCCTGGATGCTAGGGAGACAATGAGCAGCATTGGAGCAAGACAAGGCTCCACTTCATGAAGCTAGCATCCTCTGCTTGGCCAACATGTATAATAAGTCATCTAGATAATTTTAGCCTATGCTAAATGCTAAAGAGACTAATCCAGAGTAATTCTTAGATTGGCTAGATTCCCTAAGAAGGTAATATTTGAGCTAATGTCTATATAATGAGACAAAACCAACCACTGTAAAAGACTGGCTTAAAAAAAAAAAAACCTTCAAGCAAAGCATGGATCACTGACTGATGCATGGCTTTATCCAAAGAAATCCAGCTACTCTGTGATACATACAGACTGTCTTTGGTTCAAAAATTCATTCTGTTTGATCATAATTCTTCCCAAGTAAGTCGGGAATAAATTTAATCAACTATAAGGTACTATTCAAATATCCAACATAGCCAAATAATAGTAATAAAGGCCATGAAAGTTACAAAGCAAATCAACTACAGCTGAGTTTATGTCTATGCAAAGGAACATACCAATTGACTGAGGGCAAAAGGCACTTGCTTATTGTTAAGAAAGGGATTTTAAGGCCAGTGTTGGTGGCATGCACCTGTAATCCCAGCACTCAGAAGGCAGAGGCAGGCAGATCTCTGTTAGTTTGAGGCCAGCCTGGTCTACAAAGTGAGTCCAGGACAGCCAAGGCTACAGAGAGAAAAACCCTGTCTTGAAAAAAAAAAACAAAACAAAACAGGTAAAACATGATGAATTATCCAATTTGCTGTGTTCTAAGCAAGCATGTATGTAGATGAAAAATGTTCTTTTTCAGTAGTATGTAACAGATGAAAACATAATGCCCAAGTATGTTAGCTATCACACCTAAGACACATAACTGAGCTGTTTCTAAAGGTGCATCTAGACCCCCAAATCCCTGATTTTTCCTATGCATTTCATACATAATACATCTGTGTTATGTATGTCTATATTTATGTTATTCTTCAAATGCTCTGTGATAGGCATATACTAGGTATTCAGGAAACATGTCTCTTGGTTCCTTCTGAATTTCTTCTTGCAATTTAGAATTGATTTTTCACAAAATTAAAGACTGGACGGAATTAAAGGCATAGGAGTTTTCAGTTCAAAATTTGGTCAGTGTGATGGTTGGTGTTGCCAACTTGGCAGGATCCAGAGTCACCAAGGAAAAAAAACCCAGTTTCACTGTATGCTGAAGTCTAGATCAAGGTCAGCTTCTGAGAATGTCCGTGAGAAGTTATTTTGATTAGATTGATTGATGTGGGAGGACTATTTCCTACATGGAGAATTCTAAACTGTATTCTAAGAATAAAGCAGGCAGAGTACTAGCATTCATCGTTTTCTGTTTCCTGACCATGGATGCAATGTGACCAACTACCTCAAGCCCCTGCTGTCTTATGTTCCTATAAACTGTGAGCTAAAATAAGCCCTTTCTCCCCTGAGTTGCTTTTGTCAGGGTATTTTAGCATATGAGCAGGAAAAGAAACTAAGAAAATTGGTGCAAAGAATGGGGTCATTGAGCCTAATTGGTTGTTCTGATTGATGCTTAAAATATAAGACTGCTGAACAAACACAGACAATGAAGGCCCAGCTCATGAGTTATCAGAGTGAAACAAAGACTCTCCCAGGGCCAGGGAGCAGTCATGTGATATTCCCGTTAAGAATCTGGCTTCATTTTTGCCTATATCCTGAGAATGTAAATGATGTTGAATTTAAAGCTATTTTGTTTAGCTGAAGACATTTCAAGTTAGGAGAACATTCAGGCCAGTAGTGAGGAAACAATTGTGATTATTAAGTAAAACGGCACCGATAAAGAAAAACTCCAGCACTGCGCTGGAAAAATGAGACCGGTACCCTGGGAGTAAGACCTAGACCATCGCAGGCTCCATCGCATGAGGATCTAGATTTGTTTGAAAGGAGAGAGCCTAAATTTAAAGTGTTTTCTGCTCAAACACAATTACCTAAGGAAATGTTTCACCGTGGTCAGCCCAGAAAGTATACAGACATTGCTATGGCTGTGATACAGGGGGCAGGCTACATCATGAGCTGGCAGCAGAATTTAGCAGCAGCATCCACATGACCCTAGCTTTGGAATCATTAAAAATGCAAACTTAAGATCAGGCACAGACTCTGCCTGATCTGCAGTGTAGAAGAGCTACTGAAGCCAGGTAATATGTGGAAGAGTCAGGGTCCCTCCAAAGGAGGCTCTGAAAGGCCAGTGCGTGAGGCCATGTAAGGTGGCCCCTGGACACTGGCGATGCGAGGACCGTGCGATGTCTGCCGAGGATTGCTGACAGGAGGAATGGAGCCAGCCTAGGAGAGAGGCTTTGCGTGCTGCAGGCAGCGGAGCTGGAGGAGTGGGGCCATCCAGGCCGTTTGGGGCCCAGATAACTATATTACAAGACACAAAGTAGGATTTGGTGTTTACCCTACTGGATTTTGGTCTTGCTTTGATCCCTCATTCTTTTCTATGCCCCATTCTTCCTTTTTGGAATGGGAATGTTTACTCTGTGCCATTTTATGTTGAAGTACATAACTTGCTTATTTTATAGGAACTCACAGTTAAGAGACTTTGTAATTGTTATTGGAAGCAGTTCTCAACCTATGGATCATGACCACTTTGGGCACTGAATGACCTTTTCACAAAGGTTGCATAGCAGATATCCTGCATCTCAGATATTCACATCACGATTCACGACAGTAGTTACGAAGTAGCAACAAAAATAATTTTATGGTTGGGAGTCACTACAACATGAGGAACTGTATTAAAGGGTCACCGCGATAGGCAAGTTGAGAACCACTGGGCTATGCGGACTTCTGATGTTGGATGCATGCACTTTGCTTTATAAGGTGGTCATAAGCCTATGGGGACAAGGCATTGGATCCTCTGGAACTGGATGTCTATGAGCCACTGAGTGGGTTCTGGGAGCTGAACCTGGGTTCTCCACAAGAGCTACAAGTGTTTTTAGCCACTGAGCTATCTCTGCAGCTACAGAAGAGCCTTTTTCAGCTGTACAGGGGACTGTTCTCTGGGTAGGAATTCTGAATTGGATAAAATGATAAAGTGAGCTGAGCACTAATGCTCATCTCTCTTTGCTTTCTGGGTTTAGTGTGATTAGCTGCCTTGGCTTCTCTGCCAGGATTGGTTGTACCCTTGCACTGTGAGCTAAAATAAATGCTTTCTCCTTTGATTTCTTTTTGTCAGTTTTTTTGTTTGTTTTTATTTTGTCTTTTTTTTTTTAATTTTTAGAGAAAGTCCCCAGGAAGATTGGAAGCACGAAGTCAACCTCTATTGAAAACGTTTCTTGAATACTGGGACCTTGCATTCCTATGTCAGAAGAGCCCAGCAAGTAAACTGAGATGCTTGTCTGTACCCATGTGTATTGAAAAAAATCCCACATGTATGCATCCTCACCATTACCCCAGCTAAGAGGAGGAGTCTCTGATATATTCCTGAAACTAGCAGTAACGAAGTCTTTATTTTTTTCCAATGCTGGGGTGGGATTCTGGGTCTTAATCATATTGGACAAGCTCTTTCTATCATGGCTACACTCCCTAGCCCTGAAATCATTGCCTTAAACAAAATGTGGTCAAAAAAATAACAAAAGAAATGCAAAAGGACAGGTGTGATTTTCTTGTTGTTGAGAAAGTAGATAATTAGTTTGGGGTTGTTTGTTTCTGAAGAGAAAGGTATTTCATGCCCAGCAGGGCCTTTGGCCAAGTCCCTGGTACACCTTGCCATGGGCTTCAGGTGTGAAGTCCAGGTCTGTCTTCTCCCAGGAGGTGGCAGCAGCGGCGGCCACAGTGTCAGCGGCTGCGGAAGTAGGGCAGAGTGCATCTGTTTTCTCACTGGCATTCAAACCTAACATTTCTTGGTTCCAGGGACCACTTTATCCCTTCCTTGGTTTGCTGAGCTTGTTTGAAGCCAGGCACTGGGAGTACAGAAGCTGGCAGAGAATCCTCTTCGTCAGTGCCTAGCTTCTTCTGTAAACATTTTGGTCTAGGCTGTGACCTTGAAGTGCGTGCGAAGGAGCTGGGAAAGTCTCTGGCCAAAAGGAAAGAGCTTCAAAAAGAAACAACTAGTAGCTGAAATTCACAGTCCTATAGGCACAAGTCTAGAGAGCATCATGCAAAGAATATTCTTGACCTGGGCTCCCAGCCACCAGTTTGCTGCTGACCTTGTCCTTGAACCTGTCAGAGCTACAATTCTTATCAGCCCATTGTGGACGAAGGCAATCTTCAAGCACCTGCTAATTTTTAATTTGGAGGGGGTGGGCATAGAAACGTGTGCACGTGTATATGGAAGCCAGAGGTCAACCTCAAGTGTCATCTGCTTTGCCTTTTTGAGACATGTTCTCTCACTGACCTGGACCTTACCAAGGTTGGGCTAGCTGGCCAGCAACCCAGAGGGCCTGTCTTCACCTCTCCAGGGCTGGATTACAAGAACACTACCACTGCTGACTTTTTTACTTGGCTACTGGACTCTGAACTAAGGTCCTCATGCTTAAAGAGTACTTTTATCCAACTGGGTTATATCCTTAGTCCTAATTTTTAAATTTCACCTTTATTATTTGGATTAAGTAGGGCTGCCCTTCACCCTTGCAGAATTTAAACAAATCTTAGGCATAACAAAGCACTACTTGGTTCCAAGTTAATCCCAGCTGAGCACATATCCTGGTTTGGCAGACACTGCCAGCCGCATAGGAGGTGGGCAGAAGTCCCAGGAAATGTCTGGGTACCACATAGCTATTGGATGAACTGTCAACTGCTGGAGATTGCTTTGCAAATGGAGCTGACAAAATGATATTTCAAAAGAGCAATTAACACTGATTTCCTAGTGTATTATGGAACCAAAAGGCCTGGGGAAGGGGGTGAAATTGGCTCAGAAAAAGACTGTCCCAACCTTCTTGGTTGAAATGTCCAAGGTTAAGAAGCCTTGAAGTCAGACTCTTTCTGTGCCTCCTCCCCTACCCATACCTTGGTTTTTGTGAAACACCAGATATAACTAGTTTCTCTCATTTCCCCGATTTATCTAGTTGGCTCTAATTCCCTTTCTTTGTTAGTTAAACAAAGTCCATCCATTCAGTGAAGTGAGCACTAACCCATCCTCTTCCATGTACCAGGAAGAGAGAATACACTGACTTATATGACTCTGTTCAGAAATGGGGTGTGTGTGTGTGTGTATATATATATATATATATATATAAAATATATATCACATCAATATAATATATATATATATATGTTATTAGTGGTGATATTGGTGATAGCTGTAAGGCCACAGACCCAATGTCGTATTTCTTAATGATAAAGTAAATATTATGATAAAGAAGTATTAATGAGTAGTATTATAAAGGAGTATTAAAGTACTTAATGATAAAGTAGTATTTCTTAATTGATAAATTAGAGTAGAATCATCTAGAAATAATCCCATAGTTCCATAAAATTGGGGAGTGTCTGATCAAAAAGTTAGTAATAAAAAATAATTTTGGGCGGCTCCACATTAGAGAGGAGACCCCAGAGGGCAAGTCAGGGAACAAGGGGACACAGAATGTCTCAGATAATGGCACACAGAAAAGAGAGAGTAACGTGTCTCCTTGTTCTACCACATCCCAGATCAGTCTGAGTTGAAATGACATTCAAGGGCAAAAGGGTCCTCCATGTCCCAACGTTGGAATCAAGTTAAATCATGCATCCCCTAGGATAACTTGTGGGAGTTGGTCCTCTCCTTCTACCCTGTGGGTCTTGAGGACTGAACTCAGGCCATCAGGCTTGGCAGTAAGCACCTTTATTAATGAGTCCTCTTGCCAGCCCTTAAATGTGTTTTCTTTTTGTAGAAGACTTTATCATACCTACAAGTTTTTCAAATTGTTTATTTTCTGGGTGGGCTGGTAGGGGAGGGAGGCTTGGCAGCAAATGCCAAATCCACTGAGCCATCTTACCAGCCTCAAATGCAAGCTTTTATAGAAGACTTTGTCATGTTGATAAATTTCAAAGTTACTTTGTGTGTTTGGGGGGGGGGCACGTGTGAGGCTTGGCAGTAAGTACCTTTGGCTGCTGAGGTATCTTGCTGGTCCCCGAAAACTGTGATTTATGTTCTTCCTTCATATTTACAAATAATGTTGTAATAACCACTGCTCAATTCCACAACCAACTTAAAGTGACGCCATGCTAAATACATGACAGAAAGGTCCAGAACCTCTGATCTCTGTCTGAATTTTATCCAACTTGAGTTGGGAGTGTACTGATTTCATAGGACATATGCTTTGTCTTTGTTTCTTTTTATTGTTATTATTTGACATAGAGTCTTTGTAGTTTTGGGTAGCCTGGAACTTACTACAGTGATGGAAAGGGGCTTGTATTCACAGATGCACCTGCCTTCTGCCTCCCAAGTGTTAAGACTAAAGGCTTGTGCCACCACACCCCACCTACCTCAGTTTCTTTCATCATTGCCATGATAAAGTATTTTATTTTAGCTCACAGTTCAAGGCACTGTCCTTCACACTGGAGAAGTCAAGGGAGCTGCAGCTGACAGCAGCTGATCCTGTGGTCTGCCATCAGGAGTGAGCAGTGAAGGTTTATCTGCTAATGCTCAGCTTGCTATGTCCAGGGTCCGGTAAGGGAATGGTGCCATGCACAGCAGTTCTTCCCACAGCCTGACAGTCCCCACAGGCAAGCTCCCAGGACCAGCTCCCGGGGGATTCTAGCCTTTCTCAAGTTAACACCACTAACCATCACACACTTTAAAAAGAAAAAAAAAATACTCCACTATAAACCTTGCGCTTCTCCTTTCTGGTTTTATTTATTTCTTTTTTGTTTATTTTTTTCCTATTTACTGATTTATGTATTTTCTTTTTTTTTTTTTTCTTTTTGACAGGGTCTCACTATGTAGTCCAGAAAGGCCTAGAACTCAAGTTCCTCCTGTCTTAGCTTTCTGAGCACCAGGATAGGCCTACACCACCAGGCCTGACCTCATTTATTTATCTCTATGTGTGCAAGCTGGAAAGGAGATAGAGACACAGACAGACAGACAGACAGACAGACAGACAGACAGACAGACCAGTGCCTGCCTGTGTAGGCCAGGCTTGCATCCAACTGTCAAGCTTCTTACCTCAGTCTCTACTGTAACTTTCCCTCTTTATCCATTTTTCTCCTCCCTGTCTTCTCTCTTCCTGTCTGACCCTGTCTTTACCTTATGCCTATCACTACCATTCTATCTTAACTTCTCTTAACGGTTGTCTGTCCCTCAATACTGTGTGCTCCTCTATCCTTTCTGCAGCTGCCACTTCCCTTCTCCGTTCTCTTCCCCTGACCCACACTACACACCTCCTTGTCTTATTTCATCATCTTTCCCCTTAATACTCCTTAACTAGGAAGTATAGGGGGGAATAGGCATTGTCAGACATTTGTAATTTTATTATTCAACAAGATACTTTATTTTTAATTTTAAGAGCAGATAAGTACTAAAAATAGGTTTCTTTCTTCAAACACCCTAAAAAAGGGGGAGAGAAAGAGAAAAAAATTTGCTTATAGCTTGCTCCTTAAATACTATTAATTTAGTGATTTCCTAGATTGGCCACAGATGACTCTGTCATGTAGCTCATTGACCCTTGGTTGCAAAGTCCTTTTCAGTTCTTCATAATTCGAGACAGCAGCTGACATCAATGTAAAAAGAGAGACAAGCTAAAAAACAGTTGAGTGTATATGCCCTGAATTGCATATTCAGTTGCAAAATCATCATCATTATTATTGTAATTACAGAGGGAAGGCATTTCAGTAATTGTTCAAAGTGTCTTCTTGAGGAAATAAGTAAATCAGGAACAGTTGTCACGAGCTAATCTGCAATAATGATCCCTGTATGTGCATCTTCAGGATTCATAACAATCTACAATAATAACTTTGTGCTTTTGTCCCTGAACAGCCTAAAAAAATAACAAACCTACGATCCGCTCTGATGTCTCTTTGTAGTTCACTTATATTTTTAAGCAGCATCCTTGAATAACCTTATAGTCATAAACTGCCAAACAAAAATTGCATCACTAATTTAATAACAAACAATGATGGGCAGCCTGGCATCCATCCACCAGTAACAGGATGGCCACAAACCTAGGTTTCAGAGCCAAGGGGAAGCCAGGTAGACAGTTCAGCAGACAACTGAAACAGGTTAGAGAGAAACATCCACCAAGACAGACATGATTTATTGACTTGAAAATTACAAACAGGAACTGTGAAGGCCTTGTTTTTGGCTTACTTGTGAAATCAGCCCTAACTGTTTTAGATTTTGCTCCTCTAAACATCCAGCTGTGAAATGACTAACAGAAATTAAGTGACGTTGCATCAGAAACTAAATGTGCCAATTTACTGAGAACAGAGAAATGTCCCAATAGAGGCCATCCTCTCAGAGTCAGACCTATAAGATGGGGCAGAGAAACTACTGAACTAGACTGCTCTGTAGGCAGAAAGAAAGATTTATTGGGGATCAAACTGCCAAGGCAAAGAGAAGAACCAAATGGTGGAAAAGCAAGGAAATTATATATGACAGTCAGCAGGGTAGGGCTGTCTAGACTGACCGGGAACTAGATGGCCCTGCCTGAGGTAGCTGACTTTTCAGGGAAGGTTTTGAGACAAGGTTCCTGATAAACAGAAATCTCCTTGAGAGATCTGCTTTTCTAGCGAACAGAAACCTTTAGGCTTGCTCACATTCTGTCTGTTTACCTGGCCAGAATCCTTCTGCTACCAGCACTGCCATTTTGGGGGAGAGAGGCCGTGGACTTGACAATACCATGGGTCCTTTAAAGAATGCCAGCCAAGCACAGGCATGGTACATTTACAAAGTGCAAGAATCATCTAAGCGCCTTTTCAAATTTTTCTCTTATCTCAGTACCTTTGAATTATGGTTAGATCTCTAATTCTATGTTCTTGAAGAAACTCCAGAGACAGGGAAAGAAACAGGATAAACAAAATTTCTCATCACATCACTTTTCTCTTGTTGGGCCACTTAGGCTTTCCAAATCTGAGACTTGCTGAAGGCTGGGCCTGAGCCAGGCAAGAAGGATGAATGACCTCAAGGTGCTTGAGGAACTTGCCAGCTGCTCTGCTGCAGTCTTCTTAGGCACTCAGAATCATCTTCCTCATTACAATGGCTCAGTACACTTCCAAATTTGCACTCCCAGCTAAAAGCAATTTAACCAGCATGCAATCCTCATCTTGCTTCAGTAGTTCAGACATTTCCTACAAAAGCATCAGAAGGGGCATTGATTGGCATTTTGAAAGTTGTTTTGAGGTATATTTTGCATATTTTTAATTATAAAAGTAAGACATGACAATGATTAACATAAATAGAAACTTCAAAATGGTTGTGTATAGAAAGCAAAAAATATCCTTCTTGCCTTTATCATAGGTTAAACACTGAGAACTAATTCTTGGCTTATGTTTTTCCATATAAGGATATAGAATGCATACAATGCTTCTATGTAGAGTAAATTATATAATTTACAGTATGCTGTATGATGTATTTAATAACATATTGGCAACACTACATGTTAGCACATGGAGATCTTTTAGTCACTAGATGTGCCATAAAACCAGCATTCCTAATTAATAAATATTTAAATTCTTTCCACTTTCCACTATCATTATTATAAACAATGCTTCCATGAATAACCTTACAGTCCTGTCTTTAGGAACCTGTGTTGTGACTTTATCCGCAGAATAAATTACTTCAAAGAAGTTGCTGGATCATAATATATGTACATTTAACATGTACATTCCCTTCCCCAGCATGTGCAAGCCCTAGGTTCGAATCCAGAAGCATGCACACCATGAAATTCTTCCAATTGTCACCTCCTCACTGTCCTGATTTAATGCCCACCAGCAGCGTGCACTTACCGTAACCACAAAAGACCCCATTTTATTGAACTTTAAACATCTGTCACTCATAGAAACATGGGCATGTTGTCATGATTTGCATTTCTGTAAGTGCACTTCTGCACTTATGAAGGTGAAGGCTTTTTCCTAAGTTATCTTAGCCATTCCTACTTTTTGTGTGCTTTTGTTGTTTAGTGAGACAAGCTCTCACTGTGTAGCCCTGGCTGGCCTGGTCTATCTCCCCTAGTACTGGGATTAAAGGTCTGTTCCCCACACCCAACAGTATTCTTAATTTTAGTATGTGAAGTATTTGTTCACATTCTTTGCCCATTTTTCTGTTCATTTTTTGGATAAAATTACAAAATTAAGACCTTCTTGTATAATGCATAAGCACTTTTTCTGTTGGACTGCAAACAATTTCTCCTATCCATTTGTCTTTGGCTCTGTGTACAGTGTTCTTCTGCTGCTGCTCTCATTGCCATCATCTTCATTTTCACCATATAAAAGTTTTAAATGTTTTACACAAATTCATTTATCAGCGATTTCCTTTTTGGCTTCTGAATTTGCTTGTGTTTTATATGTTATGCCTTGTGTATATATATACACACATATATATATGCCTTGTGCAGTGTACTTTGATTTGAATTCTATTGTGTCACATGGTACAAATTAAGAATATGTCAGTAATTCCAGCATGTAAGTGGCTAAGGCAGGAGAACAGCTGTGAATTCAAGGCCAACCTGGGCTATACAACAGGATCCTGTCTCCATAAACACAGGGCTGGGGAGATGGTGCAGTTGGTACAGTGCCTGCTGCAAAAGCATGAGAACTTCTGACACATAAAAAAGCTGGAAGTGGCCATACACATCTGTAACCTGAGCACAGGGGAGATGGAGACAGGCAGATCTCTGCAGTTTATAGCCAGCCAATCTAACCAATCAGTGAACCCAGGTTCAGTGAGAGACCCTGCCTCAAAAAGATAAATGGAAGTCATCAAAGAAGACATCAGGTTTTGGCATGCCTGTTCACGCATACAAACCTACTCCTCCATAACACATATACATGCACACACAAATACAAGCACACACATGCATCTACATACACACTTACAAGCAAGAAATAAGGTTTTATTGTAGAAGGAAAAGATTTACAAAGCCAATATCATCATCTTCATTAAAAGTAAAGATTCAGAGACTCCAACCTCCATTGTTCCTGTCTGGCCAGAGAATGGTTCATGTCCCATCTAAGGGACCCTTGTCTCTCTTTTATATGCACAGGAATAAGCCACCTCCTCAGAGAAAGGGATAATCAGATTATGTTGGCCCCAGATAGCCTGGATTTTAGTGCCTGTTTACCAGAGTTGTCTGGAAAGCCCACAAATGCTGCCCAGTGCTAGGTTCAGAGGCAACATGGAGGCAAAAAACAGGAAGAGACCAGGGTCTGACCTCAGCAGATGAACTGACAAAGCTGTGGAGCTCCAAGGCCTAGACTTTTGATGGGATCTCATGAGTTTGAGCAGTTCCCCAGGTATATAGACCCACCCCAGGCCATTCCTTGTCTCACTTCAGCTCCATCCACATGGTTGGAGCTAGCTCATTGTCCAGGCAAGTCTAAAGGGCACCTCAGATTCACTTAAAGCAGCCTGCTCCTAATGTATTAGGTAATAAGGAACTGCAAGAAGGAATGAGTCCCCTGACCCCAGCTTTTTGTTTTGAAGATTTAAAAACCCACAAAGTTTGAAGAAATACAGTTAATTACCTTACATTTTCATCTCTCTTCAGCTATTGTTTATATATTTTTCACCTTAACTTTGTCTCCTTATATGAACAGACATTTTATCTACTGAAGCATTTGAAAATAAGTTGAATATTAAAATGTTTAATTGACAGCTCACTTAAAATAATCTAGCATACGCCTTCAATGAATAAGGGCATTCAGTATGACTATAATTCCATTTCAGACTTGAGAAAACTAGTAATGATTTAATAAAATCTTTAAGTTCATCATAAACTTTCTGTAATTGTCTAAATGCCTTCTATAAGAATTTTTCCCTTTGTCTCAAAGATTAATCTGTGTCCTTTTTTCTCTTTTCTTTCCTCCTGCTTCTTCCTCTTTCCTTTCTTCCTCCTCCTCTTTCTTCTCTTTCTTCTTCTTGCGTGCTTGCTTTCTCTTTTTGACAAGGTCTCACACAGCCCACTGTGAACCCTTTGGGTAGCCAAGGATGACCTGGAACTCCTGATCCTCCTACTTCTACATCCTGAGTGCTTTGAAGATGTGTACCACCCAGTTTATGTCCTGCTGGGGATGGAAGCCAGGGTTTTGTCAGGCAAGCAGTAAACCAAATGAGTTAGATCCCCTAGCCTCTTGGTCTGAGAGCTTAGCATTGCATTTGATTCTTTTTCTCCAGTCCAGGGTCCCAAGATTGTCACTTAGCAATACTCACAAATATTTTTTTATTATGAGCTACTTCTGGCATTGCATTAATTCATTTTCTGTTACAATAACAAGAAACATAAAGTTGGATACTTTATAATGAAGTTTATTTGATTCATAGTTTGGGAGGCTAAAAGTCCACGATCAAATGATCATATCTGTTTGGGCTTTGATAAAAGGCCCCTTGGTTGCATTCCAACATGACAGAGAAACAAAAAGGAATCCAGCATGCAGAAAGGCTGAATCACTTGGTTCTTGTAACAACCCTTACTTTGGAGAACTGAGTTCCTGCAAGAACTATGTTAATCCCAAGAGCAGGCCTGTTAGTGATTTAACCACCTGTCAGTAGGCAGGACCTCTAGAAAGTTCTCCACCTTCCAACACTGCCACACCGAACACTAAGCTTCTACCACAGGAAGCTTTCACTGATAAAATGCAATCAAAAGTAGGCATGTAAGGTCTACAGCCAACAATACCTGCTGGTTGTCCAACAGTTCCATGCCCTCATAAGAACGACTTACCTGGTCTAAAAAAGCCAAATGATGACTTGAATTGAAGAATTGAAAAGCCCAGTTGTATCCTGTCTAACCAGTCTTCCCACTTTGTTCTGCAGGACACTGACCCTCCTTTGCATCCAGGCCAGCTGTTATTAACTGTCCTATGTTGTAAATTCTTTTGATTGTTTCCTCTTGGCTAGGATATAATGTATGTGTCTGGAACAGTTATCCATTGCTGCATAACAAACTGCCCCCTAAAATTCAGTGACATGATATTAAGAACCGTTGTCTGTACCATTCTGTGACGTAGGCTGTGCTCTGTTGATCTCTGATTCACTCTGGCATCTCAACCGCATTTGTTACTTATTTTTTTTTTCGTTGTGGCCTGACAGGAAGCCACTTGTGTGAGGAAGGGCTTAGAGGCTCAGTTTATAGGGATCATTGTGGGGAAAAACACAGGGTGACAGGTGGCTCCATAATGGCACCTGCTGTGTGCAGCTGGGACAACTTACTGCCTCAAATCTTGACAGGATGGAAAAGCAGGGAACAGGCAGGAGATGTGGTTGGGATTTAAAACCTCAAGGCCTCCCCACAGCTGCCCGTTTCCTCTAAGCAGGCTATACCTCCTAAAAGTTTCATAACCTTCCAAACTAGTGCTACCTGCTGGGCACCACATATCCAAACACGTGACACAGTTTACCAAAGGTGACACCCCTCGCCTGGCTTCCTCCCTTGGTCTGTTACACCTGGAAGGCATGACCAAAGGTACATGGAAGCTCTCCTGAGCCTTGGCTTAGACTCAGTTCTGTCATTTCAACAATATTATGTTGGGAAAAGTAAGGAACTAACAAGGGACCAGTGAAATAGCTCAGGGGGTACAGGCACCTTTCACCCAGCTTGACAAACTGAGTTCAATACCTAGCATTCACCTGGTGGAAGGAGAGAACCAACACCCACAAGTTGTCTTATGGTCTCCACACACAGACTGTGGCATGTGCACACACACACACACACACACACACACACACAAATATATTTTTTAAAGTGCTTTGTAAAAAAAAAAAAAAAAACAAGTAGCAAAGCCAGATTAGACTCTAATTGTAAGGAAATAAATTCTACCTTCCTACTGTAGTCAGCCTACCAAATAAAAGTGATAGTGTGTCTTTCCTACTGCATCTTACCAAGACGGATGCAGCATTAAGGAGGCCCATTCTTGGTGATGTGAAGTTCAGCGGAAACTGACAAATCTCCCCTCTGATTGCTCCACTTTTCATACATGCAGGGTGATACTTGGGTGCACTGAGTCAATCTGTTCCTCATTAGAATGGCTTCCTAGGCTGTGGTAACAGCACCCACAGATTGGGTGGTTTATGACTATACAAATCTATTGTCTAGAGGTTGGAAGCGGGAAGACAAGGTGTTGGCAGAGCCATGCTACCTGTCGATCCCACAGTGAGAAACTTGCCTTTCCAGCTTCTGGTGGCCAGGGACGCTCCCAGGTCCCAGTGCGGCACTTCAATTCTGCATCCATGCATTCTCCTTGGATGTCTGGATCCTCATGCAGCCATCCTGCTATAAGGACACCAATCGTGTTGACTTAGGAGCCTATCCTCCAGCAGAACCTCATCCTGACTAAATTAGACCTGCAACAGCTCTGCATATTATAGGATAATGAGGATTAGGAAGGACTTTGACCTTTTTGTTTGTTTGTTTCAGTTGTTATAATCTAAACCCTAACACTTATCAATTGTCTCTCAATGGTGTCATCAGTGACTGATGGTTCCTGCTTGATTTAGTTAATAACTTGTGGATTGTGTGTGTGTATGGGTGTTTATGTAGGGATGCATGTGTATATGTGGGTGTGGAAACCAGAGGTTGGTGTAGGGTATCTTCCTTAATTGCTCTCCCCCTTACTTTTTTTTAAATTAAAAAAAAAATTACGTGTATAAGTATTTTGTTGGAATAGATTTGTGCATGTCGGTGTCCAAGGAGGCCAAAAGAGAGTAGAGGATCTTGCAGAACTGAAGTTACAGTCAGTTGTGAGCTACCATGTGGGTGCTGGGAACTGAACCCAGGTCCTCTTAACTGCTGAACCATCTCCCAGCCCTTCATCTTCCTTTTGAGACAGGACTCCCACTGAACCTACAGCTCACCAATTCCTCTAGACTGGCTGTCCAGCAAGCCCCGGAGATCATACTGCGTCTGCCTTCCCAGGGCTGAGATTTCAGGCATACACTGCCATGCCAGCCTTTTCATATGAGCTCTCAAGGGTCAAATTCAGGTTTGTATGACAAACATTTTACCACATGAGCCACCTTTCCAGCCCAGCAGTGTTTTTGTTTCAAGCTTCATTACATCTTCAGAATTTATTAGCTGTTATTTTTCTGTAAAGGAGGTTTATTTTGATGTCCTAGCCCTGCTTCTCTTCTCTCCTCTCATTAAAAAAAAAAGGACTTAAATGATCATGTTTGTATGCAACCAGTTTTCTTTTTGGTGCTGAAGATTGAACCCAGGTCCATGCTAGGCAAGGATTCTATTTCAGGCTGTATCCCAAACCCTATATCTCATATTGTCAGACAAATATGGTAAAATTCGTGGTAAAATTCTCCAAACTTGAAAATTAAAGTCCATAAGGTCAATTCATAACCAAGGATTTCAACTTTTTAAAAAGTTAGATGTTCAACACCTAGAACCCCTGCTCAGATGTGGCCCATGGTAGCTCAGCATCCAACTGGGTAACCTAGTAAGGGGAACAGGGACTATTTCTGTCATGAACTCAATGGCTGGCTCTTCAACCCTCCCCTCAACCCCCCCCCCCCCCGGGAAGAACAGCCTAGCTAGATCCCAGAAGAGGACATTGCAGCCAGCCCTGAAGAGACATGATAAGCTAGGGTCAGATGGAAGGGGAGGAGGTCCTCCCCCATCAGTGGACTTGGAGGGGGCCAGGGAGGAGATGAGGGAGGGATGGGGAGAGTGGGAGGGAATGAGGGAGGGGCTACAACTGGGATACAAAGTACATAACCTGTGATTAATAGAAAAATAAATTATATTAAAAAATAAATTTAAAAAAGAAAAAACAAGTTAGATTTTCAACATGATTATTCCAGCTCACCTATCTCTACAGAACCTATTTCTGTCATCTACCACATCAGGGCTCTTTTTCCCTCTCTGGAGAGGTTTCATGGTTGTTCCCCAGGGAAAAAGACTCATTATCATTCCAAAAGTACAGCCATGGTGAATTCTGTCATCTGCTGAGAATTCTGCTTTACATATATTTAATTGTCACAGCAACTCTGTACATAAACAGTGTGATTGCATATTATAAAGGAGAAGTTAGAGGTTTAAAGGGAGATACCACAAAAACCATAGCCTTTGGAAACGTCTGCTTTGAATCCTGGAATCTTATCAACTATTTGATTCAGGATCTGGGACCTCTATATCCTTCATTTACTTATCTGTCCCATGCTGAAGATGAGCAATTGACCTCATATGTTGAACATATGTTGACCTAGATGCTGTCAGTTCTGTATATATCCTGATGGTAGGCTGTAACTCCTGAGTCATGATAGATAATGATAATTCATGGTGCACTGAGTCCTAAAGCAATTAATCAGATAATCTGACCTATGCTGTGACTGATGTTTAACTTTAGAGATCTCTGGGGTGCAAAGAGGTTGGTGGCCAATTCTTTAAACAGTACTATAGGAGGGTGATTATGAGCATTCCACTTCTGAGAAAACTTTGGAGAAGTCCTTCAGCACCTCATATGCCTATCAGGAAGCCCTTTGGACATTACTCTCCAAGCAGACTCCAACTTTGTTTACCCCAAAACAGTGTGATCATTCCCTCCACAAATAACAAAGGGATGTGTTCTAAGAGAGTATAGGTACGTCTCACCCTTATGAGACTGTCACAGAGTCGGCTTACAGAAGAGAGGATGGCTGCTATGTCTAAACCATATAACTATGGGTCATTATTATGCATGCATTCCACTTAAGTATATTATTTTAATTTATTTGTGTGTGTGTGTGAGAGAGAGAGAGAGAGTTTCTGTGTACCATTTACGTGCAGGTGATCATGGAAGCCAGAAAGCATCAGATCTTCTAGACTCAAAGTTTGTGTGACTTGTCTGAGGTTTGTGCTATGCGACATCATGCTTTTAACCACTGAGCAATCTTTTAACCCAAATATTACTAGGAATTTTTTTTTTCAAGACAGGATTTCTCTGTGTAGCATTGGCGGTCCTGGACTTACTTTGTAGACCAGGATGGCCTCGAACTCACAGAGATCTGCCTACCTCTGCTTCTCTGAGTGTGGTGGTGCATGTTTTTAATCTCAGCACTTGGGAGGCAGATTGGGTCACTGTGAGTTCAATGTCAGCCTGGTCTATGTAGTGAATTCCAGGTCAGCCAAGGATATATAGTGACCCTGTCTATAAAATAAAGGGGAGTAGAGGAGTGATATTGGAGCAAAAATGTGGATATGTTTAATAATTAGCATGCATACTGTATCACTTTTTAAAGTCTTATAATTGGAAAGGTAGCTCAGTGTTAATGACACACACTCCTCTTTCAGAAGATCCATGCTGGGTTCCCACAATCCACATCCAGTGTTTCACAACTGACTGTAACTCCAGAGAGCCACCCCCTCCCCCTTCTGGCCCCTGTGGACACCTACATACACATATATGCATGTGTACACACCTACATAGGCACACATTTATACAGATTTTTTTAAATATTTAAAATCTTACAAGGAATTTTTCCTTCTGTGGCCCTAGCTCCACTATGTATTTGTTTGTGCCTAAGAATCTTCCCTACTGTGAACGGGGAAAAGTTAAAAGAGCAAATGGAATGCTTCAGATATGTTCTGTCTACTGTATACCAATGGGGATGGGTTAACATGCTGCTTTCTCAGGGCCTGGTGTGCCCCTGAAGGGACCGACCAGCTTTCGTGGGACTCCATTACCACATGACATCAAGGGAGGCACTTGCCCTTGAAAATAATTGAAGGACTCAATCGAGAAAACCTCATCCTCTTCAGTAGACACTCAGGAATAGCACAGGAGAGTTTGTCTGAAGAAGTTACCCCTTAATCTTATTCTTAGATGGCTGTGTGAAGTTACACAGCCATCTAAGAATAAGATTAAGGGGTAAGTAAGCTATGGTTTATTTAGCATCTACTGAATATTGAGCATCAGGCAAATGCTTACAGCATGAACTGACTGTTATGACCATTTATGTGTAAAGGGCAAGGAAATTAAAGCTGAGAGAGGGTGAGTAAACTAACTGCTCAGTGCACACACAGGATGACATAACTTTGCCTGGCTCCAGAACCCATGTTCCTAACTCATTAGTCAATGCTGACTAAAATTAATCAGATATGGAATATAAATTTTTATTGCTTTTGGAGCCCTCAAAAGTCTGTCTTCCTGGAGTGTTTCCCACTCTGAGTTTCTAGTACCTGTTGAAACATAACTGCATTTCCTACCCCGACCTTCTCTCCCAGAGTATCAAGCACATCTTAGGTGCTCATGAGAATCCATTTCTACTGTCTCCCAAATTTTCAGTTGCTTGTTCTGTCTGGCCATGACTGCCTGTGACTTGCTCCATTTGTAGCCCATATAGTCCTACAACCCAGAGCTGCTACACACACACACACACACACCGCACCTCTACCATTGAGTGACCAGGCTCAGCAGGTACTGATGCAAGTTTCTAGCTTCTCTGTATGACTCAACCAAGGTTAAAAGCTGGGCTACAGAGTATTAGTTGTAGCTGCTAAGAAGCTAACAGAGGCAACAGGTGAAATGACCCAGCATGTGAGAAAAATGATTCCCAGTGTAATGAACTTTGATCATTGGGAAAGAGGAGAGGTGAAGGCCCCAATAAGATGAATTCCTCATTTCTCTTCCTCCCAAGAAATTACCTGAGGCCTGGTTTCATCCTCCAGCACAGTGCTACTGTGCAAAGCCACTCATGCAAGCATTCCATCTTTCTATGGATTACTCAAGCACCATCTGGCAGAATGCCTTGTCTTCTTGCTTCCCTTTTCCTCTCATACCCACTGCTCTTGTATTGCATCTCCTAAATAAAACATTGGCTTAATGTGTTAGTTTGAGTTCTATTTTTCTAGAAAACATAAACTAAAATATCCGAGTTCAGTTTCTCTTCATAGGATCACTGCTTCTTGAATTCTCTTGAGTGTGTTCCAAAAGATAATAGCTGATAATACTGTCATTCATACACATAGAGAGAGTGAGAGAAAGAAAGAAACACACACACACAATAAAAATAAACCTTAAAAAATTAAACTGTCATTATCAGTACACCTAGTGGTATTTGTGTATTTCCCTTAAAAATGTATAGTTTGTTTGAAAAGAAAACTATTCAAAGAGTCCTCAGTGCTATAAATAAATAAATATATAAATAAATAAATAAATTTAAAGCCAGGAACTCACAACTGGCCTCGCTCTTGCATGCCTTATTTCCTGAGAGTCTCACAGGAACTTTCCCTTGTCCAGGTTTGGGCCCCTACTCTTCTCACTCACACTATTATAATCTTTCTGTGCTCACACTGACTATTGTCATCAAGTAAGTAGTTGTAAGACTGATTTTATCTTGCTCCGCATGTTCAAAAACCTTTAGTAGTTTTTCATTGTTCAGAAAATGATGCCGAGAGATCCTTCTAGAACTCTCTTCTGATGACTGTTACAATAGCAGAAGCCTGGTGCTTAAAGTGCTCTGTAAACTGTTGGCCAAGCTGGACCCCTTTGAGGAACAGGGTATGAAATATAACTAGAGGGAGTCGGTTGTCATGCTCAAAGCTAAACATTACACAGAAGATGATAACTACAGTCAGGTGGCAGCAGACACCAGGGAAGCAGCAGAGAGCACTGGGCAATAAAAGCTGAGAGGTAGAAAAAAAAAAAGAAAGAAAGAAAGAAAGTGCCATGGAGCAAGGCCAGCAGAGGCAACAGTTATGACAGCAAGACATCAGCAGGGTACAGAAACAACACTTCACTATGGAATGGCCAGGGGGCAGCTGAGTTGTATGCCAGATCTGAGCCCACTGGGCATTGCTTCCACTTCATTTGTGATATCCTCAGTTTAGCTTTGTTCTAGAAATGGAAATGCCCCTTGAGATTTCTACTAACCTGGATCATGGCAAGAACCTGACGACATAATCAACTGAGGCTTTGAAAATAGGTAGTTAGGACATATCTACAGGACACAGGCTGAATTACAGGTACTTAGTGTGTTAGGCACTCACAGACTAGAAAGGGAAGTGAAAGCCCAAAAGAACAGGAACTATGAAGGAACATGGCTACATGACATGGGAGTGACATGATCAGATACAGCCCAGAGCAGAGAGGAATATGGTGGCCCCCTGTCTCTCCATAATCTCCAGAACCCCAGGGTACATAGTACAGTCCATGACAAAAGCTGTGCTTTCAGTTGAGGGTCATGAGAAGAAAGGCTTATCTACCACATCCTGGGGGGTCCTCAGTGCAGCTGCAAACATTGTTGCAGGGGAGTAGCAGGCAGAGTTTTACAACAGTAAAGGAGCAGTTGATTTGACCACAGAGACAGATTGGATTAGAGTGGCCACGAGCCAAGGAAAGCCTGAGGCTATCAGTAACTGCAAGCAGCAAGAGACAGATTATCCCCCTTTCCAAGCCTCAAGGGACTCTGACCCTGCCCAAACCTTCATTTCAGACTTATGGCCTCTAGAACTGTGAGAAATAAATTTGTGTTGTTTTAAGACAACCAGTGTGTGATAATTTGTTACAGCAGTCACAAGAAACCAGCAGAGGCCAAGTGGACAATAAGCAGCACAGAATCTGCTCATCTCAAATGGCACAATGGTGTGCACAATCTGTTGGTTGGACACTCTCTTACCTACCTCTTATATCCCATTTGGAAGTTCTGCTGGGACCCTTCACACAATTCACATCGCAAGCTCCCAGGTCACAGTTGCCTTCATTTGCAAATGTCTTTTCTTTGAGCTAAGAGTGTGACCTTCTCCAGGAGGAGAACCTGTCTGTCACACCTTGGGAGCCCATGTAACTCCTCACATTTCTTTAAGCAGAGTAATTGGTAAATGAGAAAGAAGGCTTCCATCTGCCCATCTGTAAATGGAAAGTAACAACCACTAACTTGCCTCTCCAAGGTAATGATGACGGTATTTTCTAAAAACAATTCCTGTACCTGTAACAGAAATGCTCTATTTGAAACACTCTTTAGGAAAAAAAAAATTCCTTAGGGAAAAAATACATTTTGTTTTAGCAAGCCCTCTATTCTACGCTGAACTAAAACTGCCAGCAGTTCACCTCAAGGAAGATGAAGACAGGGGTAATTAAGAAACAAAAGTGAGCTAGCGTGGAAGAGGGGGCGGGGGAGGGCATGCAATGGCAGAATACTTTTCTATTGTGTTTAAAGCCCTAGGTGTCCTACCTACCTGTCCCTGGCACTAAAAACAGAACAGAACAGAACAAAATCAGTAAACAAGTAAGCAAATAAACAAAAACTTGAGACTGAAATACAAGTACCAAAAACCTTTTGAGTCACGTAATAAACACTTATTAAAGAACAATGATGCAAAAATACAGTCTATAGCTACTGAGGAAATGTAATAAGGCATAATCCCAAATAAGCAGTTACAATATGATGAATGCTTGTGTGTATATGTGTGTTTATGAGTGTATGTGCGCGTGCATCTGCGCACATGCTCATATCCAGAAGGATGTCAGGGATCTTCCCCAATCATGTCTCCACCTTCTTTCTCTCTCTTTTTTGTATGTGTGTGTTGCGGGGTGGTGGAGGAGTTACTGATCCCAGAGCTAGACTGGCAGGCTGGCAAGTCCCAGGGCTCTTCCTGTTTTTCTGCCTCCACTTCCACAGTGCTGGGAGTATAAGTGCACAGCTTTCTAAGTGGGTGCTGGAGATCTGAACTCAGGTCTCACACTTGTGCAGCAAGTCTTTCACTGACTGACCCAAAGAATGCAAAGGGATCAGGAAGGAAGGAACGGTTAACTCTAGCGACAGGAGTCTCCCAAGGAGCCGCTTGTAAGTTAGTTTTGTAGAATTTCATCGGGCAGAGGCAAAGTCTGGGGCATTCCAAGACCAAAAGAAACAACTGCCTGTGCAGTTGCCAAGCAAACCACACCCTGTTCAGTCTTATTGTATCCGAAAAGGCCTATTTTTACTCATTGTCCTTAAGGGCGCTTTTTAAGACAAAAAAGAGAATGTAGGCTAAGACCCTTCTTTGCAATTAGATATCTTCTAAGTCAAAGAAAGAAGACTGAGGAGGGAATGTGGAGGTTGACTTCTGGTGAGTCCAGAATTCATCCAAGGAGTAGAAATGGAAGCTCTTCCCCTTCCTGGTTTCTGAAAACTGCACTGAGGCTGCCCTGGTATGTGACAGTGGGTCCTGCAGAGCTCAGAAGGTGGCAGGGAATGAGCACACTCCAGCCAGAGGCCCTGCTTGTGACAAACTCACCTTGACCGGGAGTGAGGGCCCTCTGCTGACCTTCAGACCCCTCTACTGGGAAGCAGGCACCACCCCACCTCTCGACCGACCAGCCCTGCCAGGCCTCTGAGACCAAACCTTGCTGCTTGTGAGTGGGAGGAAAAAACCTCTTGGGAAGGCAGCCAGGATGGAGGACAGGCCAGCAGACTCCTCCTAAGGGTCACAAGGGCCCCCATCCTCACCGTGGAGCATCCACAGGGAAGTGGGAAATTAGAATCCCAGTCTTGCAGTCTGCACCCCTGCCTTTGTTTTCCCAGGAAGCCTCTACCTTGCAGACTCTGCCAGAAGGCCTGCGGCATTTTCTTGAAGCAGTAATAATAAGGACAGAGCGTTCTCGCTGGAGCCTGCTGGCTGGTCACTCTTTCCATTGCCTTTTGTTTTCATGCATCATTCCTCTCACTTGCTTCTCAGATTCCTTCGGCTTTGAAAAAGCCACACACCACCACCCAGCAGGCTGGCAAGCATCTTTGACATCCACCCCGCCCTAAACATTACACAAATCTAGAGCTTCCAGAAAGGGACCACCTCCTGTCAGCATAGCTGGCAAAGGTAGGGCTTTGTGTACCGCCCTGTGGACTGGTAAATCACATCCTGCTGTCTTAATCAAATCCTGCAGTGCTGGGCATGATGTTGCACATCTGTAATTCCAGTTCCTGAAGGGCTGAGGCAGGAGGATTGCAATTTCTATACCACCCTGTCTAAAATTAAAACAAAACAAAAAACTGAAAATGGAAAAACAAAGAAAATATATCTGCAAGGTTTGTTGAGAAAACCTTTTTTCTTAAACAAACCAAGCGCAGCCAACAGATGTGTCTAACCAAAGACAGAGAAGTTTCTGTATGGCAATTTCAAAGTGAACTCTATCTCATGGTTCATGTGTTAACACTTGGTGCCAGCTGGGAGAGCTGTTTTGGGAAATTGTCGAACTGTGTGGCAGGAGATGTGGCTGCCAGAGGTGAGTCATTGAGGGGGAGGTTTTGAAGGTTACAACCTAGCCCCATTTCCTAGTGAGCTCTCTGCTTCCTGGCCAGCCACAATGGGAATACTCTGCCGAAGAGCAACCAACTGCAATGCCATGGTCTCCCTCCATAATGGTCCTTATTGCCTGAAGCCATGAACCAACATAAACTTCTTCTGCCTTAAACTGATGCTGTGAGGCATGTTGTCACAGTGACATAAAAGTCACTGCTATGAACTCGTCAGTGTGTTAGACTGCTGTTCACACGCATACACGTGCACAGAGAATCTCAACTCCTCCGCATCTGTAGCCCATTTCCAACCATGAAGGGAAGACCCAGTGGATGTTTACTTCCTAGTAATTTAAAATATTTTACACATATTTATTTAGCGGGGGGGGGGAGCAGCACAGCCTGGCAGTGGGAGGACAGCTTGAGGAAGTCAGTCATCTCCTCTGACTCTGTGGGTCTGGAGCATCGAACTCAGGTCATCAGTTGGTGGCAAGGGCCTTTGTCCACTGAGCAATCTCTTCCAGCCTGATGTTGAATTTATAAGCTTGGTTGCATTGATTCTCAATGTGGAACAAGAGACATTTCCATAAATCATTGATGAGAGAAAAAATTGGTTTGGCTACTGTGCAAAATAGCCTCGAAAGCAACCTGGTAGAGTCAAAAGTGCATATCCGTTTTGGGAAATTTCCATCCTAGTCTATACCCCACATGAACTCCCACATGCGACTCAGGAGACATACACAAGGATATGGGTGACATGAAGACCTGAAATCCCAAAACACAAAACAACAGCAAAACTACTGTAATGATGAATTTCTACTTATGGGAGACTAGAGTCTAAAATAGTTACAAAGCAGGATAATAGTATTTCAACAATTCATAATATAATACTACCATGTATTAGTGCCATCATCATGATGGGAAGAAAAAGGCTGTAGGAAAATATGTATACTACTTACATATATGCTTAACATCCTAAACAAACATTTTGTGTAAGGACTTCGGAAACTAGATACTTTCTTTTTTTATTAGTTTTTATTTTTTTTCTATTAATCACAGGTTATTTACTTTGTATCCCAGCTGTAGTCCCCTCTCTCATTCCCTCTCAATCCCATCCTCTCTCCCTCATCTCCTCCCTGCCTCTTTCCAAGTCAACTGCTAGGGGAGGTCCTTCTCCCCTTTCATCTGACCCTAGCTTATCAGATCTCATCAGGACTGGCTGCCATGTCCTCCTCTGTGGCCTAGCAAGGCTGTTCCTCCCTCGAGGGGGAGAGGAGTTAAAGGAGCCAGTCATTGAGTTCATGTCAGAAATAGTTCCTGTTCCCCTTACTAGGGAAACCCACTTGGTTACTGAGCTACCATGGGCTACATCTAAGCAGGGGTTCTAGGTTATATCCATACATGGTCCTTGGTTAGAGAAATAGTCTCATAGAGGACCCCTGTGCCCTGATATATTTTGTCCTTGTGGAGCTCCTGTCCTCTCCTGGTCATATTAACTCCCCCTTTTATCGTATGATTCCCTGCACTCTGCTGAAGGTTTGGTTATGAGTCTCCATATCTGCTTTGATACACTGCTAGGTAGAGTCTTTCAGAGGCCCTCTGCGGTAGGCTCCTGTTCTGTTACTTGTTTTCTCCTACTTCCCATGTCCATCCCATTTGGCTTTCTGAGTGAGGATTGATCATCATACTCTGGTTCCTCTTTCTTGTTTATCTTCTTTAGGTGTACAGATTTTAGTATGTTTATCCTATCTTATAGGTCTAGTATCCACTTATATGTGAGTATATACCAAGTGTGTCTTTCTGTTCCTGGGATACCTCACTCAGGACGATCCTCTCTAGTTCCACCATTTGCCTGCAAATGTCATGATTTCCTTGTTTTTAATTGCGAAATAGTATTCCATTGTGTAAAAGTATCACAATTTCTGTATCCATTCCTCCGCTGATGGTAGACACTTTCTTTATTTTAAAATACTAGAAGATCAAGAGTTGTGGCATATACTTTTTATCCTGGCACTTGGGAGGCAGAGGTAGACAGTTATCTGTAAAAAAAAAAAAAAAAAAAAAAATTCCTGGATAATGGATATGTACCCTACAAGTGACTCTGAGGAACATGACCAGCATAGCAAAAGGTTCTTATGAGGTCCTTAGAATTCGTACTTATGAAAAATAAACATTTATTTTATATAACGAATCATCTCCATAAACACAGGTACTAACACGCCCTCTTAGAAATGTGTACAATTGATGTGGCTTTTGTTAGTGGGGAAGCCATACAAGTTCACTTACACTGTCTTATCCAGGTGCCCTTGTGACCTTCTGGACTTGAAAGTACCCTAAAGGAATCACTGGGGTGAGGATAGCTGCTGAGCCACGTGTGGATATAGTTGAAATCATACCCAGAAACTCCCAACGTGGGCAGAAAGTCATATATAAATGTTAATGCGGTTGTCCTTCCATGCCCCATCACTTGAGAACATGACACAGCAGCTCTGCAGCAGGGAAACTGGGATCTGTATTTTAAAAGGCTTTCCAAGAAATTCTGATGATTAGCCAGATTTGAGAAATGGCAGCCATCTCTGCTTATGTTCTACCAGTGATTTTAAAGGAATCGAACAGGTGATAATACAGCGAAGAATGAAAGAATAAACAGGAAGCAGAAAACAGAGGAGAGCACAGTGAACTTTTGACTCTTTCCTCACCTCTCAGTCTCTCCCAGACTTCTCCAGCCCTGAAGTGTCTTTCCAGAGTTGTACCCTCTGCAGTCCTCACTTGGCAATTACACACTTCCCTGTTTGTTCCTAACATGGCTCCTGTTCACCCAGTAACTTTAACTCCTGTTGTAAGTACCTTAGAGCATCTTTGTATTTTCTGTAGTGTCTAACACAGGCCTCAGTGAGTAAGCAGTAACAAATCACATCAAGTTCAGAAATGTGTTAAGGTACAAATTAATGTGCAACATCAATTGTATTTTTACAAGCTAGCAATGATATCCAATGTAATCCCTATCAACATCTTTTCTTTTGCAGAAATTGACAAGCTGGTTATAAAAGTTATATAGAAGTCACAGCTCAGAATGGGCACAACAACCCTGAGAAAGAACAAAGATGGAACATCAGTATTTCCCCATTTCAAAACGTAAAGTAATCTGATATAAGGTATGAGGGTCCCTATAGAGATAGTGAACAATTGATGGTATAGTTGGGTGGTAGTGGTTCACACCTTTAATCCCAGCACTCCGGAGACAAAAGCAGATCTCTGTGAGTTCAAGGCCAGCCTGGTCTACAGAGTAAGTTCTAGGATAGCCAGGTTTACTCTCCAAAACCAAAAAAGAAAAAAAAAAAAGTGCAGTCCTCACTAAGTCACCCATGCTGGCCTTGAATTCGTTCTAGAGCCTGGGCTGGCCTTGAACTTGCAGCTCTCCTGCCTCATCCTCCCAATTAGCTAGGGTCACTGGACGTGTGGGATAGGCCCAGTTAAAAATATTTTTTCAACAAATGGTGCTGGGACAGCTGAATATCTAGGTGCCAAAAAGTAAAGTTGCACTCTCTGCAGCACTATACTCCATATAGTTCATATAGACTGTATGACCGGTCTATACGTATTGAAATGTCATCATGAACCCCATTATTTTGTGCTCTAATTTAAAAAATAATAAAATACTAATTCAAAGTGAATCCATTACCTAAATGTATTAATTAAAACTACACATTGCTTTTTTCTTTTCTCTTCTCTTCTCTTCTCTTCTCTTCTTTCCATGTCTTACTGTGTAGCCTGGATGGTTTGGAACCTGTTATATGAAACTGAACTTATGGCAATCCTCCTGCCTCTGTCTTGCTGAGATTACAGGTGTGTTACACTATGCCTGGCATAAACTAAAACCTTTTACTGGTATGGAGATATAGCTCAGTGGTAGAACATGTGTGCAGCATGTAGGAGCCCCATGCTCAATCAAGAGCCAAATAAATAAATATTTCCTGGAGGGTGGTGGGGACAGACCAATTGGATTTTAAAAGTAAAAAAGTTTTCTGTTTCATGGACCATTAAGATGGCTCAGATGACCTCATTTCAGTTCTCAACACCCACAGTGGACAAAAAGAACTGATTTCCAAAGGCTGTCCTTTGACCTCCATGTGTGCCACAGTATATCCCATTTATACACATATGAATAATAAGTTTAAAAATACTTTTGTGTTTCAAAGGACACCATTAAGAAAATAAAAGGGCAAATTACAGAATGGAAGATAAGTTTTTCAGATATCTGACAAGAACCTTATGTCCAGAGTACATGAAACCCATCAAAACTCCATTGTATGTGTTTTTAAAAAACCCAATTAAGCATCAACAAGAAATCTGAATAAACATTTACCAGAAAAATAGCCACAAATGGCCCCTATGCATGCACACAGGTGCTCAATATGATTAAGAAAGCACAATCACAACCCCAGATACAATCTTCACACTCACAAAAAATGCCCACAGCAATACCCATTGTTAGTGAAGATGTAAAGAAATTGTTATATAATGCTACTAAGCATGTCGAATGGAACAGTGAGTTTGGAAATCTATATGGCAGTTCCTCAAAATGCTGAACTACACAGCCACTGGGCAATTCTTTCCTAGACACATATACACCAAGACAAATGAAAAAGAGTATCCAAACAAATACTGGTACATAAATGCTCACAATAGCATTATGAATAATGAACAGAAAGTGAAGACAACCTGTGTTTATAAACCGAAGAACAGATACAGTCTATTATAACCATATAAAAACACATACAGCTAAGTGCTACGATACAGGAAAACCATGAGAACACTATGCTGGTCACAAAAGGTCTCTCATTAGGATCCATTCAGGTAACATATTCAGAATGTGTAAATCCAGAGAAGAGAAAGTAGATTAGTGGTTCCCTGAGGGTTCGGAAATGAGGAATGCCATCTGTGACTACAAAGCTTCTTCAGGAGTATTGGAAATGAATTTGAAGTGAGTAGGTGTGGTGGATGGACCAGTCCATGACAAGACTTTAAAACCCTAAGCTGCATATTTAAATAGGCAACTTTTATAGTATGTAAAAATATATACCTCAATGGCTATAAAAGAAGTAAAAACTAGATAACCAAAATTTGGCATTTAGCATTTTAGCTCAGTGACAGCTGCTGAATATATCAAGTTCCTTTCCCTTAGGGCCTTGGCATTCGCTATTTCACTGAGTATTTGTACTGTCACTGTATTAGCTACTTTTCTATTGCTGTGATGAAACACCATGACCAAAGTAACTTACAGAAGACAGTTTCCTTGGGCTTAAAGCTCCAAAGAGCTAAGAATTCTATGACAGGAAATCATGGCAGCAGATGGAAACCATAGATGCAAAAACAGCTGAGGGCACCTATCTCCGACTGCAAGCAGAAAGCAGAGAGCACAAACTGGGAATGGCTGGTCACTCTGAAATCTCAACACTGCCCCTCCCCATCTGTGACATACTTCTTCCAGAAAGGCCACACCTCCTAAACCTACCCAAGCAGTGCTACCAACTTAGGGGACCAAGTATTCAAACATCTGCGCCTATGGGGACATCCTCATTCAAACCATCACAGTAGGCTGCTCATTAGTTAGGTCTGCTTCATCCCTCATTAACTGTGTATGATTGTCCCCATCCCTGTTTCTCGCTATTGTGCTGGCTTCAATGAGGTGTCTCTGGTAAATCTTGGGTGCTTGAATATTCAGTTCTCAGTTGGTGGCTATTTGGGAAGGATTAGGAGGTATGGCCTTGCTGAAGGAAGTATGTCCCTGGGGGCAGCCTTTGAGGTTTCAAGAATAGTGTGATTCCCAGTGTGTTCTCTGCCCCTGATTACAGATCAAGAGGAGCTCTCCACCAGCTATACTCACCACTGTGCCTTTGCTGCACCAACATGGACTCGCCCTCTGAAACCATAAAGCCCAATTAAACACTCTCTTTGGTAAGTCGCCTTGGTCATGGTGCTTTCCACAGCAATGGAGAAGTAACTAAGACAATTATCAGTCACCCTGTTTTATTTTTCTTGTAGCATTAGTTGCTACCTGAAATCATCTTGTGTCTTAGTGTATGGGTTCCTTGTTTGTCTTCCTCACTAGAGGATAAGCTCTGTGAGAACAGGACTTTCCTGCGTTATTATACCTGCCACTTGTGTCAATGACAGTGCCTGACATGCAGTAACTGTTTAATAATATTTATTGTGTATTTCGTGAATAGAAGGTGGCTAATCACAAAGCCTCCTTTAATCTCTCTAAATCTTCATTTTCTAGTGACAAAACAGCATAATCATAATTGCACTTAGCCCATAAATAACTGTGCATACAAAAACACAGCTCATTACAGACATTCAATAAACACGAATGGTGATTATTGTTGCGATCACTACCACCACCATTAACCTATAATTAAGATGGTCCACATGATGATAACAATCACCTGAGATGAGCTATTTTCACTCCAAAATGAATGATTTCGTCCCTTCTTCAGGGTTGAACAAGCTTTGCATTCAAGGACCCTAGGATTTGTTCCTCTTTAAAAGAAGTCAATGAATAATAGCTACACTTATTACATTGTTTCTTTTAGGGAACTTGCGGTTTCCAAATCAAATGTATGGTATAATATACCTAAAAATATTTTCTACCATTCAGATACATCTCAGGCCAATAGCAATTAATGGGGTTACCTTGGTAATGAAGAAGGAAGAAGGAAAGAGAGAGAAATACTAACAATGCCTCCTCTTAAGTAAAAGAAGAATGACAGATCTTTAATCTGTTTTTATCCACATGTTCAATAGTTCACAAGAACTTAGTGAATGCCCATTGAGTACAAATACAATAGCTGCTTGGTGTCTGACCTTCCTTGTTGGCTTAAAAAGCGGGGGTGTGAGGTCAGTGAAGCAGGAATGTGGAGCAGGCTCGGAGTGCGGTGGCGTGAGGAAGCAGGACATGTAGGTGGACGTGACTTCTGCTTACTGCTCAGCATCCACACTGAGGCTTGTGCTTTTGTAGTGGCTCTCATTAAAAGTCAGGGAGAGTCTCAACAAGCTATCTTTCACTGACTTTTGTGAGAGAAATGATATGTTACAGTGGCATATCCATCAGGAAAATTATGGTTATGCTCCAGGAACAAGTGACCCTGAAAACCTCAGTGGCTTACAACAACAGCTGATGATTCATGAGTCTTGTCCATCAGAAGTCTGCTGGGACACTGTTCCCACTTGTCTTCACTCTGAGGCCTGCACTGGGGGACCTGCTGTTACCTGAAACATGGAAAAACAGGGAGAGAGACAGAGACAGAGAAAGGTGGGGTGGGGAGAGAGACAGAGAGAGAGAAGATGGCAAATGAAGCTGCCCCACATGGATGCACCTTGCTTCCATCACCTGCATTTCCTTGGCTAAAGACAGCAAGTTACCAGGGTACAATCTTCCAATAAGGGAGAAACTTGGAATATTTTGAGAAAGGTGGTACAACCTATTATAGTTGTCTTCACAAATTTTAGAATTTTGTGGGAGAAATGACTGAAGGGACCTCACTTTTAAATTTCAAAATGCCCTTTTGGGTAGAGAGAAAAAATAAGTACTTATGCAACTGCCAACACACTGTAGTAAATCACCACATGTAAAAAGACGTTGAATGCTAGAGTATAGATACAGAAAAATATACATAAAACGAAAATGCGCCCTCCGAGAAGTTTAGATGACTCTGCCCTCAGACTCCAGCAGATTCTTCCTTGCCCTACTGGGCCCTAATCACAGAGTAATTCCATGAATTGCCATGAGGACCGAAGACAGCATCTGTCTTTTAGGAAATTGGTGCTTATGTTGGGTGCTGGGAAAGTGCAGATTCCTGACAGCACTGGTGACGTACAGTCTTAATGGCACTGTATTCTGGGAGGTGCATGTTTCTTTACCAGCATGTGACAGGATTGTGTTTTCTTAAACCCAGAGGCCCCAAGTGCTCACATTCTGTAAAAGAATTACAGTGGTTAAGGGCTGAATTATGTATCCCCAAGCCAATACATGTCCAAGTCCTAACCCCTGCTACCTCAAGAAACAGCAGTATTTGGAGATCAGGGCTTTCAAGGGATAGTTAAGTTCAAATGAGGCCTTTAGGTTGGGGTTTTATCCAACATAAGGATATTCAGGGCCAGGGATGAACTTAATGGTAGAACACTTGCTTTCCATGTGCAGGGCTTAAGATTCCTAGCACCCCCAAACAAATAAAAAAATTAGAAGAGACCATGAGAGGGCTCAGTAAGAAAATAGCTAAGAGCAGCCTAAGCAAAAAGCTCAATCAGAAACTAATCTTGCTGACACATTGGTCTTGGCCTGGCGGCTTCTAGAGCCAGAAAGAATTTCTGTTATTTAAATTAACCAGTCCATGGAGTTTGTTATGGTGGCCCTCGGGACTGACGTGTTGGTTCTTTTGAGTATCAGACAGTGATGTGCTATATAGGAAAGGCATATCATTCTCCCTCCCATGCTGGAGGTAAACCCAGAGGCTTCCTACATGCACAGGCTTAGACTTTTTTGCTTTTCACAGAAAAGGTGTTGGGTATCACCCTCTGATCCTTCCTGGTATCAGTAGCTGGTAATATGAGAAAGCTTTGGGAGAGGAAGTCCTTCACAGTGGTCATCATGCACAAGCTTCTGGAAAGCCCTCACTTTTGGAAACATCCTATTCACCACCCCAAAAGAAGGTCTCTCCAAGGATTTTTATTAATTGGTAGAAATTGATACAGATGTGCTTAAAACCAGAGGGAAATGTCATTTTAAATGATGCTTAATTACAGAGAACTCTTAATAACATGGAGAAATGATTATATTATCATTTAAATAAAAATCAGCATGCAAAATTAAACTATATAGACAGAACCACCTTATCTATATAATCAAACACATAAGACAAAGACTGACTAGAAATATAGTCAGTGTTAACATTAGCTTTTCCTTGTGGTGAGATTATAGGTTATTTTTGCTTTCTTTATATTCCTCTGCATTTCTGAATTTTTCACGTTCAGCATATGTGAGCTTTATAATTACAAAATAGGCTTATGTTTTAAATATCAGGAGCTGGAGCAGAGTGTATATAAGCCAGTGCCACAAATAAGAGCCATCTCTAGGAGATGCAGGCTCCAGAGCTCACAAGTTATATCCTAATCAATCAGAAATCAGTAGTCCAATCTCCTTGCTTCCATTAGAATTGGTCTCTAGAGCTCCTCTTCCCTTCAGACCTTTAAGCTCTGTCTTTGAACTTAAGAGTCTTCTTTCTGGATTCAAGTTGTCCACGCTGTTCTTCACCAATGATCCAACACAACCTTTTCACCTTTCCCACATACCTTGCTCCCAACCTTTTGTATCCTGAAGCTGCCTTGGCACTCATGGCTTTCATGAGCAGAGTAGCTGCAAAGTAATGATCAGGAGATAAAGGGGGAGGGGGAAGTGTTGGGAGAAATGCTTCTGGATTTTTCATCTCTGTGGTGTGACACTCCTGGCTCCTCCTACCTTCCTTATTGATTCTCCTCTGTAGCTGAGTGACTATATCAGCTTGACTCACTGGTGATGAGCCCATAGGCCATGCCTGGCCAACCTCCAACCTCCATCTTCCTTTCCCTTGTTGATCTGCCTGCTCACAGTAAGGCCATCATTTGGCTCCTCTCCTTCAAAGCAAGGTCTTTTTCCTAAGCCAGCTTTCAACCTCAGCTTGCACAGCCTGTCTTGATCAACTCTTACTTGTGATGGAGCCTGTCTACCTAGCTATGAAACATGGCATCTCCATCATAATAGATCTTTATCAATAGGTTACAACTAGGTAATAGGGGCTGAATAATATCTCCCTCCCAATCCTTAGTGTTGATACGATACCCTCACCCCATCCCTATTTCCCCCAGGCAAGTGATGCTATATCAGTTACTTTTCTGTTGTTGTGATAAAATATCATGACCACAAGCAACTTGAAGGGAGATAGAGAGAGCACCATGGCAGGGAGGACACGGCATGGACATCGGGGCAGAGAGCTTTGCGTTATTGTCTTCACCGCTGTAGCATGATACCCAAGAAACCGTCCAAGGAAAGAATGCCATGTTCTGCTCCCAGTTTCAGGGGTCTCAGCCCATGCTTGACTTACACCACTCGATTCAATCAGCACCCTCCAGGTCTAAACTGCCTCTAGAAACTCCCTCACCAGGACCCCTACCAATGCTCAGTCAAATAAGAAAACAAGGTCTCGAGGAAAAATTAAGAAATTTGCTTAAGGTCTCACTGTTAGGACTGGCAAACATCTGTCTAACTTGAAAGACCAAGCACTTCTTACTGCTTAAGAGCTTGCCTGGGTTCCTGGCTCGTTTCTCAGGTACTGAGGCAACACCCCTCTGTTCCTTGATACCTGATCATGCCATACCTTCATCGACAATCAGCTAAGCTGTCAACGGAGCAGCATGGCTGGAAGGCAGAGACAATACAACTGAAGGGCAAGAAGCACAATGGTATTAACACTATAGATTAGAAAACACTAACATTAAGAAATATATTTTCCCCTGACACCTCAGAGACATTTTTCATCCCTTTGAGACAGAATCTTACTCTGTAGCTTAGGCTGACCTGGAACTCACTATGTAGCTCAAGCTAGACTCCAACTCATGGTGATCCTCCACCTCCCGGGTATTGAAATTAGGTGTGAGACACCACACTCCTCTGTCTGAGCCCTTGACCAATTACCTCCTTTGTTCTTCAGTTTGTGCCCCGGCGCCCCAGCTGTAAAACAGCTCAGTACTAGCCAATCCTGCCTACATCAGACTGTGTCACGTTTCTCTGAGGCTGGCATCAGGACAGCTGTCCTTTAGCTACTGCTTGCCATTAGAAAACAAATGTGTGTCCCACTGCATGTGGGCTGAAAATAATCTATACAAATTATGGATTAATCTAACCGTATGTAAAAGCCAGAGGCAGTGAGTTGATGAGCAGAAAATGATACTAAAATCTAGCTGGCTGACCTTTTAAACAGACAAGCAAAGAAGACATCTGACTGACCCCTAAAGACAGTCAGCTGGCCAGCTGAACCACAGGCCTTTTTGGTGAGCCAGAAGATACCCAGCTGCCAAGGGACCAGGCAGTGTTTACAGGATCTCAAACCACTGCTACTTTCTTCTCATCTTTCCAACAAAAACTCAAAAAGTACAAGGGCACCCCACAGGACTAAGCACATCCATGATTGTGCCCTAGGGAAATCTGATGTTGAAAAATGGCACTTTTCCAAAATAGTGGTTCAGTCCAGATGAGGAATTACAGAAAAGACGGCCTTCCATGGAATACGCTCTGCTTCCAAGTCCCTAATGTCTTCATTAGGGAACCGAAAACACAGGCACAGCAGCTGGTCTCCACTGCTCTGAAGCACCATGGGACAGTGGGAGGAGCCGGGTACAGGGCTGGTGACAAGGCAGTTCTCCTTCCAGGCCCCAGCTCTGCCAACATTTAGCTGGTCGATCATGGCAAAGGTACTCCTGGGCCTTATTTGTTAAATGAGACTTGACCAGACTATGGGGCTTTCTGGTTCTAAAATCCTGTTATTGTTCATCTTTGGATCAGCACCTTCATTTGTGAAAGTTAAGGAGAGAGTCTACTATTCCTGAAGCCACGCCACTCTCCTTTTTATATTTCTCCCTTGCACTTGATTAAAGATGAATCTCCAGGGTCTTCAGAATTCCTTGTGATTGGGATGTAGATGTTTGTTCTGGCAAACCGCCTCACTCCTGCCAACCACCTGGCTTACGCTGTGGCATCACTAACCTCTTTCTGCTTCCTCACGATGCCCTTAGTGCAATACTGAGCATGTGTCAGCCACTCACTCTTTCACATGCTTATTTGTGCTGCTCTCCTTGCTTGGATGTCTTGTACTAATAAAGGCAGAGCTCACTGCTGAAACAAACAAGCTGTAATATATAATCAGATTAACAAAATAGAAGGTTATTTCTATATTATCTAACAGCCCCTCCAGGTTTCCTGTTTCACAGCTTTGCCTTCAAGTTCTTCATTCCCAGTTCATGATGGCCGGGAAAGAGAATGGTGCAAAGACACACTCACTTTTCCGATCCTGATGAGGATACAACACACACACTTCTGCTCACATTACTTTAGTGAGAAATGGTCTCACCTAGTGTGGGAAATTAAAAACTGGTTAGGTTCCTTCCCATCTTCTCTTTACAATACTGGGAGGAGGACAGCAAATTGCAGACCATTCTTGCCATGTTTTCTGAGGAAAGGTTCATTCCCCTCAAACATCAGGCCACGTGCTGCTACCTTCATGACTTTTCCTTATTTGGAATGGTTGAGGCCCTCATTTTCCTAGTCCCACCACACTGTGTACCCTTCTCCATTATGACATTTGTTGCACAGTTGCGTGTGATGTGCAGGACAGTCTGCTCAACTAGATGGCCTGTGATTCCCCCCTCCACCCCTCCCTTACTCCTTCACTCCTGTTTTCCTTCCTTGGACTAAGACAGGCTCTCTAGGAATCCAGGCTGGTCCAGAACCCACTATGTAGTCTATTTGGTTTTAAACTTGCAATCCTCCTCCCTTTGCCTTCCAAGTGCTGGCATTATGGATGTGTGTGATAATCTTCACTAGCAACTTGATCACATTTAAACTTATTCAGGAGAAAAATTTCTGGACATGTCTGTGATGCTGTTTCTAGAAAGGTTTAACAAAATGGGAGACCTACCCTCCCTGTGGGCAGTGCCATCTCACCAGGGTGTCTCAAAGGAGGAAACAAACAGACCATTGCCTTTGCAGATGCAATTGACCAGCTACTTTGAGCTCCCTTAAACTGTCAATCATAATAAACCTTCCTGTCCTTAAGTTTCTTCCTTCCTTCCTTCCTTCCTTCCTTCCTTCCTTCCTTCCTTCCTTCCTTTTCTTTCTTTCTTTCTTTCTTTCTTTCTTTCTTTCTTTCTTTCTTTCTTTCTTTCTTTCTTTCTTTCTTTCTTTCTTTCTTTCTTTCTTTTTCAAGACAGCGTTTCTCTGTGGAGCCTTGGCTCTCCTGAACTCACTTTGTAGACGAGGCTGACCTTGAACTCCCAGAGATCTGCCTGACTCTGCCACTCTGAGTGCTGGGATTAAAAGCGTGCGCCACCATGCCAGGCTCCTTCAGTTTCTTTAGCCAGGAAACCCTCTCACAGCAACTAGAAAACTAACAATACAGGAAATCCATACTAAGAAGTGGGGTTGTTGCTGTGGTAACCTGATCTTGTCATTGGTAGGGGATTTGCGTGGAGGAACGTGGAAGAGTTTGGAGCTGTGGGCTACAGAAGACCTAAAATGCTTTGCAGCTTAATGACCCATTCTGATAGCGTCATTTATTCTTAGAAGATAAGAATGCTGAAATAAATGTAAACAGTAGATGCTCAGGTTATGAGGTTTTGGAGGGAAGAAGGACATTATTAGGAACTAGGCTAGAAATGATTAGTATTATATTCTGACAAAGAATCTAGATTCATTCTGCCCATGTCCTAAGAACTCACATTAGGCTGAATTCAAACATCATGGATTAATTTGCTCATCAGAGGACATTTTAAGACAAGATAGAATTTAAGTTGTGGCCCAGTTATTAAACCTTGTTTATTGTTCTTATTTACAACTATGAGAACAAGTAAAAAGACACAAAAAATATACAGTTGTGCAAGGAAAGGAGTGTGTGCAAGTTTAAAGCTTTTTGAACATCATTTGGACTGAGAAATTTTAGAAATGGACTAAATGCAGTCAAGGTAGGTTCAGGGAAAGCAGTGTTAAATTAGTACCATTGAAAAGTGCTCCATGCTTTGACAATATAAACAGTGCCCTGAGGACAAAGTTCCACCCTTGGACGGTTTCAATTTGTGAAAATGCAAATTAATTTCAAAGGAGAGAGCCTGGATTAAGAATACCAGTGAAGGAGTGTCTGCTGGAAAACCACTGCAAGGGAATTGTTGTTTCTGGTTCAGCCACCAAGGCACAAAGAGGTTGGTCACTACACACCCAACAAAGAATTCGCAGACTTCATCTCGGGTTGGCAATGGATGTTTCAGGGTCATCCATATGGTTTAGAACTTTATAAGCATGCAAAATATAAACATTACAGGGCCATAGAAGCTTGCACCAGGGTTCTAGGAAGCCACCAAGGCCAATGTGTAGTAGCGCTAGAGTCCCTGCAAGGAAGTCATGAAAGACCATCTCATGACGGTGAAGATGAAGCCCACATTGCAGTGGAGACCCTCAGATGTTAGAGATGCCAAGACCATAGAAAGCTTCAGGCACAGAATGGACTAGGCAAAAGAGAAGTCACGTGTGCTTTATACAGCAGGAGGATAGCCAAGGCTACCGGAGGCCAGATGATTTCCTCGGAAGTCCGAATTCTGGACATGGAGTTTCAGGTTTATGTTTGCCCTGCTGAGTTTCAATATTGCTTTGGTCCAATCTTTCCTGCTGTGACCCTATCCTTCACTTTCAGAATGGAAATATGTACTCTGTGCAATTTTGTAATGGAAGTTTAACATTTAATTTTGTTTTGTAGAGCTCACAGTTAAAGAATTGCCTTAAGTCTTAGAAAAGTCTTTGAATTTTGGACTTTTGAACAGCATTTGGACTGAGAAATTTTAGAAATGGACTAAATGCACTTTGTATTATGAGATGGAAATGAGATTTCAGGGCTAGGGATAGACTATTATGACTTAAATTGATAATTGGGGTGTCAACGTGACATAGGATAGACTGATTATGTTTAACCTTCATTGTCAAGCTGACTGAATTTATGATTACCTAGAAGAAAGTCTCTGGTGCCTTCCAGAAAAGTTTTCTTGGGATAGTAAAATGCATCATAAATGTGAATATCATATCATATCATGGCTGGATCCTTCAAATAAATAAACAGAAAAAAGCCGCAGAACACTGGTGCTGTTTTTCTCTACTTCCTGACTGTGGACGGAGTCATGAATGACCAGTCACTTCATGATCATGTTGCCATGTTTTCTCTACTATGGTGGACTGCATCCTCATTCTGAGTACAAATCTGTCTTTCTTTAAATTGCTTTTATTACACATTTTCTCATAGCAGTTTCATGACAGAGACAGCATGCAATCAGCATGCTGAGTTGTGATTTTAAAGGTGGGAATCTTGTCATTTCATGTTTGTATTCTGAAAGCTTAGCAAAGATGCTGAGATATAGTTTTATATTGACTGAGTAAATTAATAAATGGTTTAAATGAAAAAGCAATGAATAATTACTCTACAGGAAAAAAACCTAGTTTTTACAGAACAGACTCACTTGAAGGAAAAAAAAAAGATTCAATATTATCCAAGACTAAGAAGAAAATAAGTTTTCCTTACAGGCACCATAATTATAGTTAATATTTAGCATTATTATTTATTTTGGATATATTTTTCTAATACTCCTCATGTGGCAAAGACCTTATACCTATTACTCTTCGTTCTGCCTCTAGTACGTAACATGCTGTCTACAACATGTACTCAATAAATATTTTGGAATGCAGAAAGGAATGAACATATACATTCATGAAGATTTTACTCTTAACCCAGTAAGTCACATAAGTATAGATTAAGCAGCAAAAACTCACCAACACTAGAAAAACAGCTTATAGTGCATACCAAGAAGTGTCAGCATCTGCTCTCACAGTCCATGTCATTATTCTCTTTATATAAGAAACAAACAAGCATTACTTGAGGAAGCTAAAACCTCAGTGGGAGTAAATGAGGACAAATGGGTGTCTCTAAAATGGCTGAACTATGAAATAGCCCTTGTAAATTGGTTAATGAGAGAAACAGGAAGAAAGGTTGCAGATGATAATGGAACCATGACAACTACAAAAAGTATGTTGATTGAGAAACAAAACAAAAATTTTATTGTTTTGAGACAGGTTTCTGGAGTCCAGACTAGCCTCAAACTAACTCACAATCTTCCTATCACACCCTTTCAAACACTGTTAAATATATTTTTTGAGGAGGCATTGGAATGGCCTGAAAGTTTATGTCTTCATCAAATTCATACATCAAAATCTGTTCCTTAAAATAATATTTAGAAATGGAATTTTGGGGAGGCGATTGGCTCACAGGTCAAGAATGCCCCCAAAGGGGCCCCTGACCTCTTGGGCCAGTGAGAAGGTTCCATCCATGAACCAGAAATCAGCCCTCAGCAGACACCAAAGCTGCTGTTTCACACCTCTAAGATTTCGAGACACAAATGTTTATTGTTTATAAACCACTCAATGTCTTGCTATGGCAGCCCTAGTGGACTAACATAGGTACAAAAGTAATTCTTTAAATGTTCATAACACCTTCATATTCTCATAGGTCTCATATGATAGTTTGGCTAGATAATCTATGTGGCTTCATGCAGATACCAAGCCAGTGTTACTATAAAAACCATCAGGTAAGGCAGGCAAGGTCCAAGCCCAAGGGCATTTTACAGCCAACGTCTCTGTATCATCTTAGTCCAGGTATCTAGAAACTCTTAACTGATTCACAGTAATCATAAGATAGATGCTGATGTTGATAAATAGATTTATTTTTCCTAAAATGACCAAGAGACAAGTGGAAGATCTAGGTGTGAAGTGAACCAAAAAGGGTAGTATACTTATTTGTGCATTTTGGTTATAAGAACGACAAGACGACATGCTTGCCTTGAAAAACCCTCTGTGGCAGAAAGTGACATGAAGTAGGCACACAGCTCTTGACTATTCTTCCTAACCTTTCTGGAAACTGGCAGGACCATTGGATACATTTTTGTGACTAAATGCTAATGGGTGCCAATTTCCTTGCCTGGTCATTATAAAGGTTCCTATGCAGTTGTTTTCTGAAGGCTTCCTGTCCCACTGGCTGAATGGAGGGAATCCTGGGGAAGACAGGTAACCTTGGAAGGAGCCTGTATCCCAGAATTACTAGATGGCTCTGATCACCCCCTCTTCTATGTGCACACCGGACTGTAAGAAGAATGATGATGCATTTGTACTAGGTCAACTCAATTGAGATTTGAGGATTGGTGGCCACAATTTGCCTGTCCTGACCAACTGACCCTATTTCCCAACTCTCCTCTTGGTCACAGTACGAAGAGATAAGAAAATCTCTGGAGTTGGACATGATCAAGATAAATGAAGGTATCCAAGGGGCTGGAGAGTCAATTCAGGGACTGAGAGCCTTACTGTTCTTGCAGAAGACCTGGGTGTTCTCAGCGCCCACATGGTAATTTATGGTTGCATATAACTCCCATTCCAGGGCATCTGGATCCTCTGGCCTTCATGGGCACTAGGTATGCACATAGCACACTTACATACATACAGGCAAAACACTCATACACAGAAATCATTCTTTTTCTAAAAGAAGGTATTTGGTACCAACCTCAACATTAAACTGTTGTAGTAAATTTTCAAAAAGTTTGGCTATATAATGTTTGTTATTAGTCCTAAAATTATCACAGCGGTATTATCTAACTGCTATCACAAATGACAAGACACAGACACCTGTTAGATTTATAATTGCCTATTTTACCTTGGGCCAGGCAGATATTTCACTCATACTGTCTCAATAGCCTTACCATCCATTTCCCAGGCCCCATCCTAAATGCCATCTGCCTAAATCCTCTTCATCTGGTCTACCTTCCATGTGTGATCCCATGCTCCTTTCCATCTGGGCCTTTCCATGCCATTATTGGAGTCCTTTCTCCTTGCCCATGTAGTTTTTTTCTCCACACTAACCCATCATGGCATCCTCCTTCCTCCTCTCTTCCTGTCTGTCTCTTCCCTGTGATTTCTCCTCAAAATCCTGGGAACCCTAGACATGCCATTCTGCACTGCCCAAGTATAGGCTGTTTAATGAACCAATCAGGTATAATGTTTTAGGCAGGTTTACACAAACAGGATGGGTGTATCCAGTGAGCAGTAACCAGATCTTGAGTGCCAGTAATTAGCATTAGACCAACCTCCAATATTAGACATAAAATCTAGCAGATTCTGGAGTGAAACGAGAAGCCTTAGACATTCCCATGGGACCATAGAGCCTACCTGTGCTCCTCTACCCCACCCAGTAACTGCCTCTTTGGACATACTTATACTCAGGAACAGTGAGTGACCATCTTCAAACAGCTATCTCGTGAATCCCTGGCACCGCCTATTTGATTTCATATAGTTAGAGTCCAAATCATGCAGCATTTAAACCCACTTGTTGCTGCCTTTGTTTTTTATTTTGTCTGATCATGGTGATTAAGAAGAACAAATAAAATGTTAAGCAACTTTATGTTCAAGAGTGTATTTTTTCAGTGATTATAAAATGTGGTTAGGCATAGTCCTAAAGGACAATTAGGGGGACCCAAACATCATGTTGAAAATGAGACCTTTGGGTACTTGCCTGAAGATGTTATTAGGAAACATTTGTTTACTTACAACTTTGAAATTTACGACTGTCTTCAAGTAGCCTCAGGGTACTAAGAACAATAAATAATAGTGTGCTGACGGAAAACATGAAAAACAAACTTGTTACAGTCTTTCAAATAATAAAGAATAAACGTGGCTTAAATCAGAATACATGCTCCAAACCCATCTTGCCCACACTATCAGCTGGAATCTACTAAAAGCTGGAATATACAAGGAACCTCTGTAGCGATGTCCTGCCAAAAGTTTAGTGCCCCTAAACATGACCAGGGTTCCAGAGAATGCTAGAGAGCTCCTGGCTCCTCGTATCTAACCTGGCCCACTGATGAGAAGGTGGTAAGTGGCCTCTCTCTCAGGTGAGCTTAGAAGAGGGCATGGATTTTGAGGCATCTGAGGCTCGGAGTGGGGGTAGGGAGAGACTAGGTAATAGTTGCAGCAGGAAGGACTTAGAGAAGTCCCTTTGATCTGAGAAGGAAGGAATTCACTGTTCCTCTGGAGAAATGGGTCTGGCCTTTGTGTTCCGAGGCTGAAAACTTAAGCTCCAATGTTCCTCTCATGGTGTCTTTTCCACAGACTTCATCTCCATCCTGTTTTCTTCCCACTCCAAATCCCAAATCTCTATAAATACCTAGGCAGCTCATCACTTACAAAGGGATCAGGTAGTAGAACATGTGAGCTTCAGCAAGTCCAGCATGGTCCGGAGAACTGTCTTCCCAGTATAAGGTCCTTGTGTCCAACACAGAGGTGTGGGACTTCCTTGTACATCTCCTAGTCGGAGCCCTGAGACCAGACATGAAATCTTCCAGGGTTTTGCTGTGTCACATGGCCTTTGAACTGAGGATGTCTTACCTCACCCTCCTCAGATCACCGTTAAGCACCACCGTACCTGTCTTGACAGAACCTCAAAGGAGACTGATGTAGCCATATACAGCCTATGTCTTTTCCAACCACCGAATAAATGTGCGCCCACACACATGCACACACAAGATTAAAGTGTAGATCTTTATCTATAAATAAAATACATTTATAAAAACAAGGTTTTATTATTGTAAGTATTGAATTAATGGATAATACACATTAGTTAAGATCATCACAAGACAGTATCAGCCTTACTTTATAAATGAACTGAGGTCCAGAGATGTTTAGGTGAATTGCTCAAGCCTTCTTACTGAAAACTTAAATATAGTTGACCTCATTTCCACATCTATATTCTTTCTCTTATACTCCCTTAATAATAATAATAACAGCAATTATTATTATTATCACTACTACCAGTGGTGGTTTTCTTTTGGTTTGGTTTGTATCACGCAGGGTGGTCTTGAACTTGCAATGGAGCTGAGAATCACCTTGAGTTTCTAATCTTGCTTCCATCTCTCCAGCGCTGGGATTACAAGCTTGTGTCACCTTGCCCAGTAAGCCACACTGGCAATGGAACCCAGGGCTTCTTGGAGCTTCATTCATGTTAGGCAAGCACTTTACATACTGAACTACAACCTCAATCCTATTTGGTTTTTAGGCAGGGATTCACTTAATAGCGTCATTGTGGCCTTGAATGTAAGGTCCTCCCAGCTCAGTCTTCCTAGTGCTGGGGTTGTAGAACCTGTAGTACCATTCCTGGCCCTGTGTGCTCTACATCAGATGATGTGACAAGGTTCTTCATCTGGGCTATGGTCTTCACAGTGGGCTGACCTGCAGTGCTCTTACTGCACCTCCCAGTCCATAATCCCTCCTCCTGCCAAAGGACGGCAGTTCTCACTACTCTAGTCAACCTCTTCAGGCTTTGATGTGGGCAATATATACAGCTTCCCAGGCACTTTAAAGTACTGGATATAGTTCAAGGGCTTCTGATAAAATCCTCATAGAACTCTGTGAGGCTGGAGAACCTGGCCTAGAAACTGCAGCTGGCAGTTCAAAATCCGTGGAAGCTGGCCAGAGGGGAGTTCAGCACCTAGACCCAAGCACAGCCTGTCCTCCCCTGGGGTTCTTCCATTCCTTTGATTCCACTGAGTGTCATAATCACAGGCTGATGGGAAGCAGAAGGATCCTTCTAGAAAACGAAGTTTGCCAGTGGAAATAGGAAGACTCAGGGGAGCTTGCCAGTCCATGCAACTGATGGAAAGGGAAGAATGTGGGGGGGTGCACTTACAGGGGAGGAACAAAAAGAAAAGGATTGAGAAAAGGAGAGAAGGGAGCTTTAGACTAGCGGGCCCTGTGGGTGAACTCCATAGAGACCTGTCACCAAGCAATCAGCAGTCCTAAATAGACATGAGATGTGTGGACAGGCAGGTCTCTTAGGAGTGTTACTGTCAAGGAGTTAGTCCCTCAAAAAATCTTTTTAAAATCATCTTTCCTTTCTGGTTGGTAACTTGTTGAATCTATATCCTTTTAAAAGTTACCCAAGAAATGGAAAGCAGATATATGACTTAACTCTAGTTTCAAAATAAAAATTACAAGCCTAACCTGTACCCTAAGGTTAAATTCTGTTTCTCTGTGCAGAGAGTTCACAACTGCCTAGCTGAAAAACAACATAACAAAAACAAAAACGAACATAAAAACAGATAGACAATAGTAACCAAAAAGCTCTCTTGGGACCCAGAAATCTAGGGCAACTGTGGGCAGACACTTGCTGACATACAGATTTAACTGTGGTAAAACAAAGTATTTATTTGGAGATTAAAAATAACTCATTTCTTTTCAGAGATGTTCAAAGTCTTAGTTTTAAAACAACAATGAAGTTCTTATAACGTAATTCTGTAAGTCTTCACCGAGTCAGCTCTTCAGTTCCCAGCAGCTAAGAGTCAAGAGAGACACAGAAGAAAAGGCAGACTTTTCCTTTGTTCTAAAATCTGTGATGCATAGGAAACAGCCAACGAACCTTTTACTTACTACCCAAATATGTGTGCTACCCAAAAATGCGCGTTAATTTCTAAACTCTGAAACATAAAGGCAGAGTATTTTGCAATATTTTAGAATATTGCAAAAACTGTTCTAATACCTGAATTTCCAAAGTGTTCTGTTATTAATTTTTAACAAAAATATAATAAAACTATTTGTTATGATTACATTTTGGTTAATGGTCAGGTTTGGAGAACCTTCTGAGGCCCACAGAATACACAGTCTTTTCCAGACTTCATATTCCATGTTCTGTGCTGACTGGCCAGCTGTGTACACACGGGGATAAACCCGAGCGTTAGCATGGCATCCACTCTGGAAAGAGGTGAGTCCTACTCTGTCTGTCTCTGTCTCTGCCTCTCTTCTTCTTTCTCCTCCTCCTCTGCTTTCTGTGTTTATTTCTTACACAAGTTCTCTCACACCTAGCACTGTTTTCTTGAACTTCTGTTCTTTCCTCTTCCACATCTCAAGGGCTGGGATTGCAGGTGTGATCACGGCATCAAGCTAATCCACCTCTTTTCTATAAGATAAAGACTCTACCTAGGTGCCAGGCAACTCCCACAGCAACTTGACATGAATATTTAATGCAGGGGTAATTCTTTTAAAAAAGTGCAATCATCAAGTCTCATCTTTCAAAACTTTTTAAATAGGCTACTACCTCCTTAACCAAGTGATTCAATATTAGCCTCATCAATTGTGGGACAACTAGAAATTATGTTTGTCCTAAAATGGTACAGTAGGAAGCACATAGAATTACACATGAGAACTTTACCCGAGTGTGTACCTGACTTTTACCAAGCCTTTGGATCTAATGTCCAGTTTACAAGAAACACAGAGAAAAACAAGTTTAATAATATCATAAAGAAGCCATCAGGTAGCATAGAACATAGGATAATCCATGGACCAATCAGATGGGACTCAACAAGAAGCTGAGGTCATGAGAATGCATGCGAACATGGAGCCAGGAGGCAAAGCTGGATAGAAAAGAGTATTAAGACACTGAACGCCTAGATGAAGTATGTTATCTTGTTTGAATTAGATAAAACCCCAAGATGTTTGGGGGTGAAAATAGGAATTACTCTTCATGGGTAGAGTTTCTGTTTGGAAATGGTGGTGGTGGTTGTACAATATTGCCAATGTGCTCACTGCCATTGTATGGGTAGAATAGGAAGCTTTACATAGGTATAATTTATCACAACTTTAAGAAGAACATTTTAGGAGACAAATAAAAAGATTCAAAATGTAGGTAGTTAATGATATTAAAAACTGATGTTAAAATGATGTTGATGATGTCAAAAATGACGTGGCCCTTGTTAGACATGATAGCAGAATTGTGTTTACCTCACAAAAAAATGTCTTATTTTTCAGAACCAAATGTTGCAATGTTCACACTACCTATAAATTTCATTTAAAGCAAACAAATAAGCTTATCCTCCATTAGAAAAGAAGAAAGTGACTATATTGCAAAGGTTTTACAATCATTTCGTCTCCATGATTGTCTACTGTGTATTCATGGAGTAATTCTGTCTCACTTTCTGACTATACAAGAATTGTACATGGGAGAGAGCAGTGAAAGAGAGAGACATCCCTGGACATTCCAGTTTTATCTGGTGGGTATCATAATGTAAGTCTGCAGAATATCTACATTTAAAAATTAAAAAGGGAAGGTTTCAGCCCAACATCAGCCTGTGAAGTGAATCTGTAAGCAGAGTTGCTGCCTTTAGCTGTAACTAGCACCTTACTCACCCACAATTTCCTTCAAAGGTTGAGCACGTTAGTCATACTGAAAGATCAGGCAATTGTATTTCCGGGAACGAAGAGAGAAGGAACATGACTGTTTCATCCATGGCGCCCTGCAGTTCATTTTTCTTTTAAGAATCAATACACTATAAGCAAGTCACTAGGCCATGTCTCCTCCAGGTAGTCACACAGTTCACCTCCATCCTTATGCTTTCTGATGGGCGGAAGGGTACCACACCCTGGTTGGCAATGACCTCAGAACAGAAGGGGGAAAAAGGAAAAACTCAGCACATGTATTGCTGTTAGAGCGAGTCTCGGGGGGATTGTAACTGATGGCTTCCCCCGTCCCACACTGATAAAATCTGCAAAGCACTTCATCCACACAAACAGCTGTAACTTTGATATAAAGCACAACTCACTTTAATAATTACACATTTTTTTTCTGGGTTAAAATCCTACTTGTAATCTTGAGATGTGCAGATTCCTTTGGCCTAAGGATGTCCTCACGTGTCCCTGGATAGCTATGAAAGCAGTCCATTTCCAGGTGACAGCGTCATATCACAGCATAAAAGGTTGGGCACCCTGCAATGGACCTCTGATTGGGCCAGGGACCTACAGCATTCTTACTCTGCTGGGGTCCAGTCAGGTTGCCTGACGTTACATTTCCCTCCACCTCTATCTTCGAAGCTCTGCTTGAAACTTCTCTGCTTCAGTTCTGAATGGTAGTTCTGCTGATATAAGATTCTGAATTGGTACTCTTTTGTGCCTTCCAATGTTCTGGATACACCACCCACCGTCTCCTGGGATCCACGGTTTATATGGAGAGGTCAGTTGTTTGTCTTGTTTGGGTTCTTTTGTACGTGATGGTTTTGCCTGTGTTTTTCTTATTGTTGTTTGTAGTGCTGGGGATCCAATGCAGGGCTTCATGCATGCCAGGTAAGTGCCCTTTCACATTCTGTTTTTGTTTTTACATTTGTTATTGCTTCACCTTGTTGCTTTCACAACTTTTCTCATTCTCTGTCAATGTTTTTACAATGGTGTATCTGGCTGTAGAAGTTCTCAGATGAGTAGACAAACGCATTTTATAATTTCACATTTAACACATTTTTTTTAAATGTGGTATTCCCAGACACTACCTCTACTTACTTTCTCCTCCTCCTCCAAACATCTTGTGATTCTATCTAGTCAGAACAAGATCATATACTTTCAGGCATTCTGTTTCTTACATAATTACACATTTGTCTGAGGTTCTTTTTCATATTTCTTTATTCTTTCCCTCTGATCCTAAGATCTATCTTCCAGTCTGCTGAATTGCTGGGTATTGTGGCACACTCCCCTTTAGCCCTAGCATTCAGGAGGTAGAGAGAGATGGATCTCTGTGAGTTCAAGGACAGCCTGGTCAACACAGTGATTTTCACCCAAGGCTACACAGTGAGAGTCAGTTTCAGAAAGAAAATCTTCTTCCTCTTCTTCTTTCTTCTTCTTTTCCTCCTCCTCCTCTTCTGCAAATCTACCACTGATCCCTCTGGTAACCTTTTCATTTCAGTCACTGTACTTTTCAATTCCAGAATTCCCATATTTAAAAATCATGTTTCTACATTTACATTGACAATTCCTATCTAGTGAGACATTGTCTTTTTGCTCTCCCTTTCTTCTGTAAGCACAGCTTCTTTATTCTTTGAACACAAAACATCTGCTTCGATATCTCTAAGTCAGACATCTACACCGTCTTCTAAGTTGCCACTGACTCCTGCTTACTTCCCTGTATATGTGATATTTATTATACTTTCTGTTTTCGGTGTTGCAAACTTGTAGGTTACAATAGTATTTTGTACCAAAGCTGCTTGCTGAGTCTTTTGGTGTGAGGCTTATTATCATTCATTTATTTGGTAAAATGCCTGGATTCTTTCGGTGAGGAGACGCCATTTTCCTCACGGAGTCCAGCATGTGCTGTCACGCTCTGCAGGTACATGTCACATGAAGTCACTTTAGGATGGTGGTGCTTTGGGGAAATCTGACTGTGTCTGTCTGTCGATTCCTCCCCCTTCTTTGTCCCCCCTTTCCAGTTTTCTGCCTCTGGTGATATGATCTGTTAGGCACTCCTTGCCATCTGATTGTGCTAGTCTTTTCCACAATGCTCCACACTTTGATCCTATTCCATGGAAGCATCTTTGCAGTGATTTTTGAGGTCAGTCTTCAAGATCTGTCCTGAAGCCAGAAGGTTCTTCTTGGCTCTTTATTTCCCTGTTTTCTCTAGTAAACTGACCAACCTATAGCTTAATTCTCTCGTGGAGCTACCAGCTTCCTCTTCAATGCTTATTACCCAAGTTTCTACTGTTTTTAAGAACTGACCTCAGCGTGAGCAGTCTCCACACCCTCCTCCAAACAGAGTTAGCCTTCTTCCACCAGTCTGTTCTTAGAGCCCCATTCCTGTCCCCACATGGAATCTCTAGGACTCTCCTCTGGGCAGTCTCTATTCCCCACTTCTCTAGACTGATGGCCCTGCTTTACAAAGAGCACCAGTGGGAGCAGCAACCTCTGGTTTTGGTTTCCACGTTCCTTTATGGAGGTCCTATCACATGCGGCACAGACTGGATGAAAATGGTCCCCAGTGTACATATCTAAGTGGAGGCCGGGGTAGGAATGCAGTCTTCAACCTTTGGGCTGCAGTTTTTAAAGAATAGGGTGGAATTTAGCACCTACAGCATAGGTGTATCCAGAATGAGATAGTGTAGCCTTGACTGACAAGAGCCCAGACTTCCTGGGCAGATTAGAGTTCCTGTCACAACAGCCTAGGTCGGAGGCCAGTAGGAGAGAGAGAGAGAGAGGGAGCAGCTTGTGGTTCAGATGCCATAAACTCCATCTCTTACTCAACTTTAGCAGATTTTCTTAAACAAATGGTTATTTGCTACATACCCTTAGAAGACTTTCAAGAGACTTTAGATGATAGTTTTTACAATATCAATGTTTTGTTGACAGGGGACTGGAGAGCTCCTCACAGCATTGTGCTAGAAATCGTCTTCTAATAGGATCTTAATAGCTATAAACATTGTCTTGACTGCTAATAATGTTTTCCTGAGCTTCCCTCCAGGGTTCAGGCTCTGATAAATGGAGGTGAATTTGGAAATTAAGTTCTGCTTGATCATCCCAGACCAAATGAAAACTCAATGAACATGCTCTTAGAACTGCACAGAATACCACAGACACTGACCAAAACAAACCAAGAGACCTAGTAAGTCCTAGATTTCTTCCTGGTTTTTGGAGTGACGGTACATAAAACAGTCAGCTCCTCCACTTTGAGTTCATTAAAGTTTTTCTTATTAATTTTCCCAAAACATGGTATGAGATTTAGATTGGATTTTTACAGTAGAACAGCTTTGATCAAATCAACCCTGTTCCTTCTCCCTCTTCTCCTTTGTTATTAGCACCATTTATCCTTGAGGTGTCTGCTTGAACGTTTGGGATTACTGTTACTTAGGAGTTATGAACTACAGGCTGAGTTTTGGCCTAGATGATCATGATGGTTTAGTATTAATTGTCAGCTTGTAGAGATCTAGAATCACCTGGTAGATGGGCTTCCAGGCATGCCTGTGAGAGGCACTGTTGATTAATTAGATCAATTGAGGTGGCCCTGGAATGAGTAAACTGAGGAAATGGACCTGAGCACATCATCAATTCTGCTTGTAATTGTTAATGTGGTAGAACCAACTTCATCAAGTTCCTGATGTCTTGACTTCCCCACATGATGGACTGTACACTTGAACAGTGAGCCAGAATAAGCCCCTTAAGTTGCTTATGCCAGGGCATTTTATCACAGCAACAGAACAGTAAGACAATATTCCAAACACATTGACCTTGTTGTTGAATAAGCAAAGTCACAAAGCTGTAGGGTTTTAATTTGTGAAAAAAGATTAGGAAATTTTGATAGTCTAGTATTATCTACTGTTCTACATCAAAATAATGTCTCATCCTATTACCTGATAGATTCTCCATCCCAAGTGCTCAGGCTTATGTCATGTAAACATATGTATACATGAGCAACACTAAATGGATGCAGTAAGTTTTATATATGTGTCTGTGTATTGTGCATACATATAGATAGTTACATATATGAACGCATAATAGAGAAGGATAGGTCATGAATTTGAGAGGAAGCGGGGGCAGGGAAGGAACTAGAGGAGACAGAGGAAGGGGAGGGAACATGGGAGGCATTGGAGGTTAGAGAGGAAGGGGTGGAAATTATGTAGATTCAGTACTCACCTATGAAATTATCAAAAGTGATCAGTTAAGGTAAAAATTATCAGTTAAGGTAAAAATACATTTAGTACAGAAATGAATAACTACAAATATTGATTATGTAGAATATAATCTTTGCAATACATATACATTGCCAATTAGCCAACCTGAACTATTTAATGCAGCTGTCAGTGTTTGTACGATGGAAAGGTGCACCATCTGCCCGTCCCTGCTCTTCAGGTGTACATGCACACAGACAACAGCAACTGGACTTAGCGGGTTATGAAGAGAATACAAAGAAGATGTTCAGTCAGCAGGGGACCCTGAGGACATCTGGAGGAGGTATGGGGATGGACAGTTCAAAACACATTACATACATGTATGAGATTCCCAAAGAAAACATTTAAAATATTATAAAATGTCTCATCGCTCTCTCAAACACTTTTATTTTTTGGTCACTTAAGTTGAAGCTGGTTCCTAAGCAGTTCCTGCGAATTTTGGAATGAAGTTTTGCTTTAACAAGATCTCTGTAGAGACCCATGACCCTGACCTAATTTATACTGACTTCTTAGCACTGCTCGAAGCCATTCAAATACCTTGCTGATCAAGAAGAGTCACTCTAGAAGTTAATATCAACCTCCTCCCAGAGATCAGGTTTAACAAGTCCAACCCCCTGTACAAGGGCCTTTGTGTCAACACCCTTCACCCTATGCCCTTTCGGACAGCAACTGACCTAAACAAGCCTAACCCAGTTTACTCATGGACATGGCCTAAGTGTATTAGTTGTCTCATTACTGTGACCAAACGCCTGGCAAAAACAGCTGAAGGCAAGAATGGCTTGTTTCTGCTTACAGTTCTAACGGGTACAGTCTGTAACGAGAGGGAACGCACAGCACAGGTTCCTGAGGCAGCGGGACTCCCCGCCTCCACAGTCAGGATGCAGGGAGAGATGGGTGCCCGTGTTCAGCTTGCTTTCTCTTTTCGTTCATTCTGAGATGGCCACAGCCCAGGGAATGCTATCACCTGCCTTGAAGCTGGATCTTCCCCTCTCAGTAAGGCTGATCTACATAACTTCTCACAGAGAAGCTACAGGGATTCTAAATCCCACCAAGCTGACATTTTTAAGATCGACCATCACACCAACCATGGTTCTGCCAGCAGAAACTGCAGCACAATCACGTTGTCCAGTAGCTTTGAGGCATGCTATATAGTTCACCCCCCTAAGATCACTGCTGTACTGAAGGCTACGTCCTCAGCGTGGTAGTGATGAGCAGTAGGGCCTAGTGACAATGACCAGGATGTGGGGACTCTACCCAGACAAGCAGACTGACGCTGCTTTCATGAATCCCATCTTGCCATGTGGCCTCCTCTACATGTACACCCACCATGGTGAAGCTATCTACCATTACATCCTCAACAAGCCAAGCAGATGCCAGTAGCATGCTCTTGAGCCCCCAGACGCTTAAGCTAAATAAGCCTTACTCCTTCAGAATGCCCTGCCTCAGTTATTATGTTATAACACCACAGAATGAACTAATGTAAAGTCTAACGGGGAACTGTTGCTTAACCAAAATAAAATTGTGGAAGTAGATGGTAATGATGGCTGCACAAGCACTTTACAAATGTGCTACTGGACCCTCCACAGGTGTGTTCTAAGCACACGCTACACCGAGGGCCTACACCCCCCAGTCTAACAACACGCATGTGCTTTATGCCATTGAATTGTACATTTAAAATGTCCAATGGTAGCCAGGCAGTCAGCGCACACCTTTAGTCCCAGCACTCGGGAGGCAGAGGCAGGTGTATCTCTCAGTTTGAGGCCAGCCTGGTCTACAGAGTGATTTGCACAACAGCCAGGGCTACACAGAGTAACCCTGTCTTGAAAAAAACCAACCAACCAAAAAAAAATGGCCAATGGTAAACTCCACGTTCTGTCTATTTTAACACAGGCACACTCACACGCATGCATGTACTCCCTCGAACACACACACACACAGCACACATTTGGGTTTCATTGCTGCTGGCTTTCTTTTTGCTAGTTTTTGTTTTGAAATAGGGTCTTCTGTAGCTGCAGCAGCCTCTGAATCACTAGTCACCTGACCTCAGTCTCCTAAGTCTTGGAAGCCTCTGGCTCTCGGCTCTCTGGGCACAGCAGTTCTCAAGATGCTTCCCAATATCCAGTTTGGGGCTTTGCCAGCATCAGGTTTTTTTTTTTGTTGTTTTTTTTTGTTGTTGTTGTTGTTGCTGTTTTGTTTTTAAGAGCCAGGCTTAGGCTTCCTGTATATTTTTGTCATTCGTATGACAAATGAAAAGGAGATTAACTCCCCCAATTACTGCCTCTATCGCCGACAGCTGGAAGAGATATGTAGCTACTTAAAAGCTCAAGGGTACAGAATGGCTTGGGCTGTGTGTCTGCACATTTAGAGTTAGCCTGCATTGGCGTCTGCTCCCTTGTTCTCAGGCTAAGTGGTGGCTAGCAGGATCTTGATTTGTTAGACTTAATCTAGAACTATGACAACAGACCCTTATTAGCTGCCACTAGTTTTGAACATTCTTTCCTGATCAATCCTGCTTTTTTCCTGTTGCTCGCTAGAGCCTTGTGACCCAAGGCTCTGGAATGGATCAACCCGCCTACGCCTGCACACAGCTCTGTGTCTCCATGGAAACAGCTTGTCAGGCCCTGCTTGGCTGCAGGTACTGAAGACCTCTCATTTGCAGCCTGGGTTCCACACAGATTCAGTCTTAGCAGCCTGGCAGGTGTTAGGAGCCCCACCCTCTCTAACCGCCACGCTCTGGCCTCATCATCAACCTCCCTGGCCTTGCACCAGGACAGCCCCCAGCTCCACCGACATCCAGCTGGTCCTCAAGGGAGGGGAAGGGTTTCTGCCCTAGGCTCCTCCCGGACAGGTCCTCCGTTCTTGCCATCCTTGCCATCGCCCTTCATCCACCAAAGCCTCGGACTCTCTGGCCCCGCCCGGAGCAACAGACCCGCGCCTCTCAGACGCATCCCCGTTGCCTCTGGAGCGGCTCGGACCCTCACCATTTCCTTCTCAGTACTGCAACATCCTCCACGCTGGTCCCAGGACTAACGTGCGTCCAGTCTCCATCTCTCTACAACATGTTATTATGTTTTTAAGAAAGTGATTGTAAGATGGGGACTGGACGTGGGACAGAGGGAAATGGAACAATACACACCAGTTAGAAAACACAACAGTGTGAATACAGTTTACACAACTTACTCCACGCTATAGACAGCCAGACGACAGGCATAGGCAGGCTCCAAACAAAGACACGACAGACACGCAACAAGGTGGAAAGGTCAATCCTGCTGATTTGATTGTTGCACATTGCATATGTGCACGGAATTGTCACACTCCATAAATATAAGCAATTATTACATGCCAATTAAAATCAGTTACAAATAAGATATTAGAGCCAACATGTCAGAACTTGATCATACCTATAATAGATTTTTCTCCTGTGTATATTAATTTCCATATAATTCTATGCAAAAGGAACATGACTTGAACACTCCGTGAACTATGAAGTGTTTGACTCTTGGGCTGGATGCTGTGTTAGGCATTACAGAAAGAAAGCTGATATGAACGAAGTCCTAACTTTAAGTTCACTTGGTACTTCCCTTAGGATTCTGATTATGTCTGGTGAGAAAGTCAGAGTCAGGAGGAAGCCTATTTTTTTGAAGTATTCATCTCTTTTTAAAATTTATTAAATAAAAACCCCAAAATATTATTAATGGGAAATAAAAGGAGTAAATTATAATTTTCCCAATAAACATTTGTATAAAGTTTGTTTGATTGAAAATAAGATATGGGACAGAAAATGAAACTGTGTGGTACATGAGCTAGGTTCAGTCCTTAGAATATGGACACAGACCCCCACACACATCCATCTCCGTTATGGGCTCCCACCTCCCTCATATGGACCTCAGACCCTGTAAGACACAAGCAAAATCACACCATTATTGACTGACTTGGCTCACCTCCCAGGCACATCCTCTCTGGTCCTTCTCTAGCACATTCTGACGGCTTTGCTTCTAACTCTGCCCTGGCCGCTGTGACTTGGCACTGGTGCCTGCTCCTGGTTCCGTGGTGTGCCCTCTTCTTGCCTGTCCTAATTTCTTTTTGTTGACCAAAAAGCAATATAGGGGGAGAATTTCTTTTCTTTTCTTTTTTTTTTTTAGCTTACAATTCCAGGTTATAGTCTATCATTGCAGGGGATTCAAGGCAGAACCTTGAAGCAGCTGGACACATTACATCCAGAGTCAGAGCAGAGAAAGAATGGGCCCATGCTCACTTACTTATTCTCAGCCCCCTCTGTTTATTCTATCTGGGACCCAAACCCAAGGGATGGCCCTGCCCACATCCCCCTAATGAATGCATTCAGGAAAAATCTGTCTCAGACATGCCCACTGCCTAACCTGGTTGTGTTAATTACTTTTCTTATGCTGTAATTAAAACACCATGGTCAGGACCTAGAGAGACAGCTCAGAAGTTAAGAGCACTGGCTGCTCTTCTAGAGGATCTGGGTTCAATTCCCAGCACCCTCATGGCAGCTCACAATTATCTGTAGCTTCCAAGGTATCTGACACTCTCAGACAGACATTCATGCAGGCAAAACATCAATGCACATAAATTAAAGATAAATTATTTTTTAAAAATCATGATTGAAGTAACTTATAGGTGAGTTTACTCAGGCTTATGGCTCCAGTTGAACAGGAGTCCATCACAGCAGGGAATCTTGTCAGCAGCTGGCAGACATGGCGGCAGGGGCAGCTGAGGGCTCACACCTTGAAGAGCAAGCAGTAAGCAGAGAGAATGAACTGGAAATGATGTAAGTAAATTGTGCTCTCAAAGCCTACCTCAGAACACACACCACCACATCTCCTAAGCCTCCCAACAGCACTGCCAACTGGGACCAGGGGCTTGGACATCTGAGCCTATGGAGGAACAATCCTATTCAAACCACCACGTTGAGCCAGGAAGCCCCTGCCAGGGCTCCCTTCTCAGACAGGGGTACATTGTGTCCAACTGTCAAAAGTAACCATCAGACCACCCTTTTGTTCAAGTTCTCACACATTTTGAGCCCCTGTGCACTCAGTTCTACATTTTGAGCTTTGTTGTTGTTGTCTTGTTTTTTAAGGTTCAGGTGTCTCTCCCACATTTCCCTACTTGCCATTTTGCTGTTGAGGGCAAGATGTGTGCCTACCTCACACTGAGTGCCCACCACAGCTACTCAGATACCTGCTGTACAACGGACAGAATGGGTAAAGACCAGGGAATAAAAATGTCACCCCACGCTGATGGTAAACAGGTCCTGCTGCAGAATCTTCTTCGGCTGAGGACCCAAAATCTACCAGCTTAGTCCAGCTATAGCTTAACCAAATACCAAGGCATTGCAACATGGGCTGCTGGCCACCATGTTTGGGGGATACTTCTGTATATGGGTCGCTGCCCTAGCTCAGCTCTGGCTACCCCTGTTGCCTCCTTTTTTGTGAGCCACTGGGGAGGTCTGTACTAGCCTTAGGGCTGGACCCATGTGGTTATGTCAGCAGCTGGAGAGCCATTCCTAAGAGCTGAGACAAGGAGGCAGACTTTCTCCTGGAGTCCTGGGAGATTCTTTTCTTGCTGGTGGTACGATTTCACCCAGGCAACAGTGTCCTAGGGGAATCCAAGATCTGAATCACAGTAAGAAGAGAAAACAGCAAGCTGTCTCAGGATGGGTAAGACATTCCCGGAGTGCCTCCAGGACACAGGGTTGTTTTGTCTTGTTTTATTTTGTTTTGAGAAGGGCTCAGGGGTTAGCAGTAGTGGTAAGTAGCATAGGTTCAGATATCAATCAAAGGGAGGGGGTGAATGAATATGGACCCTTGTCCCACAGAATATGATAGTTGATCTAGGAAAGAAGCCAGAAGTTGAGAGAGGCCTTTCACTAGAGGCAGATGCCCACCCACATGGGCACATGGCAAGCTGTGAGGCAGCACATAGCCTTCGGCCCCATCTACTCACTTTTTCCTAAATCTTCATATCTTTCATCTTCTAGAAATGAGAAACCAACTTTTGGCCACAGATGCAGATGAGATGCAGAAAGAATGGACTTTGTTTTAGTGTAAGCAGGAGGCTAGCTCAGACAGGGATGTGGGAGCAACCGAAGGCACAACTCCACTTTCTCTACTGCGGCCATTGAGCAATGCAGCCATTAAGTGAGAAAAGGACTGTGAAGGTGCTCGGGACTGTGCTGGGCAAATGCCTGGAGTTCAATGTTATTGGCTTGCCCATCTTATCTTTACTCAGCGGCCCAACCTAGAAGGCAGATTTGTGTGCAGAAAGGAGAGCAGGGGTACCAAGAAGGGCGGGGTGCATTCTCTACCTGGATATTTGATCAATTTTGCCATTAGATATTTCTTCCTTTGACTCTATGGACACTCCCAAGCCCATCAGAGGCAAATATATATGTATTTATATCTATATCTATCTTTAAGCTGACTGTATTTCCCAACCCCCAACCCTACCCCTGGCAGTACTGAAGATAACATAAGTACATCAGACACCACAGGCGGGTGAGTGGTACCAAATATCTAGTGAAGTTGAAACAAAAACTGGTCAGTTTAAATGATACAACTAACACTTGTAGCTCAGACAGCGTCTGATGACAAGCATATAACCCAGCTGTGTGGGAGCAGGATGGCGGCTGCTCAAACTCAGCCTCGGGTGCAGGGTGAGTTGAACGCTAACCTCAGCAATTTAGTGGTATCACTTCAAATAAAGAGTAAAGGGCTAAGGAGATGGTTCCATCGGCAGTGCTTGCCTCATCAACACGAGAGTCTGGGTTTGGATCTCTAGCACCCACTTAAGAAGCCAGGTCCAGCGACGTGTGCCTGCCATCCCAACGCTGGGACAGGAGGATCCTAGGTTTTTCTGGTCATCCAGTCTAGCCAAATCACTGAGCTCTGGATTCAGTGAGAGAGTCAGTTACATGGGGAGCGGTAGAGGAAGATACCTGCCACTGACTTCTGTCCTTCTCATGCATGCACATACATGTGCACACACATATACATACACAGAAAAAAAAAACCAAAAGTAAACAGAGGGTTGGGATGCAGTCAGTGGTAGAGTGTTTGCCTAACAGGCAGGAGGCTCCAGGTTCAATCTCCAGTACCGAAAAAGGAGGCTATGTACGTGTGACCTTTAACAAGCGAGGGGTGGTAGAGGAAGCCAAAGGCCAACACAAATCATGGGCTTGTCTACAGAGAGAGCGCTAATGGGCAGTGTCTAACTCTACCCGGCCAGTCTCCACAAAGCCAGAACCAAGCACACTACAGAGTCCTTGCAAGTGCCCAATAAATGGTTAGTTGGTTGTGTGCCAAAACCAAACTAAATGCAGAACAAAACTAAACTGGAACTTGTCAACATCAGTCACCTGTGTCTTACACGAGGTTCAATAAAGATATTGGATTAATCTAAGCTTTGAAAGCAAGCTAAGCATGGCATGTGTGTGTTTTGGCTCAGCACTGTTCCCCGTGTACTTTTCATGCTTACCAGTTCCTGGAGATGTATAGTCTTCTTCCATACTTCCACACACAAGGTAAAACTGTATTGCAATAGGGGCTTGCTCAGATTAGCAAGAAGAAGAAATTGTTTTTGAAACGGGGGCTCACTCTGTAGTCCTGAAAAGCCTAGAAATCACTGTAGAGCCACGACTACCCTCAAATGATATATCACACTCCTGACTCAGCTTCCTAAATGCTGAAGCTACAGGTGTATGGCACCGCCATGCCTGACTAAATTAACAAGAAAATTAGTGTCTGCCTACAAGCTAAGTTCACAAACTGCAAAAGAAATAAAAAAAACATTGAGGGAAGACTATATTCCCCCTACTATTGTAACAAAGGGCTATCGTAAGTCAATAATTAAAAGGCAAAAACCCCAGTAGAAAAATCAGTAAAAGATTGCCTTTCCAAATAGTAAGTAGAGATCTCTGTAACAATCAAAGAAATAGTCTTTTATTGTTCAAGTTCTGACTAAGTGTTCCTAAGCTTCCTGGTAATTGAAGCTAATGAGACCTCACAGTCAAGACTGAGTATCTATGAAACCTTTTTCTTGTACTAATCCCAAACCCAAATCTTTCAGTAGTAACACTCCACACTGGGAGAGAAGATAGGAAAGAGCATCAGGAACTACAGCCCCGCACTGCCTGGGCCTTGCGGACAAATGTCATCATCTGAGGAGGAACGTGGAGAGCAGGGCCCCTAAGCTGCATGCTGTTCTTGGGGACAGAGTAAGTCTTGCCCCACTTTACCTAGTGACCCTGGAGTCTCGCTACTCCGAGAGTGGTCCCTGAGCTGTTGGGACCTCCAGGAATTTACAGATGTGCAGAGGAAAGCCTTCCCTCTGGCCTCTTGACCTGCAATCTGCATCTTCGTGGCCTCCGAGGTGAGTGTGCCCACTGACGTCGCAGAGCAGTGGTAGGGCAGCCAGGTCAGGCCCACTCCGCACAGGTGCTCGGCTGAGAGGCTGGAACACACAGGGGGTCTCTGAGGAGCCCTTCAAAATTCAGTCTCCGGATTTAATGAAAAGTGTCACACAGCCGAGTCAAATGTCCCTACTTTACAAAGGACTTTAAGATTAATGAATTAATAATGGTGCCGTGGAGCTGCTGTTCCTACAAGGGAATTTAGAGCTCTTATTAGCATCGTTTCACTGGGCATCTGGATAGACCCAAGAGACATCAGTAGGGATGACTCCATCTCTTATGCACCCTTTCCTGTTCACTTCACAAGAAGAAAAGCATTGTGGGATGCACAATCAAGAGAACTGAGATAGGGAAATAGACCTGAAAGAACTGGAGAACAGAGTAACGGCTACAAACAATCTAAGGACACTTACTGCTCTTTTCCTCTCTGTCCTTAGAACAGGCCGTACGCTTTCTCTTGGTATCATCCAAAGGTGGGGGGGGCGGGGAAGGAGGTTGGAAGGAGAGGAAGAAAAGACTAAAAAGAGAAAGGAGGGTAACTGGTGTGGTTTGCTCTCTCTTTGACCCAGTATTTGGGAGACAGAGGCAGGCAAATCTCTGAGTTTGAGGCCATCCTGATCTTTTATAGATCAATTTCTGGACTAGCCAGGGCTCTACAATGAAACCTTGTCTAAAAAAAAGAAAGAAGTGTGTATGTGTGTGTGGTGTGTGTGTGTGTGTGTGTGTGTGTGTGTGTGTGTGTGTGTGTGAGAGAGAGAGAGAGAGAGAGAGAGAGAGAGAGAGAGAGAGAGAGAGAGAGAGAGACCAAGATCCAGTGGCCATTGTTCCGTCCTATAAATGGACAGAGGCATGGATGCTACATCTGGTCACTGACATTCCTCTGAGGCCACAGTGTTCACACCACCATCATCTCCATCTTAATTCTACGAGCCATCTGCCAGTCTGTTCACTGAGCAGACCATCTTGGTAGCAAGGCACCCTCCAGCTTCACGGTTGTCTCTGGATTTGGGGCTGCCAGGAAACCAGTTAGATGCAAGGAAACAAAGAGAGTCAGAGGATGGAGAGGCGTTCAGAGCTCAGCTCGGCTAATGAGTGAGGTGACTCACAGGCTGACTCAGCCAGGGAGAACAAGGCGCCTGGGAGAGGGAAGCAGTGTGGGGCAGACCTCAAAGGAGCCCTGAAAAACAGATCTAGGAGGGCAGGGACATGGTAGTTTTTGTTTTTTGTTTTTCAGAACTGCTTGGGGCTCTGGAGGGGGAGCAGATCCTCACACAGAGGGAGATGGGGGCTGTTTTTATTCTTCTTTTCCCCAGAAGCTGGGTTGTGAATCTACAGCCTTCCGTGCTTAGAGAACTGTGTAGCAGCCTCCAGCCACACTGACCTGCTCCAGAGCACAAACTTGAATAGGAATTGTCCTCAGCAGTGAGCTGAGTCAGGTACCCACCCTCTCGTTTTCTAATACTCTGAATTAGTGGGGGGGGAGCTCTTTTTTTAAGAAGTATTTTACATTTGAGAACACTGTGATCCAACCTATGTTTATAAATACATTAAAATTTGTTCTAAATATATGACTAAGACATCTTCTCTTCTCTGAATGGCTAATTGAGGTTCTGAGATGGAAGATTCCAAAGCCACTCACTGTTATGAATGTTGGCACCTACCCTAAGGAGGTTGCACCTGAAGTGATATGACTGCCCCTTACACAGTACAGCTATGGCTCCTGAAGATCCCACATTTGTGACCTGGTTGAGTGTAGGGACAGGCTACCTAGGTGATGACTTTTTCTTCATGTGTCAGACAAGCCACATGGGATCAAACTGGCAGCCTCAGCCATTCAGTCAATGTAAACCCACCACTAGCTAAAAATAACTTTAGCTGATTACATATTTATATGTAATTTGATGGTTGTTGTTTCAAATGTACTTCAGCAGAGCTGTAGGAGCAAAGACAGGAGGAGGTTGTTGGCAGCTCGGCAACCTGTCACCTTTCAGAAACATGAAAACAGCCACAGAACCTCAGCTTCTCCCCCTCCCCCACAGACAGCGATGGAGTCGCTATTGTTATTTTCAGCCTTGGCTAACTGTTTTTCTGTCGCCATCATGTTGCCTGTATTTAGTGTTGCAAGTTTTATAACGTTAGAACCCCATCTGTCTGATAATTATGAAAGCCCTGGAGAGTATTGAGTGTGCTGATAAGGGGGGGCTTATTCTGATGAAGATAAAGAGATGAAGGCACCCAATGTGAAGAGAAAAGTCATCAAAGTTGTCTGTTGGTGTGATGAAATGGTTCATTCATCTACACTGGAGATGGAACCCAGGGCCTCTGCCATGCTAGGCTCTACACTGCAGTATTGGGCTCATCCTGAAGACATGCGGGAAATCCTGGTAGACCTATGCGATGAACAATAATCTAAAAAATGAGGAAAAGCCATCTAAGAAATGGAAACACATTTGAAGGCCTCATCAGGAAAGGAGTAACAACACTGGCTATCCAGAATCTAAATAAAAGTCAGGTAAGGTCTAAATTCCATGCAAGCACTTAGGTATCAGGTGTGTTCAAAGATATTTTGAAAACTTTGCTAAACACTAGGATGTTTCTGTAGGGTCAAGGCCACTTAATCCACGCAGCCTTTGGAAGAGGTCTCCTGTGGACCTAGAGTGGACAGCACTGGACAGCACTCACCAAGGGCTGCGCCTTTCCAAATTTCCAGCCTGTATAAACTGGTCTACTTTGAATGAAGTGACCCAGCTGAACAGACTGGCAGGACAGGGAAGGGCCTAGGCTTAAAGCTTAGAAGGAACCACCTTAGCTTCCCAAACTTAAATCACTCGTGGCAGCGTTCTTACGAACAGTCTGAGAACTCACTGACTTGTGAAGCACATGCACATTTCTGCACACTTTACTAACTCATGCTTCTTTTCTTTACACAGTTCTTTGCCATAATTTTGTGTGCTCGAGTACATGTCTGCATGTCTACATGCATGTGCATGGGGAGGCCAGAAGTCAGTCCTAGGTGTTGTTTCTCAGGAGTTATCCACCTTGACTTTTGAGACAGGGTCTCTCACTGCGATGTGGGGCTTGCCGTTCTCACTAGAACGGCTAGCCAGCAAACCCCCAGATGCCTCCAGCCTCTGCCTCTGCATCACTGGGTTTACGAGTACATACCTCCACACCTGGTTCTCCACACGGGAGTTAAACACACAAGGAGCCTCAAGTTCAGGCAGGATGTGCTTTACAGACTAAGCTATCTCTCTAGCTCCTTACTTTTTTCTTAAGCAATAGTTTGGCATTCCACTTCCTTACTATGTCATCTAACCCATCTTTTGCTGGACTCAGAAGATACTTGTATTAATGTCACTTCTCATAAGTCATTATATATTTTTAATCAAAATAATTAGCAGCAGAAAGGTACAGATTATCTTTAACACTTTAATATATTTCTGTATTTACCTTAAGATTGTGCTGACTAATATCTCTCCCAGGAACAGATCAAAACTCCTATTAGAATGGCCCACATACCAATTAACTAAGAATGGTTTTTCCTTTATCTCTATTTTGAAGAGGAAAAAAATTGTTTCTAAGCCAGGCAGTGGTGGCACACATCTTAGATCCCAACACTTGGGAGGCAGGTGGGCCTCTGAGTTCAAGGCCAGCCTGGTCTACAGACTGAGTTTCAGGACAGCCACGCTACACAAAGAAACCCTGTTTTGAAAAATCAAAAAAAGAAAAAAATGTTTCTAAAATTTTATTGGATTGTCACTATGGTCTCTTTTTATTTTATTTTATTATTTTCTTTTAACTTATATCCTTGGCCAATTTTTCTGTTGAAATATCTGTGTTTCAACTAGTGATGTTCCATAACAATGTTTTCTATATCAAAAGTCCTACATCCATAGTTTTTCATGGGTCTTGTTACTTTGAATATAGTGGTCACCACTGTCTTTTGTCTCTAAAACTGAGGTAATACCAATGCCAAGTAATATGCATTGCCAAAGCTTTAATGAGAAAATATATGGGAAATGCTATGAAGCACCAAGCATGTTTATATCATTCTTCTGGTGATGAGACTACCCGGAAATCAAAAGGATTGGCTAATATGCCTGGCATGAATTCGTAGACAAGCTCAGATCCTATCCTTGAAAACACCTTTATTTTCAAGAAATTAATTTTAGTTTTAAATAGTTACTAGTTCACATACTGACTGACTGATCTCCAAATGTCTAAATGTTAAGATTGGTCCCGAGGCTGATCCCGAAGATTCAAAGCTGCAGGATCTCCATGACACAAGGCAACAACAGGATACCCAAGAGAAGTCCTGTGAGGATCCAGTATTGATGGTGGAGCAGAAGCCCGAGGCCTTGAACCAGACCAACGACTCACTGTAATGAACAATTGAAAGGCAAGATGCGTGGATATAAGGGGCTACTGTGGGACACAACTACAGCTTCCATGATGGTGTTTTTATGCTTTGTTGTGTTTGGTTTACTTTTTTTGTTTTCTATTTTCTTGTTGGGGAAGACGTTGCAAGGGCAGAGGTCAGATATGAAGGGACGGGGAGACTGAGTGGGGTTAGAGTGCATGATGTGAACCTCACCAAAAAATCAATAAAAAGTCAAATTAAAAAAAAGGATTGGTTCCAAGTGCTAGTGCAAGATGGTAAAATCCTTGCCAGATGGGGTCCAGTGGGAGGTCCTTGGCTCACTGAGGGCATGGCTTCAGAAGGCCTTCGTGGGGCCTTCGCCCCCTCTTTCTATTTGCTTCCTAGACTTGAGGTAGAAAGTTTCACCCTGTCACTCACTCCTGCCACAGGCCCAAAGACAGGGGCCTAAGTGGAGCCTCTACAACAAGGAGCCAAAACAAACCTCCCTCTTTATAAGTTAATTACCTTAGGTATTTTGTTAAAGTGGAGGGAAGCTAAGGCAAGAATGTTATGAAAATCAACAAAGATGTTTAATATAAAAGCACTCAGAGACTCTTAGCTGATCCCACATAAAGCCAGGTCGTTGCTCTAACGTTTTTTGCTTTCTGTCGAAAGCTCTAATTAGCCAAGTACAGACTTGTTAAAACAAGACAGGCTCCACGTTCAGCATGATTTTTACCTCAGCCTTAGGAGTTAGATGCAGCTCACCTTCCCAAGCCGTCCTATTCTTGGCTCCTCTTCATTTGAAAACAAAAAGAGGTCAGTCAGTGAAACACTCTTCTGCAACAGAATGAGATATTTTTAATTATGCATTTTTATAAATAGATAGGAAGAAAATATTTAAATGAATACATGAGGCTTCATTCCCAGTGATGCCACCATCCTCTCTCTGCCCTCATCCTGGTCTCCATGGTTTCCTGCATAGCTTTCCTGTGTTTCGTATTTGCAAACAAATAAAAGACTGTATTTCCCTGTTCATACATGAAGCTTGTTTCCTTTTCTACGTCACTTTTTTTTCAACCTGGTAATACATCCTGAGGGTTAGAGATGACGCTCCATGGTAGAGCACTTTAAAAATATGTGCGAGGCCCTGTATTCAATCCACACCATCACAAATCAAAGTAATATCCTTGAATACATCTTAAGTAGAAGACCTATTGGAAGACACAATGTAAACACGGGACACAATGACATTGCCTTTTACAAGAACATTTAAAAAATCTTGTCCCAGTACTGAAAAAATATAATTATTTGAGGGAAAATATATGTTGACTAGCCTAATTTAGCTTTTCTACAATGCACACCAAAATATGATGCATTCCACAAACACATAAGACTTACAATAGTCAACCAAGAAAAATACCTGAACATAATATAAAGAAAATAAACAAATAAATAAAATGGAGAACCCAACCCTCCTCCCCTCAATCTTATCTTAGTTACATCATCAGAGTCAGAGAATCTCAGAATTGGCTACTGTAAAGGATTTGTCACTCAGGCATCAAAACCTGCTTCCTTTTTGCTGGGAAATATATTGTGTCCCCTACTTCACCCTGTGTGTGTTGTTGCTGCTGCTGCTGTTGCTGCTGCTTTTGGGGATCAGCCTCAGGGCCTTGGGCACACACTCAGCCACTGAGCTGCTACTAAAGCCAAGGATGTATTTTAATTTTCCTCTTGGCTGGGTGTGGACACCCGATCAGATTCCAGCAGCTAAATATGAGCAGAGTGCACGAGCCCCACTTCTAAGTCCAGCCCTAACCCTAACCCAATACACCATGTTCTCCTCCACTTGCCAGCAGTCTGGTAATGCTTAGAGTGACTGTGGGCTGTACACTGAAGATGGCAGAAAGCCTGGGGTCCCTGAACTGCTGGTAGGAACAGTACTGTACATCTTAGATATTATACAGTAAGAGAGCCTTCCCATGTGTTTGTGCCATGAAATCATTATTTTAGGCAGATTGCAGCAGCTAACATTGTCTTCATTAAAACAGACAGCAAACACCAAGCACCTTTAGTCCACCCTTCTGACTATGTGAGTCTCTTCTTGGAATTTTAGATTTCTGGGATCCCAAAAGAACTTTCACTGGACTGTGAACTCCTTGCAGGAAGCAACTATCATTTATGTTTATACCCTTCGTGCCTAGAACAAATGGCATACCTCAGGTGTTAGGTAAATCCTCCAAATCCTTTTGGAGGAGTGAATGAATACTGGAACCCCTTCAGGACCGGTGACATAACTACCATCTCAGTTAGTCGGATATTACCCCGCCGCATTTTTCCTTTATCAGCAATACTTCAGCAGCTTGAGATACTAGAAAACTATTAACATAAACCTAAACTCTACCACTCTATGACTTACATCTTTCTTATTGTCTTTTTAGGCACACACAATAAATTTAAGCTGTCTTCAAGACAGCCCTTCAATGACTTGACAATATGTCCTCCTAACTCTCCCTGGCTACAGGCTAAATAGTCTTATATCTTTCAACTCTTCTAAGATTGCCATGAGTGGAACTCTTATCACTAATTCACCTTCCACTAGACATGGGGGCTGTCACTGTTCCCTCTTTAACTAGAACTCTGGGCAGAACCTCATACCCCTCAGGTCACTGACCAACCCATGGTGGACCTCTCAACTAGGACCCCACACATTAATCAAAGTAGCTCACTAACTTTAACAGACTTAGAGGCAGGAGAGCCATCTGAGATTTCCATCTAATTTGCTATCTCTTCTCTCTACCTCAGGAAGACGCCCTCTGCCCCAACCTACACACCAATTCACTATGCAATCTTAGACAAACACTTCACCTCTCTTGTATGAAAAATGATGTGGCAGGCCACATGATTATTAAGGTTTGTTTCCCACTTACAAATCCTTTGAGTGTAGAACAGGAAATTCTGGGAGAATGCATGAACTTTGATGTAGGATCTCTCACCCACAAAGCAATGGGAGTATAAATCTGCATAGAAACAACCAGTTTATCAAACAGCATTAAGAAACAACAGGTAGTTTTTCCAGCCATATTAAACTGATTCCCACTGATATCTGGGATACTGTGATCAACCAGAAGTATATACTAGACACAATGGACCACTGGGATAAAGTAAAAAAAAAACACAGCACCAGCTAACCTTGACAAAACACAGGGGAAATCAGTGTGTAGCTCCTGGAAATGGAGTGCTGGAGAATGTATCACCCACACACTTTAAACACAAGGAATAACGACTATATAGTGAGATTTCAAACTACAGAAAGCCTAGTTGGGTGCACTGCCAATTTCTTCTTCCCATTTTACACACAGTAGAAGCAAACCCACCTCCAAAAACCCTCAGCTACTGGGTCAAAAGTGCTGTTTGCTGTGGGCATGAGATCATGTCTGTATATCTCTTGCCCTTGGTCCAGTTCTTATAAAGCAGACATCTTGCTTGCTTTTAGCTGATTAATTTATCTTGCTGTTTCTGCTGGATAGTCCCCCCACCTATGCTTAGAAGGCTGGATCCACTTCCCACCTCAGACCAAGATTCTGCACATCATTATTTGACTTCCTTTGAAAACCTCATTGCCAGCTTTCTAACCTGATCTGGGCGCACTCCCCATCGGGGCCTGCATTTCCTGTGGATGATGAGTTGGTTTCCTAGGTGACAGAGGGAAGGAATAGACCTGTTAGCTTGTGGCTTCTGACTCACTCTCTGCAATGGACGTCACAGCATCCTAGCTGAATAAGTGGATGCTGATAATAAGCTTGAGCTGAAGGCAGCAGCAGGGCACTAATGGTTAAGACAATCAAGCTGTACCGGCTTTGCCCTCCCATGAGGCAAGCCGACAGACCCCATAAATTCCAGATTTGGAGAAATGAACAGCAGATCCCAGGCCTCTGAGCCCAGTCCTTTATAAATTCACAGAGGAATTCTGCTCTGCGACATTCTCTGTACAGTTTGTTTTTGTGGGAATGGAGGAAACAGGGTTCTCTAACGAAATGGCCCATGAAGGCCAAAAGGAGAAGTAGCAACAAACCAAATACTCAAGTTCAGTTTACTGAGATGACAGCTGTCTTTAAACTTCCACAGTTGTTCCCAAAGGGGTAAATAAACTCACAGTGACCCAATCAGTCATCAGAGACCACAATGAAAAATGACAGATTAATCTTCAGAAAAGTCAGATTTTATGAAACTTGGAGACAAGGACACACACACACACACACACACACACACATACACACACACTTTACAACTCCTTTTTCTGTCAACTCATCTCCGCACTGTACAAGTCAATGAAAGCTGTGCAGAACCAAAAATCTGAAGTGGTCTTTGTTCTTCGTGTCCAAATCGGAGCAGGCTGAATGGATTCTTAAGATTCTTGAATTCCTTAAATGACCAGCAAACCTAAAGTTCCTTACAGGTTATAAAGCATCTTGTTTTTCTCAGGGGCCTTGAGGGGTACTCTAAATAGCACTAGCAAGCATCTGAATGAATTAGACAGCAAATGTAGGTTAGCTTTATTTAGACAGATAAAGAAGCAGAGAAAGTTGTCTGGTTCAAGGGCAGTGCAGCCTGACACAACAGTATTTCTCAGAGGAGGGGAAATTGCTTTGGGAGAGAGGAGAGTATTTTAGGCAAAGAGCAAAGTTCCTTTGTATCTACAGGGACATAAATGCAGTGCTCTCCAGAACAGAAGAGCAAGATTCAAGAATGGCCAGCTAGTCATTGAAGAAAAGAGTTACAGATTTACAATGTAAAATGGAGCTTAGGTCTGTGTTCACCCTTTCTCTTTCCCATTCCTTGGGAAGATCATCAGAAAAAGACAAGCTTCCTGGAACAGAAGCTGGGCCAGGGAGTTCCTGAAGCTTCTAGGGAGTAAGGCTTCAGATCTATAGCAATGACCCCCAGTCCCCATGGTGGAGGTGGGGTGTGTTAGTTCCAGGATCTCCCTGGGATACCAAAACATGAGAATGCTCAAGTCCCTTCTATAGAATGGCGTACTATGTGCACTCATGCTATATACATCTTCCTCATATTTTAAATTCCTTCTAGATGCTCTGTAATATCTCACACTGCATAGATGCTGTGTGACTGCTGTTATGCTAGACCATCCATGAATAATAAGGAAAAAAATCTATGAATGTTCAGGATATATGCACAGCCCCCTCCAATGTCAATGCTGTTGGGTGAGTCCAAGGATGCAGGATCATGTATATTGTGGGCCAAGAAGACATCCATGTGGAGGGCCTCTGGAGAGACGTAAGCCAGAAAGTTGAGAAACAGGCCATTGTGTGGGGACATTCACAAAAATGTAAGAGCTTGAGAAAACAGGTCAATATACAGGTTTGAGGTTTTCTTCCTCCTTTTCCTCTGCACCTTTTTCTCTGAGATTATTTTCTGGAAATGGTTGCTCTTTTGTACATGTTTTCTGAAAGTCAATGATGTATAGCAGGTAGTAATCTAGGATAAAAGTTAATATTCTGGTTGTACTGTTTGTGCTTACAAACAGTTGGATGATGTTTACAGTATCTTCTCTCAATCTTTGCTGGTTTCTTCTTCATACACAAAAGTCAAATGTGTCTTATGGTTCCGCAGCTCTCCCCAGTTGTAATTTTAAACCGAAAAAGACATTAGATTCATTTGAATAAATTAAAATTATAAACAATTAATAATTTTGAGTAAACCAATTTCTTCCTAATGCATAATTTTTGTGTTCCTAAAGTAACACTTATTTTACTCTTACAGAAAAAAAAACTTGAAAAAAAAATCCAACAAACACACAAACCAAATCAACCAAATTTTTCTCAACGTTTAGCTTTTTACATTTCTTATTTTATCTTGTTATGTATACATGTGGCGTGAGAGCACTATGCTTGAGAATTCAAGTGCTGCAGAGGCTGGAGGTGGTCGCTCCTGACGAAGGGGTAGCAGGCAGACATCCTGGGGTGCAGGGAAGGAGAGAAGACCTTGCGTGTAGCCGCTGCTGGCTCTCCAGCACAGTTTGCTTGCTTGCTTCCCTGTTCTTCAGAGGACACAGATTCAGCTGCCAGCACACACCTGCTAGCTTACAAACAGTCTTGAACTTCAGTTCCGGGGATCCAGCACCCTCTTCTGCTTTCTGAGGGCACCAGGCACACACAGGATGTGACTATATACTCACAGGCAGAGCGCTTATACACATAAAGTAAAAATAAATGAACTCACCACTTCTGAAAGCCATGTGTCTCTATAGACTGCCATAGTGTCATCATGAAAATGACCTGTTGTGGAGCCAGACCTAAACTCTGAGTTGGGTATTCACAACATACTTTCTTCTTTATTCATCCATTAATTCCTTCCTTTAATAATTATCAACACAATGCCCACCACACAGAGAGAAGGTGAGGGGTCCTTAGCATTCACCTTCTTGCTCACTGTCTGCTCTTCTCTGTCCAATTTATCCCTCTCTGCTCTGTCCACCCAAACTCATCTCCAGTAACTCTTGCTGGTCAACTACAGCACACACTAAAAAGTGTATAAAGCGGGAAAGCACTGTTTGCACTGTGGCCAAAGTCTACACAACCGGCCTCATTCACTGCCCAAATCTCAACGTCCTTTTAACTCTTTGTGACCCTGGCAAATGGGCTAATTATTTTAATTAGCCATTCCAATTCTAGAAGGGTGACAGAATGTCAATAAGTATGACCACATTTATAAAGTTACATATTCAAAGGACTTTTCTGAGGTCCAGATGCCAAGTACATTCAAAAGCTCTGTCAACCTTTTATAAAACTGTCTCATCTAAGCCAATCCTAGAACCTTTTCGTGTGTGTGGTTACAAGAATCTAATTAAAAGAAAACTTAACTATTTTCTTCTTTTTAGTAAAGAAACTAAGAGTTTTATTTGAACTAAACTGAAAACTCTGGTAACACCCAGAGGAGTGGGATCTGTCTGTCTTGCTCACAGCTCTATTGTGAGGATAGATTAGAATTGATCAGTGTGTGCTAATAATGTTCTTCAGTGATGCAATTTCATAACCAGTTTCTAATATTTCTAACTTCTGGAAAGCAAAACACTCACACGGAGGGACAGAGCTAAGTTGTAATCAATTGCTGATACAAATAAACAGAATACGGCGTATGTGACCGTTAAATAATGTCGATCTCCCATCTCTGTTTTTCTGTGTTCTTCATGTTTGCTTTGCCAAACACGATTTCAGTAATCTCAGGTCCCTACAAAGAAGAAAGCATTGCAACAGTGAGCCCAGGCAGAGGAAGACTCACACATCTTGTTTTCGTTCTGTGACATTTGTGTCTTTTCAGCTGACACTCTCATGATGCAACTTCCTGTTCTGTTTTTGTTTTGGCCCAGGATGGTTTCAGGCTCCCCTCCCCTGAACAGTTCGCTTGTGAGGTACTGAGCTTCTGCTTTGTTTTCTGTAATTCCACTTCTGGACGCTGTGGTAAACTTACACACAAACAGTTAGCACTCCACAAACGGACACACGGACACACACACAGCCTTCACCCTTCCACCCTCCCACTGGGTGCTTACCCACTCTAGCTGTTTTCTGGCCACGTGGATGAAAGCAGTGGCTCCTAATGTCGGTTCTGAGATCAGAACGGGCGCTAAGGAAGCTGAAAACACTTAGGGATCTTGGACCAAGCTGGCCACACAGGTTACAGATGATAGAGGCCAAGGTGTCAAGCTGTCTGTCATGGGAAGGGCAGAAGACACAGGACTTGTAGACAGTTTTTTCTATGTACTGACAGTCATGCACTGGTTCCTCAAGGCCCAGTTCAGGTCACCATTCCCTGGAGCTTGCCCAAGACTCAATTGTCTCTGCCAGGCTCTTGTAATCCTGGTTTAGGTATTTTCTCTTCTTTCTGTCAACAAGCCCTTAGACTGATGTGTAGAAACACTGACTGCTTCAGCTTTAATCTTAGTAACTGCTACTAAGGTGCAGTTACTCAGTGTGTGCTCAAAGAAGCTATGATCCTCTCTCATGGGAAAAAGTGACTGATTTTGGTGAAAGGAGAGAGATAGGGTATTCTTATTGGCAATCCTTCTAAGATTGCCAGAGAAGAGCCTACCTCACACCAGGAGCTAAAGGTAAGAGTAACTTAGCAACACATAGTGCAGCTGGTGCCTCAGCATCCTCTCCCACACGTCTTCTGGTGACTAATACACAAGAGGAGTCAGGCATGATGATACACACCTTTAATCCCAGCATCCAGAAAAAGAGGCAGGCTATGAGTTCAAGGTCAAATCAGACTACATAGCGAAGGCTACATAGTAAGACCGCATCTTAAAAATAAACAAACAAATAATAATAATAAAAAACAAATGAGAAGGAATCTCTCAAAATCTTGCAAGAGCAGGTCAAAAAAAAAGTTATATAGGGGAAGCCCAGGCTAGCAAATGGAAATGCATCATATAGCCTTTAAATTAGTGGACAAGTCTGCATCTCTGCATGTTTCAATATTTAAGAGGTCTTAGAAAGAGAAAGTAAGGATGAAAGGGAACTATGTCTTCCTCCTCTTCTTTAACACATTAAAATATATAGTGCTTATTACAAAGGTGAACCCTGGTCCTCACCGTGGGTTATGGGTAGGATCTATGGTATTGAGCACAGGCACCAGGCCCTGAAAACTGAGTGTGAGTGAAGGGTCCCTCATGCTGGCTCCAAGCCTTGTCCACTTATTGTTGGTAATAGGCCACCACAGCTTCGGAGATGGACTTTCTGATAGCATAAATCTGGGCCAGATGACCACTATCCTTCACAAAGACCTGGATGTCCAGCAGACTACCTCCAGAGTCTGTGGATCCCTGGGGCCAGGGACCTGCTCACTCTGGCCAGGCCACTCCCCTGTTTTCGGTGCATGATAGCTGCAACTGCCTTTTGCAGCAGAGCCTTGGGCAACAGGACTGCCAGCTCCCCACTGTGAGGCAGAACCACTGAAAAGGGCTCAGTTCTTTAATTGAAAAAAAACCCCAGTTTAATTTGCATCGCTATCATAAGAGGTTTTATTGTTTTCCTTTTCCACACGAAGAACGTAGGGGTTGCAAGGATCAGAATTAGGAATCGGTCCTGTCCTGACATACTGCACAACTAAGATTTGAACCTGTCTCTCTGTCACTTCCGGAGAACTGCTTCCTGTCTGTGTGTTTGTCTGTGGGTATGCATATTGTTTGTTACAGGCACGTGTCACCAAGCCCAACTCCCAAGAGCTATTCTTAAGAGACCAGCAGCTTTTCAAAAACAGACTGAATGTTGGACAAGGGGTGTGGCTCAGCGACATGGTGCTTACTTACGTGTGGAAGGTCCTGAGTTGGATACCCAGCTCCCAAAGATTGAATATTTATTGCACACTGTGGCTCACATCTGACACTGGACAGTGTGGGAGGCATAGAAAAACTATCCTTCACTCAGAGGACTAAGTATCAGGCTTGAGAAGCTGACACATAGATGCTAGCTGAGTGACACAGTGAAACAGGGTTTGAGGAAAGAGACTTCGAAGGCGAAGGCCGCCGGAGGACTGGAGGGAGGGTCCACTCAGCTCGCAGGGAATCCTGTGAGCGCCCCAGAACATGGGAGGCGGCTCTTGAGCTGTGTCTAGAATAAGCTCAGGTGCTGGGACACTGCAGAAAAGGGAATGGAAGAGTTCAAGCCAGTTCAGCTGAGTTCAACTTCCGGCTGAGGTAGCTGAGGGTGAGGGGGGGGAGGGGGAGGGAAGAAGGGGGTGGAGCCAGACCACAGCAGCTTTAAACCTCTGAACTAGAAATGGTGCCTTATTGGAGGTTTTCAGTAGGGAAGGCAATGATACAATTAAATCCTTGATTAAAGCACCCCAAAGTATTGCTGATTCTTCCCTGACTCCATCACACAAAGCTCACAAAGCAGAAAAACATGGTAAGTCGTTATTCTTAAGACAAAACCACTACCGCCAAAGCCCTGACAAAAACAAAGGCCTGCTTACTTCTGAGGAAAGACAGCCATCTTCCCTCTTTCTCAGCCAAGAATGGCCCCATTTTCCTGACTGGAGGTCATGCACCAAACACAACAAATTTAACCCCTCCTCCCCCTCAGAGAAAAAAAATTCCATCTGGGAAATGACAGTCCCTTCCTTTCCTTCCTGTCGGGCAGTCAGCCCAGGGAAGACTGCTGCCCTGTTCTTACCTCAGAGTACCAGACCCACTCACTGGAGCGGGAACAGGATCCTGATGGCATAATTGAGTTAAAAGGGAAAGTGCGGGTCCTCTAAAAGCTTCTCATGGCTTCTGAGAGTCACTCAGGGCTCTGAAAACCCCGTGCTGGGAGGCTCGGTTCCTGGGCTAGGGAAAAGCAAAGTGAATTTCCCATAGTGTAGAATTCAGGAGCACTGGAAGCCAGCTGCCTGAGCCGGCACAAACGGCTTGTTTACATTTTTCTCTTGGGCTGAAACCCATCTATTTAAACTTTAACCAGAGGCAATTATAAACCCAGGAAAACCAGACATGGCCGCCTCCCCAGGACAAGCGTCAGATGCCAGCAGTCTGGCACTGAAGGAGGGAGGAGAAGAGTATTTTGAGACAGGGGTCGAGGAAGGACCACAGAGGTCAAAATGTAAACCGTGTCCCTTAGTGGCTGGTCCTCAGAAGCAACACTGAGAAGGCCCGGGAAAGGCTGCGCTCTTGAAACCTGTCACCATTCCAGAATTCCAAAGGCCTACTCACAATGGCTGACAGCCACAGCTCTGAGCCTGCCATCTTCTTTTTGCCTAGGCTAAGAATGGCCCCTTTCTCCTGATTCTGGAGACCGGTCCATCTACCCAAATCCCAAGGTGCTTTGGGTTTTTCTCTGGGTCACAGGCAGCCTTTTTTTTTTTTTTTTTAATTGATTTCTGCTTTGGTGAAACAGGCGGTGGGGTGGCTCCCCAGGCATTTTTGGTGAGGGTACTAACCTCATTCATGAGGGCTCTGACCTCAAGACCTAATAAACACCTTTGTTTCCTTCTTGGGTCAAAAGTGTGTTAACCAGAAATTGGCAGCCAGGAGAACCTGTCCTCCCCAAAGGGCAAGCAGGTTTTCCTGGCAAAGGTCCCCTGAGAGCCTTGATGAGAAGCCTAGTGGTCTATGGTATGCTCAACTTGTCTAATGCCTAAAGAGGACTCATCTTTGAAGGCTTGATGTGGGTGAAGACTCAGAGAGATGGAAGGCTACAACTTCAAAGTCAGTGTTTTGTCCTGAATTCCAGGTCTCTGGTGGGCCTGGTCAATCAGGGACAATTTTAGATACATTATAAGAATTTGAGGAACAAGGCATGGTGGCCCACACCTTTAACCCCAGCGCCTGGGAGGCAGATAGATCTGTATAAGTTTGAGGCCAATCTGGTCCAGACAGTGAGTTGCATGCCAGCTAAGGGTACACAGCAAGAGCATGTCCAAAACAAACAAACAAACAAGAGCAAAAGCAACCTAGAAAAACCAAACCAAAACCAAAAAGAATGTGAGGAGGGACGTAGGACACCAGCTATGGATAAATGCAATCCCTTCCTTCCCAACTCATGTGTTGAAAATATAACTACCAAAGTGGTAGCATTAGTAAGTACAGCCTTTAGGTGGTAATATTATCATATAATGAGGCCAGAGCCCTTAGGAAGGGGTTAGTGCCTTCAATAAAATGGCCCCAGAGTTCTGCCTTCTCTTCCCACTATGTGAGGGCTCAACAAAGATGGACGTCTGTGAACCAGAAAACTGGACATCACCACATACAGAACCTGCCAATGCCTTGATAGTAAACCTCTAGGATCCAGAACTGTGAGAAATATATTTTGTAGATTATAAGCCAATGGTGTTTTGTTATAACAGCCACAAAGCACTAAGGCACTAGCCAGACCCCTACCATGTTAAAGAGCCTGGCGCTACCCCTGGATGGCTCCCTCCTTTGATGTTTATGGCGCTTGGTTTTGCTGTCTCTGTAACGATGCTCATGCATCATGCAGAAGGCAAGCTTTAACTCAGATGTTATCAGCTCATTTCTTAGCAGGATTCACTTTCTGCTCGTTCTAGCAAGTCTGACACCAGAGCTCTGTGGGAAGAAGTTCTAGGTGGGTGGAGGCCCTGGGAATTACTAGTAGGAAGTAGGCAGGAGGTAAGGAAATAAAATTAAAGCGCAGGGAGCAGCAGCCCAAGGTCTTCCTGACTTTCCTCTTCTCAGCTCCCAGCTCTTGCCAGGGAAAGTCATTTGGGGTCCAGCCAGAAGAACACAGGTAGAGTTAGAGGATTAGCCGAGTGCCTCGTGATGTCCAAGGTCCTGGTTATGGCCTTCCAGGGTAAACAGGCCAAGGTCACAGGTTTTTTTCCAGACTGGCTTGCTACCATCACCGGAAGGTCTGTCCTGCAGCTCTCTTGACTCCAGCCAATCAGCTAAAAAATTCATGATCCTGTTCCCAAGAGCCTGGATGGCTCCTCGCAAACTCATCCTGACTGGTGACAGATCTCAGGAAAATGTCTTTGTTTATGTGGGGGCAGGGCACCCCTTCAAGGATGTTAACACCCGCTGCTCAAATTTTAGTTCTTCAAAATTTATATGTAGACAATTTCCTCATTCTCTGGTTCCTAGAAAGAAAGGTCAGATTCTATGTCTTCTACAAGGGGGAGCCTTGTGGGTATGATTGCCAAATGGATGTGCTAAGAGCTGCGGGAAAGGCTCAGAGGGATATACTTGTTGCCCAACTCAAGACATTATATATCGGGGGAGACATTTCATAAAGTCAGACATAACACCTCCAAAGGAAATCCAGGGAATGGTACATAAAACAGAAACAGCAAAGGCTGGTGGTTAAAAATGTGGACTTAGAAGCCAGCTTGTGTGGCATTAACTATAGAACTGAACCCCTTTCATGAGACCTCAGTTTCCCACCCACAAAATTCAGGCAATAGTAGTTCCCAATTCTCAGGGTTGTTGTATGGGAGGCCTGAGTTTAATTAAGAATGTGTTAATAATATTTAAAAACACATAGAGCAATGGCTGCTACATAGCTTTAGATGGTGTGATGTCTAAGTTTGCCAACCTGATGCAACCTAGAATCATCTGGGAAGAGAATCTTTGTGAAGAATTGGGTGTGTTGTGTTGTTCTATGGATGTATCTGTGGGAGATGGCCTTAATTAAGTCCATTGATATGGAAGGTGCCAGCAGCATTCCCTAGGCAGGAAGTCTTGAGCTGTGTAAGAGTGGGGAAATTGGGCTGATCACAAGCAAGCAAGTAATCATGTATGCATAGTCATGCTTTTGACTAGGGATATGATATACTGTTTTAAGTTTCTGCTACCTTGACTTCCCTGCTATAATATATTATAACCTGGCATTGAGCAAACAAACAAACAAACAAAACCCCAAAACTCTTTCTCCCCTAAGTTGCTTTCTGTCAGGTTATTTATCACAGCACCTAAAATGAAACTAGAAGGGACAGGGTCATGTTACCTAAAAAGTAACATGACCAAATTGCCAGACTGTGGTTGGTTCTGTGATGGTCAAAGTCTTCCGTTGTCCCCATGGGCCCATTGAAGAGACAAAGATCTCTGATACCTTTTGCCCTTAGAGAGGTTCTATTCTGAATTCTAACAACACACACAAGTAGGGCCCAGAGCAAGCAGAGCCAATATAGAAGCTCTGTCCTGTGTCTGCACCAGAAACTGAATCCTCTTACTGGACTCTCTCAGTTCAGGGACCTATGTGTCACTAAGTGCTGCCTCTCTTGGTCACCATGAATTAGGCAGAATTCCAAAACAGGACACCATCATATTGGGGTGATGGGCAAGGTGCTAGCAGGTAGTAAGAAAAAGGAAGGACCACGGAAGAAAAAAAACGTATCAGGAGGGAAAAAAAAGGAGAAAATCCAAAGAAAGTACAAGGAAACTTTTTTGTGTCTCTCTATTTTTGGCCAAGTTGGGGGAAAAATAAGCACAGGAGAATGAAACAGAGCCAGTGAAGGGACAAAGACAAGCACAGAGCTGTAGATACACGCTAATTACCTCACGCTCCTCCTGTGTGGGGCTGCAGGCACAGCCCAGAAGCCTAATCATGATTCCATCTCTAAGCCTTTCTTCCATTTTTAAAATTTTCTTACAAAGTCCATTGCAATTCTATTTTGCTTTAGGAAGTAGAAACAGGATCTATCTTTAGGACGCCGAAATGCCAACTGAGCTCAGATGAGCATAACTAGGAGTAAAGAAGAGTTGCTATGACCAGGACAAATATCAAATCACAAATATTTGAAATTCTTCCCCTCTGTGCCCTGAGGAGAGAGGAGCCTTTGTTTGCTGAACTGGCTCCCAGAACCACTTGGCCCTTGTCCTGCTGCATGGGATGTCGGATGGGGGAGGAGAAGCCAAAGGCAGACAAAATATTAGTCAAGTACCTACTATGTATCAGGCCCTCCATTAGATGCTAGAAAACTGTGAAGACCACAGCCCCTTGCCTGTATTAAGCCTCCACTCTTTATTTTTTAAAATCTTGTGGTAAAACATTATTCATCACTGTTACGCGGCTAATCTCTATGAATTTTTCTTCTTGCAAAACTGAAACTCTATATACCCAGTTAATAACTCCCATTTCACTCATGTCCAAGGCTTTGGCAACCAAGATTCACTTTCCAGTTCTATGAATCTATCTTAGGAACTCATATACATGAAAGTATGCCTTCTCTTTTCTTAGATTAGCGTGTTTCACTCAGCATAGCTTTCTCAAGGTTCATCCGTATCCTAATACACTATAATTTCCTTTTTTGTTAAAGCCGAACGATACAGCACCCTCATATACCATGTTCACTTCTCCCCTCTTCTCCCGGGGACACAGGGAGCTCCCTGACCTCTGTTTTCTCTTCTTTCTCCCTCTCAGATGTAGCCTAGGCTGGCCTTGGACTCACAATCCTCCTGCTTCAACATGAATTCATATTTCTAACTGAAGCACTGTCCTAAGAAACACTTGTTCTAAACACAAAGCGATGGTTGTTTATTAGCCTGTTTTGCATTGCTCTAACAAAACGCACAAGGCTATGTACCTTTATAAAGAAAGGAGATTCATTTAGCTTATAGTTGTGGGAGTCAAAGATCCTGCACCTGATGAGAACCTTTTGCTGCTACACTTGCCAAGTGGCTCAGACCATCACGTGACATGACACAAGCTAAGTGTACATTTTCTGGTCTTTCTCTTCTTACACAGCCAGCCCTGTTCAGTCATGGCGGCTCCACCCCAGGAAGCCTAATTTTGGTCACCTGCCAAAAGGCCCTATCTCAAAGCACCATGGCCATGGTCATGCCCAGCTAGTGAAAAATATTTTATTTTATTCTTAATTGTGTAAGTGTGTGTGAGTACACACACACATGTGCATGTGAGTGCGCTGCCCAAGTCAGCCAGAAGAGGGTTAGAATTTTAAGCAGTTGTGAGTAGCCTGCCCTGGGTGCTGGGAAGTGAACTCAGGTCCTTGGCAAGGGCAGCACCTGTTCTTAACAATTGGACTACCTCTCCAGCTCTTAAACTTCTTTTAAGAAGTATATTTCCCATAGGTCCAATTCTAATTCTTAATTAGTACTCCATATGTGTTAATTTTTTTTGCCTGTGTGTTGTCTGTGTACTGCATACGTGCCCTGTGCTTGAAAAGGTCAGAAGAGAACAGCAGATCTCCCAGAACTGGAGCCACAGGAGGTTGTGAGCCACCATGTGAGCACTGGGAATCGAACCCAGGCCCTCTGGAAGAGCAGCCAGTGCTCTTAACTGCTGAGCCATCTCTCCAGCCCACCAATTCATTTTTAATCACAGAGACCTGTGTAATTTATCCTTGTAGGCCTACTTCCTATACAGTGTGAGCACACAGTAGGAGTTCAGCAAACATTTGTTAAATAGAGTATTTTTATACTTTGGAGTCACCACTGTTGCAGCTGTCTGCTTCACATATTTTAATAAATAAGCTTTGCAATGGTAATGACTGCTATTTTGATTATATTTACATACTAAGTTTATATAAGGAGAGTAGCACAAAAATATCTAGACCTCTAGCAAAATTAAATTTCTAGATAAAATATCACTGACAATTCCTTCCCACCCACTTTGCTGAAAATCAGTGCCTGTCACTCTTATTCCTTTCTGCTCCTTACATCATGGTACTACAGAAACCTGGAGGACACTCTGTAGAGGTCTCCTTGGTTTTGCCTGAATGAAGCCAGGCATGGACTTGAAATGTGGTTGGCTCAGCCTAAAAACTTTCACAGACCACTGTTTTCTTCAAGGCACAGGATGAACCAGGCCAAGGCCCGTGTCTGGAAGAACTTACGGACCTGTAGCTCTGTCTGGTTATTCTCCACGACAATTAAGCAAGAGACATTAGTTTTCTCAGGTGTGAAAAAATAGCACTTATCACTGTTCCCCATTAGCCAGATGACAAGCACAGCACCAACCACAGTGTTCAGAAAGCATGAAGACCTGAAGGACTCTGGGAAAATTCCGAGGAGCTGCAGTAGTTTCTTTTCTGTTGTAATGATAAAAATATCATGGCTCTAAGTGACTTAAAGAAGAAAGAGTTGACTCTGGCTTATAGTTATAGTTCCAGAGAGACAAGAGTCCACCCATGGCTAGAAGCATGCGGAAGCTCAAGGATCACTTTTCTTTTTAAAAAAAGTATTTGTTTGTTTATTTTATGTGCATTGGTGCTTTGCCTGCATGTGCCTGGGTGAGGGAGTCGAAACTCCTGGAACTGAAGTTACAGAGCTTGAGCCACCACGTAGGTCCCAGGAATTGAAACCAGGTCCTCTGGAAGAGCATCCAATGTTCTTAACCCCTGAGCCAACTCTCCAGCCCAAGGATCACTTTTCAATCACAAACATGAAGCAGAGGGAGAGAGGGCGGAGGGAGGGAGCAGAAGGGAGGGAGACAGAGGGAGGGAGACAGAAACAGGGTGAGGTTGTGAAGTCTCAAAACCCACCCACAGTGTGATGTACTTCCAACAGCAAGGCCAAACCACCTCCCCAAACAGTATCACCAAACTTGGGACCACATGTTCAAGAACATGGGCCTACAGGGGACATTCTCATCCCAACCACCCGGCGGCACGTTACTGATAATGACTATGGTGTCAGCAGTGTCCGGAACCACTTCTGTGCTTCTTTTCAAAACGCATGGTAGAATTCAGCTCTTTTGTTCATGATAGCATTGCTGTACCTAAGCCTTGGACACTTGCTCAGCTCTAAACACAAAGCAGTAGTTATTGTGTTTGCCTTACTATAGAAAACTCATGAAGCTAAATCACTTTATAAAGAATAAAAGTAATTGCTGTCGGGCCCCTAGAGTAGTACAGGATGTCCCACAGCAAGACACGATGGTGTGTGTGCCGGTATGTCTGTCTGTCTGTTCTGGTTTTTCTCCCTTTTTAAAAGCCACCGGCGTTAGTCACTAATTCCATCAAAGGCCTTACTTCTACGCATTACAGTTAAATTACATTTCTACTCTGTTAACATCTCAAAATGAGGATTAGATTTCAACACACAAGCCCCTGGGGGATACATACCACTACAGCCTTATCATAATAGTATTAAAATACAAAAGTGAAAATTGGTTCAATATATAACATTCTTCTATGGGCCAGAAATGCAAAGTGAAGAAGGGGGCTGAAGACAGGGCCCTGACTGGCCTCTGGGTGTAAAAGCTGGTATAGGATATTAGAGGAGAGTGGGTGGAAAGCCAGATCCAGAGCTTCACAATACAGGCTGGAGTGAGAGCCCCTACCCACACACACAGACTGTCTTGTTAAAATGCCCAGGAAGTTGCCCATAAGCCTTACATTAGGGAATACACAAGACAGAAAATTACAGTCAGCATATCTCTATGACTGCATCTATTTGCTATCCCATCATGGCAAAGTAACTATTAATTTTCCTTATTTGGATATTATAACTGTCTATGAAGAAAAGCAAGCAGGGCTGGGAACACCTGTAATTTTAACACTCAGGAGGCTGAGACAGAAGGATTGAAAATTTGAGGCCATCCCAGGCTACATACCAAGATCCAATCTCAGTGGCCCTCTCCCAGAATCTAACAGATTCTACAGAACCATTAAACACTGTAGATGTTCATGAATTGGAAAATTCATTATCACGAGGAATTAAGTCTCCCCAAACTAATATATACTTTCAATGCACACTCAAAAAATGTGATTGGGAACATGGAACAAGGATCACAAAATTCATATCAAAAATAATTATTTGGGGTGGGCAAGATGGCTCAGTGGGTGAAGGAACTTGTCACAAAGACTGACAACTTGAGTGTAATCCCTGGGACCCACATGGTAGAAGGAGAAAAACATCTCCCACAAATTGTCCTCTGACTTTCATACTTCACACACACACACTAAATAAATATAATTTAAAAATAAAATTCAAAATATAACTGTAAATAACAGACTATAAAACATAACGTGACTTCGGCAGAAATAAATGTATTATTTCAGCTCCCAGGCAATCCAATACTGGTTACTGCTGCTACTCGGTGACCTCAGGACCTGAGACCTGTTCATCTTCTGTTCAGCCTGTCTCAGTGAGCCAGCCTCCAGGTGTCTCCTTCCATGAGAAGATGCTGCCACACAGTTAGGCACTGTATTTTCTTCCAAAGATTGGAAGCGCAAATCTCTTTCTTACATACCTTTTAAGATAAGAGGAACCTTACTTGTCCCCTCTACCCTTAACATAATTCCATGTGGTTCTTACTGGGAATATAGTAAGCCCATGCCTTCACCCACTGATGGGGTGACTGTAGACTGCACAATGGCTGTGTGTGTGTCCACAGATGCCTAGGAACAATGGGGATTCCCAGTTCGAAAGGAAAAGAGATAGTCTCAGTTGGCCAGATAGCCTATCACCAGAGCCAAGCATTTGAAGAAAAATACTAAGTCTGCATATTGTTCTACTAAATATCAAAAATTTAAGTCATTTTTTAGGATCTGGAAAAATAACTGTTGAATAGGTATGTGTTGGAATAATTGTATATGTCTACACTAACTTAACCCACAACTTAACCTGATCGAAAGATTTAAATGTGAACAATAAAATTAGATATTCCTTGGAAAATATATAGATTATCTTTACACATTTGGGATGGGAAAAAAATTAAACAAAACACAAAAGTATAAAACATAAAAGACAGTATTACTATATTTTGACAATTCAAAATAAGATGTCATTACACTAATAAAGTAAATAAGATTAACTTGAGATATTTTCCTAGATGTAAAAATCAGTGACGAGCTATAGTTTTAAAACTTATAATGATCTCCTAGAGAGCAATGAAAAAGAGGAAAACATTTGAATATGTAATTCCCAGAAGAGGAAGTCTAAAGAGTAAACACATAAGGAAATGGTTCACTACCAATAGAAACTATGGTGAAACAAAACTTAAAAGTCATCTTTTCATATCCATAGATTGGCAACAGAAATTTTAATTCTGAAAATATCTAATGTTAACAAGATGTGGAGGAACAGAACTCTTGGGAAACCAAAATCAAAACATACCCTTGACTCCCGGGTCCACTGCCCGTGAGGAAACACCTGCCAGTGTTTGAAGACAACTTTCGCTGTCACACACAGGAAGCAGTGCTGCTTCAGGGATCTAGTGGGAGCAGGTGAGGGATGCTGATTGACAGATTAGTCCCCAACAAAGAATTACAACACCCTGCAACTCATGTCAGTAACTCAGGATTCAAAACTCTGGCTTGGAAAACCTCTGCATCACGTGCCTGGGAGACTGATACGCAAATGTTAATCACAGCATTGTTTGTCAGAGCAAATAGCAAACTAAAAATAACACACAAGTCCTAAAGTAAGAGAATAGAGAGTAGCTTGCAGAGATGGTCAAAGGAGGCACAAGTTTACAGCAGTTTTAAGAGATGAGTTTATTCTGTGGTTTGCGACATGAAATCTAAAAACTAATGATGAATAAAAATATATGGTGATAAGGACCATATATGGATATGGCCTAGAACCCCTGCTCAGATGTGGCCCATGATAGCTCATTGTCGAACTGAAGACCCTAATAAGGGAAACAGGGACTGTTTCAGTCTTGAACTTGATGGCTGACTCTTCAACCCTCCCCCATACATGCCAGGGAGCAACAGTCTGGCTAGATCCCAGGGGAGGGCATTGCAGCCAGCCCTGAGGAGACAAGGTGATCTGGGGTTGGATGGAAGGGGAGGAGGTCCTTCCCTATCAGTGGACTTGGAGGGGGTGGGGAGGAGATGAGGGAGGGTTGGGGAGGGTGGGAGGGAATGAGGGAGGGGGCTGCTACACATGGGATGCAAAAAACCTAACCTGTGATTGATATAAAAATAAATAAATTTATTTAAAAAATACATGGTGATGAACTATTTTATATTTTTATATTCTATAAACAAAGCAATACTATATGTTGTTTACTAATAGATCTATATAATGAAAGTATAAATGCATACATGGAGATGACGTGAGTTATAACAACTTCAAAAACGCAGTTACTTTGGGGATAGAGGGAAGGAGGAAAGAGGCTGGGATAGGAAGGAGATTCAACAATATAGACTTTTGCAACAGATACACAAGTAAATCAAATATGAAGGTCTGCTCGGGTGGGTATCTTAAGCGCAGATGTCTGATAAAGCATTTTCTGTTTGTTTGAAATGTTTCATATGAAGATATATTTAAACATTTTAGGAGCTACATTTGCAAAAATGAGATTTGGGGTGTGTGTGACTCAGGGGCTGAAAGCTGGTGTAGGGAATCTGGGCTTCTGGAAGAACCTGTCATCCCAAGGACAGTCCTAGAAAGAGAAGTGCCCCTTCGGTAAAGCATAGCACGGTTGCACCAAGACCCTCTCCCAGGGTTCCTTGGCTTGGAGAAAACTGGCTTTCCTGCTGACCAGGGCTTGGCAGCCGGACCACTGTCCATGGTCCTATTCTGTCCTGGTGGAAGGAATTCAAAAGCAAGCTCAACTTTGCTTCTTAGGAAGATATGGCAGTGTCTAGATAGGGCTGGGAGGCTGAGAGAAGGGAAACGCAGACACAGCTAAGCGCCTGCGACCTGCGGCATATGTCTGTCTGGAAGGCCATTCTCAGTGGTTACAGCTTCCCACGGTGAGTGCACTGAGGCCTACCCAGGAAGATGGCAGACACCTCCCCAGCAATTCACGCATACAGCCGGGAGCTGCCCTGTTCCAGTGCTTTTCACTGTTTCTTTCCTGGAAGACTTGTCATGTCCACCTCTGTTTGTGCAGAAGTACGTAGAGCCTGGCCAGTCCTCCCAAAGGCTCAGAGTCTATTAGCCAATACTTTGTCCTAAGTCAGTGGGCCTAAATGAAAGGCAAGAGGAACTCAACCAGGAAAGACATTTTATGGGCATCCTTCTTTTATTAAAACAAAACAAAACACAACAACATTTCCTGGGATCCCAGGAGGTGCCTGGCATCGCACAAAGTGATCTGAGCATGAGAGTGCAGAATACAATGTTTGGGAACACAGTGCTCCTCAGGGACTTAAAATTAATGCAGATCCAAAGCAGTGCTTAACAAACAGAAGAGCTGTTGGGATAAACAGGGAGAGACAAAATGAAAAGCGCAGGGCCCCATCCTTCACCCCAATGATAAACTGGGAGAGTAAGAAGCGGAATATGCCAACGGCCCCAAGTCAAACGTGAACTCACAGGCTGAGCAGACTGCAAAGATATTTACCCCGCAGAGCCCTTTTTAAGGCTTGGTTACGTGTACACACACACACAGACACACAATTAATAGCTATTTCTGAAAAGCCAGTGGCAAACAAAACAAAATAAGACAAACAAGCCACTCCCCACCAAACAAAGCCCCTCACCAGGCCACACTTGTTATTTTCTGTAGATGGAGTAAAAACCATCCAGAACAGAGAAAGTGTTAAGGGGAAAACGTTAAGTGTCAGCAGACTAATGACCCAAACTGGGAATGCAGCGCCACATCAGAGCTCTAATGGGTATAGGGTATGACTGAGTTGTGGATGCTGATTTTTATCAGCAACAAGAAACGGTGCTAAAAGCTCCATTTGGCGTACTTTAGGTTCCTTGGTAAAGTAGTGAAGGATTTTCACAAGGCTGCTTGTTTTGTAATGGAGCAGAGGCAAGCAATAACAAATGCTATGCTACAGGGGAAAGGAAGAAAGTGTCATAACAGAAATAAGTTCTTTAGGACAATGACGTCCCACCCAGGTGACAGAAGGTTGCTGGAAACGCTGGGACCTTCCTGGTCCTCAAACTGTGCTTCTCTCACCTGATTGTGTTTTCTGTTTTAACTTCAACCTTGCTACCTAACCACACTGGGGGAGTAATTTTTCTAGGGGATTCAGTTCTCAGAAAGTATTTTTATTCTTAAATTACGTGTGTGAATGTGTGTATGTGTGTAGGTATGTACAGGAGAGTACAGGTGCCCAGGAAAAGCAGAGGTATTGGATTCCTTGGAGCTGAAGTTACAGGTGGTTGTGAGCTGACCCATTCAGTTTGGAACTGAACTTGGGCTCTCTGTACAAGCCATTTGTGCTCGTAACCACTGAGCCAGCTCTTCAGCCCCCAAGAGTCAGCTGCATACACCAATGTCCAGCTTCTAATTTGGGGACCCTACAGTCACTGCATCGTCCTAGTACTATAACCATACATTACATGTCTCTACATGTAAATTTAAAGAGTCTGGAACATTCCTTTCCTTGTGGAAGGTAAGGCACAGGACAGTTACTTAAATATCTAAAGAGCATATCAAAACTAACATAGTCAAAAGTGAATTCTTGTTTGTTTCCTTAAACTTCACATAAAACAACAGACTGAGAGGGAGGCTAACTTTTAAATTGTTGTTGGGGTGGAATGTCGCTGAGTGGAGAGAGACCAGGACATTGACAGTGCATGTAATCCTGGCACGACAGAGGAAAAGACAGGAGGATCCAATGCTTTCGTTCATCCGAAGTCTTCAAGTACATAGCAAGTCTGAGACTAGCCTGGGATTATGCAGACCACACAGAGCAATGGATGACTAATGGCATTGCTTCATTCACTCAACTACACTGTTTAGGACCCAGACATTCTTTCTACCTCTATGTCCTTAACATTTTGATCTATAATCCTCATGCCTGTTGTCTTAAAATCAGCATGTCTACCACGGTTCGAATAATTGTAGTAGAATTCCAGAGAGCTATATGTATCCCCAAAGGCTTTCACTCAGCTCTCATTAGCTAGGAATAAGACCTGCTTAGCTGCAAAGGAGATGGGGAAATTGAGTATCTATCAAAAGGGAATGAGATTTTTATGAATGAATCAACCATTGTGATTCATCTCTTGGGGTTGGGTGTATTGTCATTCTAAGCAAGTGAGGGCTCTTTTAGCAAGGAGGGAGAGAGGCTAGCTTTTGGGAAGGAAATCAGAGACTCTGTCCCTTACTCCCAGAAGAAGGCACTGGCATCTCGGGAGCTGGAATTAGAGGTGATTGTGAGTGTCCAGACTTGGGTACTGGAAACCAGACTTAGGTCCTCTGGAAGCTCAGCACATGCTGAGTCATCTTTCCGTAATCAAGGAGGTGTTTATTCTCACTAAGCTCTGAACTGTGAATGCAATTAACTGAGTTTATGCCTTGACTTCCTCAAAATGATGGCCCTGGGAGTTATATGCCAAATAAACTCTTTCTTCCTCTATACTCCTCTATGCAGAGTGATGGTAACAGCAACAGAAATGGATGCAGAACGTGCCTCCTCAGGCAGCACACCATGAAAAGTATGGATTCCTATGCTTTCTAGTACTCATCTTAGTACTAAACTTCCAGTGAGTAGGAACTTCATCTGTTCTGCTCACTCTTGTGTTCCTGGTACCTAAATGATGACTCATTAAGGTCTCATAGATGTTTCTAAAAGAATGAATTAATGAATGAATGAATGAATGAATGAATGGGAAGATTTTAAAGTGTGAGCTTTTGAGTGAAAATAACATCTGTAATATATTACCAGCATTCTTTGAGTGACTGATTATAGAAAAACCATTTAGTTAAAAGATACAAGATACATATCGTTCTAAGATATCACAACAATATCATTCACTGCAATGCTGGTATCCCCAGCCTGCCTCTCTCCGAGTCCTCTTTTCCAAAGTGGCACATACTGGCACTCCAAGCCCTGCCACTCACTCAATGCTGTTATTAAATGTCTTGCACCGCAGCTGAACTTTCTGTCTAATAGCATGACCACCTTGTCATGCCATTTTCTGAACACCTGTGAGATTTGGGGAAAAAAAAAAAAGGTCTGGGAAATGTCCACCTTCCCTGCATTTTTGGCCACAATTTCAAGTGGGGGAAAGCCTAAAGTGTTCTTGAGAGAAGATGGAAATATTCAGCCTTTGAAATCTTTTCTTTTTCTGTTTTTTTTTAACATTTTCATATTTTCACATATGTTCTTTCCAAAGGCCAAAGCTATCTCCTCTTCCTTAAGCAAAATATAAAACCTTTTCATTGACTGGTTCTCCCAGTCAAAATAATGACAAGACCAACAAAATGAACATGGCAACTTCCGCCCCTCTTTCTATAGTCTTGTCAGGCTTTTCCTGGCTTTGTCATTTCTAAGATGGCCTACAACCAGGCAACTCTGCAGACCTCTAGTGTATCTGCAGGCCACAGCGCATGGACATTAAAATGGGGACACTCATATCCACATTAGGGGCACAAGGTCTCAGTAAAGCTTATTCAAATATACAAAATCCACCTATATTTAGAAAAAAATTCATCATGTATCATTCATAAATCACACACATGTGTGCATATGTTCTCATATACAAAATCCCTTTCTGTTTGGACTTCTAGAATTGTTTAAAAATGTAATAAAAAAAGCTGAAACTGGGGTCCAGTGGTAGGATACTTGCCAAGCATGTGCAAGGCTCTGGGTTCAATTTCTAATACTGTAAAGAACAAACAAAACCATCAAAATAACAAAAGAATTGCCATCTTCCAAGATGTTCAGTAAATGTACTAAAATAGAAATAAATTATTGCTCTGGACTCATCAAAATCTTAGCCCCTGTCTCCTCCTTAGCTGACAGCACAATGTCCCACTATCCGCTGGCAACCCTGTGCCAAACCTGACCCTAGTCTCCAGTTGTAAGAAACCTACAAGCCCTTGGAGTGCAGTGTGTGTCCAAACAGGCCTGTCAACAGTATTTTATCATATATTGTTAGAGAGTATAAGGGCACAGACCCCAAATGCATATGCATTTAAAAATAAGACCTACATGTATATTTGAAAACTAAACAATGGAAGGAATAAAAAAAAATTCTTTGACTCCACCCTATCAAGAGCCTGTTTCCAGACTGAATCTCAAGTTAACTGAATAACTGTTTAACTACAGCAGGCAGAACTGAAGATGGCTGCACTTGACTGGTTATCCAGTGAAATGAACATGAATCTAGAGACTGATATTGAGGGATTTTAGTTCCAACTGAGTTTATGTGAACTCATGGAGACTGTCCAGGTGGGACTGGACTAATCAAGTGAATACTTTAAAGGAACCATTTTGCTCAGTGGGTAGAAGAGGAAGCTGAGATTAGAGATAGGGGAGAGACGTGAGTGTGCTTAGTGGCCATGAAGATGGAGAAATTAAGGAAGAAGGACGACTACAGGAGTCTCTAGATTCTAGAAGCAGCTCACAGTACATGCATTTTTTTCTCCCCTCTAGGTCATCTAGCTGATAGCCAAGCCTAACTGATATCTTGTTTTTTCATCTTCAGGACCTTAAGCAGAGAATCCAGCCAAGGCCACCTCAACTAGGACCCATGGAAGAGCAAAACCCACTGAATACTTGGGGTGTCGTTCCAATCTCTCAAAACTAATAATTTGTCCCACAGCAGTAGAAAACAAATACATCCCCTCAGCTTCCACAACTTGAAAGAAAGGCAACACTACCTGGCTACTCCTAACAAACATTCTGAAGCCAATGTTAAGTTTCAATGGGCATGTTGCAAGTCTGACTGAAAAGAAATGTACTGAGTTCTTGCTGAATGCTGCGATGTTCCCATTAAATACAACACCCACTGCAGGTCAATCAAAAACCCTACTTACGTTTGCTTTGTCACACTCTTGCAGTCGTAGGACAGAGCTGACTTTAGACCCATCATATGGGTTGAGAACATGGAATTGTCGGCTCAGGAAGGACATGATTTAACCTGCAGCTTTTTCAATTCAAGAAACGGTCTTCTGAATTTACTGATGCTGTACTCAGCCTTGTATCTACTTTTCAAATTCAGAGATTTCTCTTTCCTTTTTAAGCTTTATTTCCCTTCCTGAAAAATGACCTTCTCCTTGAAAAATTCTGTTGAAATCTGGCAAGCTATTTCTGATCTTGAGAAAAGTCATGAGAGACAAGGCAAGACGGATCATACACATTTTATTAAAACTGAGAAAGACTCAAAGCAGGTCACAAACACTTTGAGAGCATACCCTCCCTAGGTAGCTGGAGAAGGGAGTGGTGCTGGACCGGCAAACCCAGATTTCTCCTCCAGAAAATGAGAAGTAATCATTGACTCTGACGAGCTCAGGTCAAGAGCGGACGGAGTTTGTACAAAGCTATGCCGAGAAGAGAAAGGGGTGGATTTAAAGAAGCAAGAGTGTCCAGGGTGAGAACACTCCAGCTCCGGGGTCAGCTCTCCATACAGGAAGAGCGGCTGAAACCTTAGGGGTGAAAACACCATGATCATAAAGGGTAAGTGTTCAATGTTCTCAGCACAAGGCCTGGGATGTGGAACATTCAATCGATGATGGCTGTACCAAGAGCAGGCAATCTCATTCCCTATGCTTGCTTCAGAGTTCCAGATAATCATCTATCTCTATTTGAACAGATAAAATCCTGCTGACTAGATCTAAGCATCATGGTCAAAACCAAAGACAAGAAGTCAGTGTCTGGCCCAGAAGCCCAGTAAAAGAAATGGCAGTGCTCTCTAGACCCATGGGAGGAAGGACAGACAGGCAACCACCCACAAATAAAGATTTCATTCTAAAGCAATCTTATTTTCTGGCCCCATCCATTGACAATGACTTGGCCATTGAAGACATTATTTTTCCAATGTGGTCCACCTTCTTGGCTCTCCTAAGTCATTAATTACTGCCATGTTTCCACAAATGTGGAAATCCCCCTTGCTCAGATATAGCCACTTGCTGGCCAACTCCCCTTTCCTGAGAAACCTCCACAGCACAAAAATGTTTTGGTTTCCCCCCACCCCCCGGGGAAATTTACTTCACTCTTTCCCCCCTCCCCCTCTCAAACCTTCTGGCAATTTCCAGGAATACAAGTAAAGTCATCATTACTTACTTAGATCACTGGAGAGCCAGTGGGACGGTCTACAACTTACATGACAAAAAGGAGTATGAACTTCAGATTTCACATTCATAAAGTAAGACTATGAGTTTCTTTTACTCGACGAATATGACAGAAATAAAAATGGCTCCCATTCCTGCTCAAAAATATGTTTCTAGGACTTGAGTGCTTCCATTGTGATGGCCAGAATGATTGGTCTCATCTCTCCACAAAGTAGTGTTACACAAAACATGATTCAAACATAGACTGAGCCTTTCACAAACACAGGCACTAAAACAGGCCTACAATATAGTCAAATAGTAAAAACTCGAGAAAGGAGGCCGGAGAGATATTTTGTTTGATAAAGTGGCAGCCTTGCAGGAACTATGATCCACAGAAGTCATGTTTTGAAGAGCTGGAGCACATGGATCCACGGACCTCAACGGCCAGCCAACTCCAGCGTCAGGCCAGTAAGAGACTATCTCAAAACAAACAAAGTTTGTAAATCCTTAAGGAAACAAACAAGTAAGCTGGGCAGAGCTGAGGAGTAATGCCTGAGCCTGTTCTCTGGCCTCTGCACGCATGTTCACATGTTACTGTGCACACACAAACACACCAAATGTTAGATGACTCATCCAGGTTGCCTTAGTCCTGTTCTGAGCTTGTCGTGCGGGACTGACGACAGTAATGGAACCCTGGAGATACTTCGTTCTTCTCAGAACATTCAAGAAGCACCTCTGTGCCAGGGACTAAATTTAGTTGATGGAGAAGGAGTGATAAAGTGATGAATCAGACTGGGTCTGTGCCCTTCAGTCTCCACAGCCCAGTAACACAGGCACGGTGTACATCCTCATTCTTGGGTGGGTGCTGGGGGTGGTGTCAATTTTCTCCTTACCTTGGAGAACTCTGGTAACTGCTGGAGACATTTTTGATTATTAGAACTAAAGAGGGAACTGCTATTGGCAGCTAAAGAATGAAGCCAGACATGCAATAATGCAAAACACATCCAGTCCCAAAGTCAATAGCACCAAGGCCAAGAAGCCTTAAACTAGCTGTATTAGCTAGAAGAGAGGACGTACTGATGTCCGGCTTAATAAATTGATTGATTGGTGGTGGTCTACATGGTAAATGACCTTTCCCCCTAAGACCCTAGTCACTTTGAACTTATACCCATGACCTGCAATATCTCTTAAAGGTCTTTTGAACACACATACATTTTGATGGGTGTTGAACAAAGTGTGAGTTAAGGAGTCCCCAGGAAAAATGAGTCGTAATTTGGGGTGAACTGTTACGAAGATGAAATTTGGGGTGGGGGTGGGGGCAGAGGAAAGCCCTCACCACAGCACACCTTAGGTTCAGTCACCAGCATTAGAGGGAATGGGGACAGAGGGACAAAGTCGCGTTAAACAGTAGTGAGAAGGGACTGAGCAGAGCCACACAGCTTAGCAACACTTGTCTAAAGCTGAAAGGAGAGTCTTTTTATTAGAGCAATCGTGGTGGTGGCATCTTGGAAATTCCCCACTGTAGGCTGGGTCACATGCCGTGAAGGTGTTTTCATATTAGCATTCAGAATGTTCCTGCTTCAAATTACTCTTTTCTTAAAGCACTGAATTGGTGATTTTAAACAAAGTTTGAGATTTCAGCCATTAAATAACTGAGGCCTTCCAAGTGCCAGACTGCAGACTTGTGCCGCTGTGTCTGGCACAGAGGGGTTTATTTTGGCTCATGGTTTGGGAGGGTGTCAGGCTACTGTGGAAGAGAGGGTGTAGAGGGGTTTGTGGCAGCAGGAACATGCAGAGGAGATATTTCACATCTGTGGGCCAGGCTGTAACTGTCAAAGGCCCACCTTAAAAGTCCTGCTTTGGGCTGGAGAGATGGCTCAGAGGTTAAGAGCACTGGCTGTTCTTCCAGAGGTCCTGAGTTCAATTCCCAGCAACCACATGGTGGCTCACAAAGATCTGGAGACCTCTTCTGATGTGAAGGCATACATGCAGATATTGTATACATAATAAATAAATAAATTTAAAAAAAAGTCCTGCTTTTAGGATCTAGGCCTTGCTTCCTAAAGGTTCTGTAACAGTACCATCAGCGGAGACAAGCCTGAGTGTGGGAGGGGGTGGGGGGAAGAGGGGTTCTGATTCAAACTACAATTCAGGCATCACTAATAAGAGAATAGTTACATATCACTTTTCATTTGGAATTAAAGATGAAACTATGTTGTTAATGCTAACCATGTCAGTAGAAAGACGTGATTTACTTTACTAAAATAATTTAATACATCTTTTTCAGGAAAAACGGTGAGGCACTCTAGTATTCTAATGTCAGTGAAATAAACAGCCATTGTTACTGGAAAATCTGTAATTGTGATGAAGCAATTACCTCCCATGTGCTCTGCGGATTAGCCAGGGTTTGCTGGCCCTCTTCTTCAGCATATCTGACCTGTATGTAAGCTGATGAGTGAGGAAATGGCCTGAAATTGTGTATCAGTACTAATGGGTCACAAACAGGAGAACTACCACACAAACCTCAGACACTGATCCCGGAAGGATCTGCCACTTGGGTTAGCAGCAACGTTCTCTGAATATAATACAGCACGGGGCAACAGGGTTCCTGGGTTTCGTAGTATGAAGAAGTAAAGCTTGGGAATTTTCCAGATAAATTTTTGTCTAATGTGGATTTAGGAAAGCATGCTTAGGCACAGGGCTGGGGTATTCTCTTTGCTTCTCATAAAGGAATAAACAAATAAAATTCAGCTTTCAGCTCTAGACAACATAACAATCTTATGGAGGAGGAGGGACCTTAATAAATAAATGGGATTTGAACATGACTCACATTTTAAACACTAAAAGTTAGAAATGTAACAGAGTAAAAGTTGGGCTAGGGTAGCTTCCCGAGGAGTGTGCCGGCATTCACAGGAGCACTGCAAAAAAGCAACACTCAGAAGAACCTGACTCAGGAAAGCTCATGTTCTCTCTGACACAGTGCTGCGAATGGGAGGCGGATCCACAGAAAGCCAGGTGTGGCAGTGTGGGGGGACAGGGCAGGAAGCTCCCTGAGGCTCACTGGCCAGCCAGGCTAACTGTCCCAAAATGTAAAGTGAAAAGCAAATGAGAAAGACACCCAACAAAAACTGACTTTCACATGTAGACATACCCATACACGCGCACACACACTCAATCTCCACATTCACACACACACATCTGCACACACACTCACACATCTTCACATGCACACATCTTCCCCCACACAGGTGTGTGCATACACACACACATCTTCACACACATCTGCATGCATGCACACACACACACAAATGCTGAAATGGGCCATCATTGAGGCCTCTTCTAATTTACAACAAAAAGACAATCTTTTGGATTTCCTTTTATTTCTATTCTGGGGATAGTGCCTGACGACTTACTCAGTGATATATCTAGGCACCCACCAGTCAAAAGACATGTCCAACCAACCAGTGCGGCCAACTACCATTCAAGAGCCGGAAAGCAGCTCTCACTGGTCAATGCACTGAAGAGCCTTAGGCTAAAGCAGATTTCTAAACTGAAGGCAAACATGCCTCCCTCATCACAGCGTGCTTTACAACAAAGGAGCTGAAGTGAGGATTAGATTATGTACACACAGAAGAAAATCCAAAGATTGCTAATGTTTACTGAATTCAGTGTTATAACTGTTTATCAACTGACAATGCTAATTAATTGCCTTCCCATCATAGCTTTACAGGTGAGCTTTTTAAAAGTCAAGGTTTGGGCTTCCTAATTGTACTATCCATAAAACCAAACATTACGGCCCAAATGTATGTCACTTTTTAAATTCTAAACTCCCGCCAGGTGCAGTGACACACAGCTGTAATCCCAGCTCTCAGGGAGGCAGAGTCAGGCAGATCTCTAGAATTCAAGGCCAGCCTGGGCTGAAGTAGGAGCATCTCACATTCAAGGCCAGTCTGGCTACTTAGTGAATTTTAGGCTATCTTTGGCTAAATAGCAAAGCTCTGTGTCTGTCAGTCAATCAGCCAATCAATCAATCAGAGGACTACAAGATGGTTTATGAGTAAAGGTGCTTACTACACACGTCTGATAACTTCAGTTCAATACCTCCAACTAACAAGGTAGAAAGAGAGAACTGAATCCCAAAGGCTGGATGAACTCTGACCTCAACCCTACACCATGGCATGTGTGTCCTGCACACACACACTCACATACACAAATGCACAATAAAAAACCAAGTGAATGGATAAATAAGCTTTTACTTGCACATCAGACATGATGTAGAAATGTTGTTCCCCTAGCGTTCCCAGTGGCTATCTTTAGGTGATGGAACATAGGATGGCTTATTTTCTCTGTGTTCTTTACTGTACGGCTTTCTCTACAAGTCATTAACAACCATGTAAAAACCTCTCAGTTCCACTTAACCAACACAGCAGTTCAGCCTTTTCTCCTCTTTTAACTCGTCACCCAAATTCGCTTCCCACTCATCGCCGCTGTGAGAGTGCCAGCCCCAGAACTGAACAGGGGAGGAGAGGCACAGGCAGGCCATGCGGAGCTGTCCAGCAGCAAAGGAGCTACACCGCTGAACTCCCAGCAAAGTACTGAGGGTGATCCTGGGAGCTAGACTTCAGCCAGACAGCACTCCTGACCAGAGAGACTGTGCATGCCTGCATGTCCACAATGTTATACATTTTAAATTGCACGGCATTTCAGGGGAGTGATGAATGTCCACACCAAGCCCTCCTGAGATACGCATTATCCCTTGTCCAATGTATCCGAATTGCAAGTGGCCCATGAGCCACTTGGCAGCCACCTTGGCGACCATGTTAACTGGCATGAGATCACAGTGGTTCCTTCAAGTAACCCTTACTTAACGTACTAATGGCCTGAAGGCATAACGGTGTCTGACAACAGAGAAGCCATGAAGAGCTGAACTTTCTTAACTTGCTAAGGAAAAAAAAAAGTAGATGCTGAGATTTCTGAGGCCTACAGGGGAAAACAAAATAAATCTTATAAGACGGTAGAAAAGAAAAGGAAATCTGTGTGCGCCAGCTTTGCTACCAACCCCAACTGCCAAAGTTATGGCTATCATATACAGTAAGTGCTCCGTTATGATGGGAAGGGAATTAAATGACGGGTCTTGGTATTATCTATGACTTTAGGTATCTACCGACCTTAGAACATAACCTGTATATGAGAGGGGTACAACTGTATCCAATTTACTGTATGTGTTCACTCAGCTCATCCCAAGGGGGTTGATGAAAGAGAGAAGGCAGGAATGCGCAGGGAAAGAAAACAGGAGCCTTGAAGATGAATGAAGGCGAAGACAGGGTTATCATACAAACAAGCCACTTGTAATTGCTGGCTGAATCACGGAGCACACACATACATACACGTGATCTGTGAACATGCCTTACAAAGGTGTTCAGCTTCAGGATTTATGTTCTGCAATCAAAAACAGTCATTTTAAGTACACCATTTTGAAGAAAAAGGTAGCTAGTCAGAGTCTTCCCAGAGTGTATAACCTAAAAGTTAAAAAATACAGTATAGTTTTTCTCCTCCCTAAGTGGCAGGTGCATCCTTTCAGTGGACTCCCACTTCCTGATAAAATCCAGTGATATGTTGCACAATTTACTTTTTCTATTAAGTGACTTGATACCTCACCATATTTGTCTCTCCTTTCCAAAGGGAAAAACAAAATGACCACAAATATCCTAGAGTTAGGAACAGGAAGGGAATTGGGGGCATTTGTTGTCTCACTTTCATATCCCAGGCAATCAAATATTATTTCAGTCTCACAGGGACATTTAATTGATGGTAGAAAGGCAAGGCATTCCTTTCTAATTTTGAAATACTTTTAAAACTATAAGCTAATATTTTATTTCAAAATTAAAATTTATTACAGAAAAGTTTGGAGGTACAAAAATATGCATACCATGAAATAGAAACTTCAGGCAGTTTTATTTTAATGGAAAAAATTAAAAAGAGCACAGCAAAATCATTTTGGTCCAAACTGAGATCATTGCCTACAGTGATTTCCTCTTGGGCGCAGGGAACCAGTGTCTTAATATGGGGCCATCCACTGAGCAACTTCCCCTGTCTATCAACATACTTTTTAGCATCTTCTCATTGGGCCTGGTGGACAGTAACTTATCAATGGAGGGCTAGATCCTGCACTAGGGTTGTAGACAATTCCTCATCTTTCATTTTATAGTAGAGACCCAAGAAATCATAAAAAGAAACATGGCATCACCAAACAGCTTTATTTTTGTGAACTAACCCTGAAGGTCCCCCACTTTGGACAACTGTAGCCAGTCACATGCTTCCAGAACAAAGAGCTCTACAAAGTACTAAGTTAACTCTCGCCTTGAAAAATCCTTTTATCCTCCATGATTTTCATGCCTTTAAGTTTGTCACCTGAATGTGATATTAACATAATCGTCTGCGTTTTCTGCTAATGAATGCACCTGCTTCTAAGACTTTATTTTAGCAGTTTTAATGAGCTCTTCAAAAGAGTTTGCCTGGACTTACTGCACTGCTCGAGAAAAAGCAGCTGTAAGCAACTAACGCTGCATTCAGAATTCGAGTCAAGGCTCTGTGAAGTTGTTAAACTTAAGGAGAAGAATCTACCCATCTGTCTGCAAGAAAAGAAAGGAAGCTGAGCAGCAGCCGAAGCATCTGGGGGAAGCACTGGGCATCTTGGGCCTGGCCAGAGAAGCCACCTTGCTTGGCCAGAAGATTTGGGTCTTAGGCAATTCTCTAAATCCCAATTTTCTCATCTGTATAATGGTGTCTACTTGTTATAATGTGTACGTTCCTCTTGCTATAAACACTCAGTAATGTTAGATTTCCTTGTAACTGTAATGTTTATTCTTAAGGAGATGTGATTTAACAAAGGGCCACATATGCTTGGAATTAACGCATGTGAAATATCCAGACTGGGAACCACAGAGAAAGTAAATTGGTGCTGGCCAGGTTCCGGAAGGAAGGAGCTAGCATCAGGCAGCAACTGCTTAATGGATCGGAGACTTCCCTCTGGGACTGATAGAAATGTTTGGGAGCTGGATACGAGGGGAAGGTGTGCAACGTCAGCCCCTGTAATGTTGCCTCTAAAACGGTGAATTTCACGTGAAGCATACAACAAAAGCATTCCTTTAAATTAAAAAAATGTGACTTTAAATGGATGGGGCGAATTGTTTGACCGACTGCAAGTCCTGGGAGAGCTCTGAGGTGAGTAATGACTCATCAAGCATCATGCTTAGGAAAACAATCTGTTTTCCTCTGTGAAGCCACTAGGATGTCCCCTTCAATGCTGACTCATGCCTTGCTTCAGGGAGAAAGTATCTCAAGAAGAAGAAGAAGGTATCAGCCAATCTGCTGATGTTCAAATCCCTAAGCAATCCTGAAAATCACGGAGAATTTCAAACTACTATGTGGGTGCTAGCACAACAGGATAACGGCATGATACTCCATGGAATCAAGTCTGTCTCACAGTTAGCACAGTTACCTCTGACCTCTGTCACATCCGCACACCTGTCACCTCCCACCACCTTTCCATCCCCATGATCCTGTGTCACCTTTATTTGAAAAGTAACAACTAATAAAAACTACCCCAAATCCAACTGAATGAAAACTGAAAAATAGGACAAGTGTTGCTCTAAAAAAATGCATAGGGCAGACACATCACAGATCATGAGATAAAAAACATCCTAGATTAATGATGCTATGCCCCCATCCTATCTTTCTCTCCCTCTCAGGTAAAATATCTGCTGAGAAAATCTATACTTCCCTTTTAATTTTTATTTCAATAATAGTAAGCAAGAGTGGCACTAGCTGCTTCTCTCACTCCTCTCTTCATAGGATGCTGGTTAACAGTCTTCCCTCGTGTTAGGGACCAGTACACCAGCCATTCATCCACACTCAACACTGGGGAAGCATTCAGGAAGCAAGCTCAACTTAGGAATCATCATCAGCACAACATGGATTTCTCTGGAAAGGTCCTGATTTCTAGAAGTCTCCAAGCCAAGCCTTCTGGCAATGCTGAGCATCCCTACATTCTAAAAGAGCCCCTTTATCCAGACTGACATGGAACATCTCTCCAGAGGACTTTTGAGCTCCATTCTGAGACTTCGGCTTTGTAACCTGAGCTCACCTCCAGCCACCCTCTGGCAGTGTTCAGCCATCAGGGCACTGGCTGCATGCTGACAAAGGGTTTGCTGTGCCGCACACCGTGGTCCCCAGAAAGGGCAGCATCAGCATCGCCTGGACAGCAGCATCCATTGGCAACTCAGGCTAGGTCCACCCTCAACTTACTGCAGCAGAGCCTGCAGCTTCCATTCAGGTTCAGGAAGTATCAGTCTAAGGGATATTCTGGAGGTCCCTTTTGCTGCAACATGACTCACCATGTCGGGTTCCCAAGTTGTATCCATGCACTTTCCACTTCAAGGTTCTACACAGATTTCCCTGCTGTGTTCCTGGGCAAGTGAGCTCTAATTTGGATGAGTTCCCACATAGTGGGCCTCATGATGATAGTTCTTCTATGCTTTGAATAGTCACAGGGTTATATAGTGCAGCCTCCTGCTAAGCAAGCTATGCCCACCCCCTAGGGCACCCTGCCCTCCTGGTTCCTCTAGTGGTACCATGTTCATAAATTGTTGTTAAAGAAGGAAATTACCAGCAGGAAAAAAAAATAATGTCTATAAACCTGCATAGTTTAGAGCTAAAGAATATGTTAAAATTTTCCATTGTGGAAATTTCCCAGCTACTGGGCTCTTTAGATTTTTTTTTTTTTTTTCAGAGCTGCAAGCAAAGAATGGAAATTTCCAAACGCAGCATCAAGAGCTGCTGACTGTCTGGCTCGGCCAGGGTCATCTGCTTCTCTAAGACATCAAGGAATGCCAAGGTAGGTCTGAGAGAACACGGGCTTCCTCTGCAGGCAGGAAGGAAGATCTTTGTGCTCCCTGAGAGCTGGAGGAGACGAGGGGCAGGGTGGTGCCCTATGCTCCCTCCCCACGAACAGGAAGCTTAGCCCACTTGACTTCTTTCCAGGGGCAGCTGGCTGGCAGGATTTGTGTTTTTAAAAGACATTCCTAAGGTGGGTGGGAGATACAGAAACATAAAAGAAATAAACATTTGTTGGGGGCTTAACTTCAAAATCACTCTTCCCTGGTGGATGTATCATTCAATCATTATGTGACCTGCCCAAATAAATACTCCCCCCTCCAGTGTCTCATGTAGCCTAGGCTGGCCTTGAACTCCTGATCATCTTCCTCCACCTCTCAAGTGCTACGATTACAGGCATGTACCACTACGCCCAGAGTTAACTTCTGAGTTTAGAATCTTCAGCTGTACCTCCGGAGACAACCCTTTTCCCCATCCCCCATAAATCAAATCATCCACAAATATCCCAGCAGGTTCTGTCCCCACCTTGGCAATATCAACAGCCCTGATCCTTCCCACTGTAGCTACGTAAAAACATATTCCCATTCACAGCTGGTCCTGCTGCCTGAGTCAACAGGCATCTAATAGTTCCCTGAGATCTGGCATGTTCCTCCCGCCCACGGATGCTGTTCCTACAGAAGTCTTAACGGCAGTAACTCCATGGAAGCTGGTGTCATGGGGTCAGCTTCCTGCAGATGCACAAGGACCCCAAACAGCTTCCAAATAGAAACCATATTTTTAAACTCAAGCCGTGTGGGTTTTGTCTGATTGTTTGGAAGTTTTGTTTTTGTTTTTTACCTTTCAGGACATTCTTAAGAAACAGGTGCTACCTATGAGTTCCTGTGTGCTGCCACTTCAGATACCAGGGAAAGGGCTCCGATGAAGGGTCTCTGGCATCCTTGTTGGTTATTTTTACTAAACATTACTTATTGAAACAAGTCTGGTAACAGTGAAGGGTTTCTGTCAAGAAACTTAAAATGACACGAGACAGCTCCTGCCTATAATCTCAACACTGAAGAGGCTGAGGCAGGGGGACTGCCACCAGCATGAGGACAACAGGGCTCCAAGGTGAGACTCTATCTTGACAAACAAGAGGAAAATGGCTTGGGGAGGTGGCTGGGTTGGTAAGGTGCTTGCAGTGCAAGCGTCAAGACCTGGGACTGGATGTCAGGTACCCCTGTAAAGCCAGGCATGATGGCATGTATCTATGAGCCAGCTGTGGGAAGGCAGAAAGACGGGGCTCCCTGGAGCTCACTGGCCAGTCTAGCTAAACTGCTGAGTTCCAGATTCAGAGACAACCTGCTTCAAGAAAACAGGGTTGAGAGTGATTGTGGAAGACATTCAATGACGTTTACTTCCAATCTCCCCACACATGTACATGTACTCCCACAAATACTTACATATCACACACACACAAGAAAGAGAGAGCAATAAACGGGGGAAAAGTCATCAAATAGCTAGTGAGCAAAGCAGCTGTCTTATAGCTGTCATTCCAGTCACATCTATATACAGATATCAGTGGCCAATTTTAATGCCACCTGGTAACAGCAGTGGACACGGAATGACAAGCAAGAATATTTAGTGTAGGTCTTTTAGGCATTAGTTCCAAGGGCTGTTCAGTTCAGCCACTGGTTGCATCTGTGATAATGATTTGCTTTATACCTTAGATGGGTTAAAATCGAGCCTGGCTCCCTAGTGAAATTTATCAGGTGGTATTTGAATGTGGGTCCGGGTCTCATATGACAAGCCTCATTCTACTCCTCCTCTGGATCTGTCATGTGTTAGAGGATAATGGTCCCCTTAGTTGGAGACACTGATGATTCATAGCTGTGGGTGGGGCTGAAAGACATGTATGATGAATACATCTTTCCACTTGAGACCACAGAGATGACTTTTTAAAAAAAAAATCTGTGGTCGGAATGCATGCTGCTTTAGATTAGGATTGATTGCTTGTTATTTCAAACACAGCCCCGATTTTGTCCCTGCTGTTTTCAGTGCCACTTTGCAGTGGCTCTAATCAAGAACGGGGGCTGATTTCCAGATCCTTCCAGTTGAGGTTGGCCTTTTGCCTCTCTCTAGATACCAGAATGTACCAGAAGTGACTGTGCTGAATCCAAGCTGAGCCTCAACTGTGTACTTCCACTTTCTCTCTTGCAGCTGCCACTGCTGGCTGAGCGCGGGTCAACCCGTGGGAGGGTGAGAGGCTGTGTACAGCAGGGATGAAATGTCCCAGTGGATGGTATCTTAGGCCACCCAGCCCCAGCCAGTACACAGGGCTGGCCCTTAGGCCAGGCTGTGCTGACCTTTGTTCTAAAGCAATGTGTTACCCACAAAAGCACTGAGCCACATCCTGCGATTAGAGCAACTTCACTGTAGTTTGTCTCCATCACTCTGTGGAGGAAAGGGAGACAACTGGGTTTACTTCCGGCATATAAGAAGGGGCTGGGGATGTGGCTGGGTGGATAGAATGCTTGCCCTAGCATGCACAAAGCTCGAGACTGGAACCCTATCACCACATAACCCTAGGCATGCTAGCACATGCCTGTAACCTTAGCCCTTGGGAGGTAGAAGCAGGGAGATCAAAAGTCAAGGTTATCTTTGGTTACACAGGAAATTTGAGACCAGCCTGGGCTACATAAAACCTTGTCTCAATTTTTGAAAAAAGAAGGAGGAGGAGGAGGAGTTGATACAGCAGAGAGACAGCACTGATCGGGTGCTACAGGAAACAATTAAAAGCCCTGCAGGCACTTCCTTCTCAATGCTTGGTTAATGCTACAGGCCAGATTGATCAAGCAACGTTCCATTTCCCAGCCTCCAACCTCGAATACTCGTTTAACAAATGCTGTATGTCTCAGTCAGGATGGGGCGCCACTTGTACTTTGCCTGCTTGGAGTTCCCCGAATGTATTGTGCTGTTTCACGCCTCCCTAACTCTGCACACAATGTTCCTTCTGCCTGGAACACTCTTAGCCCTCTTCTCTCACTGGCTAACGCCTACTCACTGATCAGAGCCTAGCTCAAGGATACTGCCTCTTGGAAGACTTCCCTAGGAGCACCTCCACCTCCTCACCCTCAACCTCCGGCCACACGCACGGTCTCAGCATTCATTCCACCAGCCTAACAATTAAAGCGGAAACGCTTCGATGGCACTAGCTACTATTCTGTGTGCCACCACTGCTGTTTAGCATCACCTGATTGAAAGTTTCCACATCCTCCCGTCCTGTGTTTCCTCGGTGCAAGCATGCACTCCAAAGTACTCGCTGAGTTCTTCCCACCTGTTGAACAAACAGGATACACAGTGGTTTGTCATATCAACTGCAGACCCACCAAGGGTACCTATTGCATCTTCTCACCCTTGCAATATCCAGAGCGGACTTTCCATGGGGAGCAGAGGAACTGACAAGAAGCTTCACAGCAGAACCCAGTGTTCCCAGCTCTCCATGTGAAGCCCCAAACATTCAGTAATGTTTATAATTATCATGGTACCACTTATCAGAAATGGAAGGCATCAGGGCTTCTCTGGTAACTTTCCCCAAGGTTCCCTAGCCAATGTGCAAAATAGAGCTAGGTCCAGAGGCTGTGTGTGCAACCACAGGCGGAAAGGAAAGCTGCAGTGACTCAGCATAAATCCATTTCCATCCTCAAAGAATGAAACTCTGAGCACATGAGTGGGGGTGGCTGGACGCTTGGCCTGACGGTCAATAGGCTTGCACCACCCGGTACTCAAGAGAAGTGGGCAGTACTGACGGCACCTCCAAAGGTTTTTCTGTTACCATGTTTACTTGGCGCGGTGCATGACAGCCCGCATACTGCATCAGGAGGCTGTTTAAGGCCTCCCGACAGCAGACAGGAATCTTATGTTATGACCCCCATGCTGGCCCATTCCAAAGAGCATTTTACCAACGAGCCTTTGGAAGACAGTTACTTGGAACCATCTATGAGGTTGCTGAACCTGGCCAGGCATAGGCACTTTTTGTACAAACACAATGGCCAGCTGCTCACTGAAGTGCTGGCAGTCCCCACGGGGCCTCCCAGACAAGCGCACCTCTCAGACAGACGAAGGCAGGGACACACAGTGACTGGCCCACAGCAGCCTCAGCACAGGTCTGCTCTGCTCAAAAAACAAAGAGCAGATACTTGGAAGGGAATTTTGCTTCTGAGACAAATATGAGCTTGGAAAATGTTAGGTCTGAACACTGGGACATTAGAAAATGAAAATGACCAGTTTCTGTAGATCCTTCATGTCTACAGTCCTTTTCAATACCAAATAAACAAGTTCATCCTCTGCTCCTCAGACATGTCCAACCGTTTGCTACAGGCTGTGTGCATCCAAGGTAGCTGTCAACATTTGCAGATGCCACCATCATGTTGTAGTGCCAAGAGGCTGGACACCCCTGCAGGTAGACTCCTCCTAAAACTGGCCCCTCTCTAATGGCTCAAAGGGCAGCAGTGGTGAGGATGAACCCCACAGGCTTCCAGTCTGCAGTCCAAAGCAAAGCAGAGGCCGGGAAGGACTCCAAATGTCTACACACTCTCACGTGCCTGCGCGCGGCTGTGCTCACCGGCTCTCCTCCTGGTGAGGGATTTCTCCTAAGACGACGATGGCCTGGCTGGAAAACTTTAGAAACACCCATCTGATTCGTATTCATTTTCAGGGAACAGGGTAGAATTTATAGCACTTTACTTTCCAATTAAAATAACCCAACTGTTGTGTTTACAGGCTATGTTATTCAGATTCCAGATTCACAATTAAAAGTCTTCTGCTTGTTTCACTGGCAAACGTTTTTTCCCAACTGACCATAAATTCCTTGACGGTCAAGATCAAAATCTTACTCCTTTGGTCTCCTCTGTACAGACAACATGGCACAAGACGTGGTGGAGGTTAGACAGACAGAGGACAGAGTATTTGGAGAAATCCATCCATCACCCCACCCCCATGTACACACACCCTGCTCCCGCTCTGTGGAGGTCTTCAGGAGCACTTAAGTCTTGAGATGCAATTTCCCCATCTTTATATCCTCTCTGGCCTCCCTGCTTGTTGGGAAGATCAAATAAGATAATGCATGTGAAACTATTGTGTAATCCAAGAACTGCCAATGACTGAAATGTAAGGACTCCTCAGACAGGCACTTAGTAAATATCTGATTGATTTTTAATGATAAGGTATTGTCTTCCCTCTTCTCCACAACAGCCCCTTTAAGGATTTTATGTCCTGAAATTTAATTTTATTTGAGTAGTAAAGCTACTTTACATCTTCCTGATAGTGTGTTTCACCCCACGGTCCCCTTAAAATTTGATTGTAATCTAAGCAAACCAACCCCCAAAAAGTCACAAAGCATGCCAGTCAAGTCAATCACCCAGGACTCATAGAAACAAATACATTCAGACCCATTTCTATTTCAGAACCTTTCTTGTGCTTTGATCAAATGATGAAAATTGTACCCTAAGAAGGGATTATGCATACTTCTGTGTCTCGGCACACTAAATGGATACAGGAATTCTTAGGCTGTATTACTGCTCTCTGAGTCCAGGCCAGTAGAGAAAACAAGAACCGAGGTGCCTTATATGAGGAATTTTACAGAGGTGACTCTGTAGCACAGCCTCTTAGAACAAGCCATTGATTTCTAGTCTTTGTTCTGTATTTATTCCTAGCAAAGACAGCACTCTTGGTTATAATGGAGTTCCATATGATACATTAGAGGTCTTTCAAACATGGATCTTTCTCAAGTGCTTTTAGAAAACATTAAGTAGAGTTTCTGGATTCTTGCTCTTGTAACCAGAAAAACAGAAAACAAAAACAAAAGAGACACAAGAAAATACATAAGTTGTACATTCCTGGGATGAGTTTACACCTGGTTCTCTATCTAGTTCTCTGGAACTCAATAACATGAAAACAACAATATCTAGATTTTATAAAATGGACAAACCCCCAAACAGCTAAAGAACCACTGACTCAGCCTAAGTACTAGCATCCCTCACTGAAATAACTCAATGCATATTTTCAAATGCTACTTAGGAAAGTGTATGAGTCTATTCTCTTCCAAGTTCAACAAAGATAGGAGCCATTGGATTTATGTACAGTGTTGACCTGTGTGTAAACGGACTGAACTTGGGTCAGTTTTGAATAATATTGATTAATTTATTTATGAAGCCCCTTTTGGGACTATGTTCCAGGGGAATTAATCAGTCTAAAGCAGTTGACTCTGTTAAATATTCCTGAAGATAAAAAAACATAGAAAATAAACAAACAAAAAACCCAAACTCACCATCAAACATTCAGCAACTCTAAACATAAAGCTGGTCTTGAAGCCTTTGTTTGTATTTGAGGCTGCTTTACTATGTAGCTCTGGCTGGCCTACATATCCAAACTGGTCTTAAACTTGCATTGATCCACCCTTCTATGCCTCTAGAGTGCTGGGATTACAGACATACTCCACCACATCTGTCCTTTGTTTTTATTACCAGAGAGGGAAGCTAGGACTTTGCACACATTCTCAGCTCCAGAAGCTTTAGTTTTTAGCAGATATTAGTAGTAGCCATATAAGCCATATACAATATGGAATTACATTTTAATGGTCAAACCGGATAGCAACCTTTTACTACTTTAAGTTTTTTTAATTAATTCTATTTTCAACAGACACTTTTCTTTCTCAGCCTCAAAGCTCCTCACTTCTCCTGAGGCTTGTAGGAAGCCAAGTTCTTTTCACAGTCAGACCAGAAGGAAAATACCTAAGAGGAGACATGGTGACTTTGAAGCTTCCTGATTTATTAATTATTCTCTTCTCACGGCACATGGCTGTGCTGCTGCTACTGGTCTTGGGAAGGCTGTCATTTCCACCAATGGAAATGGTTCTTGGGCCCTCTGTTCCGTTGACACATGGGGGTGGCAAATATTATGGAGGTTGAGGGCTGCTGTCACACTGCACCCTCAATAACAAAGGAGAGCATGCCAGGAGCAGATCCCATAACCCAAGCATTTCAAGGTGGAGAGCTTGTGCACATGGATTATTTACTTATTCCACATGTATTGCTAAATACAACTATCATGCAAGGACGTATCAGTCTATACCAGTTTGCAGTCAAGTCATACTTATATGAGATCTAAAATGACTAAAAAAAAAAAAATAAACAGCTGGGCATGGTGGCACACGCCTGTAATCTTAGCACTCAGGGAGGCAAAGGCAAGTGGATCACTGTGAGTTCGAGGGCAGCCTGGTCTACAAAGCAGGTCCAGGACAGCCAAGGCTACACAGAGAACCCTGTCTTGAAAAACCAACCAACCAAACAGAAGAAGGAAGTTGGATACAGGCTGTATGGCTTTAATAAAACTTGAGTTTCTCCTTTCATTTTGTCCCTGTGGTAAAAATCAGCAGCTTTCCTATTGAACTGGTAACACTTGAAGCATTTGGTTAATTTTAGGATCCTTGATTGCTGTTGGGAACAAGTACACTGCTGTGGCATGAATTGGAAGGTGTAATTGGGAACCAGACAAGACAAGAAAGGCTTCCTTCACAAGCAGCACACGGAAATGTAGAGAGCAAAGAAAAAAAGAAAAGTGATTTCATGGCGTATGCAGCTACATTTTATATGCAGGTTTCTCAGAGAGCCAAAACGGTTACACAAGCCTTTCATGAAAGGTTTTCAATCCCTTAAAGAACAAACCAAGACCAGCTAGATGGCTCAGTCGGTAAGGCTGCTCGTACCAAATCTGATGACATTGGGACTCACATGGCCAAAGGAAAGAGCTGACCTGATTCGCACAAATAGTCTGCAGGTCTCCACACACCCATACACATTTGGACAGGTATGTGTGCATTTTCTAATACACACTCATACCCAAACAAACAACAACAACAAAAACACAGACCAGCATGGTAGCGCACGCCTTTAATCCCAGCACTTGGGAGGCAGAGGCAGGTGGAGCTCCGTGAGTTTGGAGCCAGCCTGGTCCTAAATGGTTCTAGGTCAGTCAGTCAGTGCTACATAGTGAGACTTGTCACACAAACACACCACACACACACACACACACAAAGCAACAAAAACCAGAACAACAAACAAATAAAACAAGTGTACTGAAGATACTGTAGTAGTTTGACTGTGAAATGCTTCCCCTACAAGGTCATGTGTTTAACACTTGTACGTGAGCTGGTCATGGTATTCTGGGAGGCTGTGGACTTTTGGGTGGCGGGAAGGATCTAGAGAGCTAGAAACAGGCCTCTGAGGGTGACAGCTCGTTTCTGGAGCCATGCTGGGCCACTCTCTGCCTCTCCTTTGCTCCGCTATGTGACCAGCTTGCACATGTTCCTGCCACTGTAAACTCTTCCTCGTTACCCCTGCCCTGATGACCAGAACTTTAAGCCAAATCAAAGCTCTCCTCAGTCAGGCTGCACCTGTCAGGTACACTGTCACGGATAATGGTTCTCTGTAGACTTTGGAATTCTGGGACAGAAGTGTAACTTCCTCCATTAGGCAGACCTGGAAAGGACCCTGAGCATCAAGGGCAGTACTTCTTAGCCTGGTCAGACAGAAATCAAGTCTAACTCTGTGTAAGAGTGTGGGTAAGGTAGGAGTATTCATAGCTGCTTGTGAATGACAGCAAAAGAAATGAGGACGGTGACCTTCCTTAATTAGCAAAAGCCTCCAATGACCTTACACGTCACTGCTGAAAAACTAAATTACATTTGTTCCTTAGCATGCTGATGGTGAATCTCTGAGACAAAGGTACTTGGTTAAATTACTTATTCAAGACCAAAAAAACAAAAGCAAAAACAAAGGCCTCTAATGGGAAACTTTCTGTTTTAAAGAAAATACCTGGGAAAATAAATCATCATGTCAATAAACCTAAAGAAGGAAAAAGAGAAACAATGATACCTAAAAATTAATAAATATAAAATGGAAGGGACACAAATAAATACACATTGCAATGAGTTTCCCTTTCAAAAGATCTGTGAGTCTAACCTAAAAAAAATTGAGATATGTAAAAGGAAATTATCTCAAGAAAAGATAGAAAATAAACAACTGGGGAGCTCTATGCCAATCCAATCCAAAAGTGGAAGGGTCAATACTGACGTCAACTTCAAGGCCACACACACTTAACAGGAAAAATGGTGGAGGTTCAAGGCAGAGCCTGCTGGATGGTACACCAAACACAGTTGCCTTGGCTTAATTGGAGGCCGCAATCTGTTTGGATTTGAGAATAACAGTCCTCCATACCCCTTCCCCTGTTTTCCTTTGCAGTGCTGGGGATTGAACTAAGGGCCTTGTGAACGCTGGCAACCCTCCACCCCTGATCTGTGAACCAGCTCTCCAGCCTTTTGCTTCAGTTTGAGGTTAGGGATGTGGCAGGTGGGGCCCGCTGAGGTAGAAATGAACTGGCAGCGTCTCCAATTAATGCTCCTCTTTTCTCTCTTCCTGTCTGGAATTCATTGAGAGCTGTGTGTGCCATCTTACAACTATGACTTGGAAAATGAATGCCGTATATTAAAGGTGGCAAAATGGGAAGGCAGAAAGCTTCATCTCAGATGATCACGGAGCCAATAAACTAGCCCTGGACTTCCTATCTCCAAATATCTTTCATGTTTGAGAAAAACGCATTACTATTTACTAAGCCACCAATCTTTGATTATTTTTTATAGGTATGGGAGCCTAGTTCCAGTGGAATAAATACAAACATGAAAAGGTGTTAAAAATCGTAAGCTCTTTGCACTACAAACAAAGGACAGAATTAAAAAGGAAAGTCAAAAGACAAGGGGCATGTGATGATACAGACAATCACAGTGGCAGGCTCTGAGGTACTCCTTTTAGAACTCTCTAGAATGCAACATGATAAAACATGCAAGGATAGTCAGGACTATAGGCTCCAAAGCTCATTATCTGCACAGAGGTACAAATATATGTTTCTGATTGGCAAACAATATATAAGCCACATCTTATATACAAAAATGGAATATGCACCCTCTTAAGGAATGTTTACAAAATCAATATACTTGGCCAGAAAAAAATAAAAGAATACTGTGGTAAGGGTAGCAGAAGAAAGGGCAAAGTTGTCGGCCTGTCTGTGCTTTCTACCTTAAGTTAGTGAGGGGAGTTATTAATACAATAGTCATACATTTTATCTTTCATCCTTATGCGCCCCCTCAGCCTAGCATTTTCCAGCCTGAGGCTGCTGTGGCCTGTCCCTAGCTCTGAGTAGAAGAGCCAGGCCATCAGATGGCTGTCACTGCTCCATACTGAAAGGGCCAGCAGCAGGCAGGAAGGTCAGCATCTCTCTGATTGGCCCCGACTGAGCGGGGAACACAGGCTCTACCACAGGGAATGTTAAATGGATGGATTGTTACTCACAGGAAAAGGAACAGGCCCCACGCTTCCAGTTCTTCCCCACTGCAGACAACAACGAGCTGTCTCCGCTGGCTGGCACAGTCACTGGATGGGGACGCGACGGAAGAAGCCCTGATGGAGAGCAATGAATGTGGCCAGTGAATTTTTTTGACACAGCCCCAGCTATATTTTTGCTTATTGCTGGCAAGCTAACATGAGGGAAACAATCGACAAAAAACGATGGGAAGGAGACTTGAAGGACAAGAGGTCTTTATAGCCCCTCTCAAATAGAAACTCTTCATACCAGCCGGGATCATCTAAGACAGGATAGGCCTTCTTAGTTTCTCTCTTGGTTAGAAGGAGAAAAGCTAACAAAATTCTTCCAAGAGAAGAACATACAACATTTTTATTACAAAATTTAAACATTGAAATATCTAAAACACTCAAAAAATAGATAAATAGGGCTGGTTATGCTGGTATGCAACTACAGTCCCAGCTAGTTGCAAGGCTAAGGTAAGAGAATTGCTTGAGTCCAAGAGTTCAAGTTTAGACTGGGCAATACAGTGAGACCCTGCCTCAAAACCACCACAATGACCACCAACAATAGTAAGTAAAGACAAGGGAACCATGTAAATAAATAAATATGATATTTTGTGTGAATCTATTAAGAATCCTAAACATTCACTGTATATCTTGGTTTTTGTTTTGTTTTTGCTTTTGTGAGATAGGGTTTCTCTGTATAGCCTTGGCTGTCCTGGACTTGCTTTGTAGACCAGGCTGGCCTTGAACTCACAGCAATTTGCCTTCCTCTGCCTCCCTGAGTGCTGGGATTAGGGGTGTGCACTACCACACCTGGCTTCGTTGTATATCTTAATCATTTATTTCATATTATTGAGCTATAAACATATATGTTATAATTACTTACTTCCTTGACCGAAATATATTTATATTTTTAAATATAATAAAAATATAAATTATATCTAACAAAATAAGTTCTGCTCCAGAACTCAGAGGACAAGCATACATGAACTGAAGACAGGAAGTCCCTCAGCTCATTTTAGGTCACTAACCAGGCAGAAACTGGCTGATGTCATCTAGGGATGAATGGGTTGTTTGTTCCGCTGCTTCTGCGGACCTGGAGCTGGGGTGGCCGCCTCACAGGAAGCCTGTGCTTCGCATATAGTTGTATGTTCTGTATCAAACACATGGATATGTGGATATACAAACAGATTAGCTAAAGACATGGGATTATTGCTTTGGGATTTTTTTTGGGGGGGAGGGGGCTCCAAAATGTTTCCAATCCAGCCATTCTTGGTTTTTCTTTACATTATCTTAAGGTGTGTCACCAATTTTTAAAATGATGTTGTACACACAGTTCCTTCACATTAATATCTGCATTTATAAATAAAATATCCTTTACCACCAGGTGTGGTGGCGCATGCCTGTAATCCCAGCACTCAGGGAGGCAGAGGAAGGCAAATTGCTGTGAGTTCAAGGCCAGCCAGGTCTACAAATCGAGTCTAGGACAGCCAAGGCTACACAGAGAAACCCTGTCTCGAAAAAAGCAAAAACAAAGCAAACAATTAAACAGTTACTTTCATAAGTCACACTTGCAATCCCAGCATTGGGTGGCTAAGCATATCTCAAAAAAAAAAAAAAAAAAGAAAGAAAGAAGGAAAAAAGAGAGAAAAGACAGAGGAAGATGGAGGAAGGGAAGGAGGATAAATTAAAAAAAGATTTTATTCCCCCTGGTGTTTGATAATGCTTGTGTTATTTTCAGAAAAGTTACATAGCAGAGGAGCATCAAACTCAGAAAAAAAGCTTTTCCCCAGTTTTTCTCTCTTATACATAGATAGGACAACTGCCCCCCTTTTCACACACACACACACACACACACACACACACACACACACACACACACACACACAAGGGCAAGCAAAGCAGTAGATGTTAATGTACTCCTTTCAGAATTTACAGTTTCTGCTTACCAGGAAGTGAAACAAGATGGAGAAGAGACAAGAGACTACAGAGTGAGAAGAGAGATGGAGAACAGGCCCACCTGGGACGATGCATTCTGGAAGCACAGACTGTTCTATAGACTTACTAATGAGCACTACTCAACTCGGCTGTAGTAGTGCTTGCTGGATTGAATTCTCAACTCTTATCAAGATTGCGATGAGTTCATGTCAGAGGCAGCCCCTGGTCCCCTTACTAGGGCACCCACTTGGAGACTGAGCTGCCTTACTGGCCACATCTGAGCAGGGTTCTGGGTCTTCTCCATGCATGGTCCTTGGTTGGTGCATCACTCTCTGCAGGGCACCCTGGGCCCAGATTTGTTGGCTCTCTTGGTCTCCTTGTGGAGCTCCTGTCCTCTCTGGGTCCTTCTATTCCCTCCTCCCCTTTTCTGAGGACTAGGGGGATTGGGATAGGGAGAGGGTGGGACCAGGAGGAGACAAGGGAGGGGGCTATGATAGGGATGAAGAATGAATAAATTAATAAAAAAAAGATCATGATGAGAAGTATATGAAAATGGATTCTCAGTTTGTATTTTATTTTTGAGACAGGGTCATGCTATGTAACCCAGACTGGCCTTAAAATCCTCCTGGCTCTCCCTTCCAAGTGCATGCACCACATATCTGCTTTCTGTTCTGCTTTTGAGTGTGTAGGTGTGTGGTTATGAATGTTTGGGTGGGGTGCACGTAGGCGCCTGCCTGTGGAAGCCCAAGGCTGACACCAGAAGCCCCTGACTGTGCCCCACTTATTTACTGAGGCAGGGTTTCTCTGCTGAACTCAAGAGCTCCTCAATACATCTCAGCTTGTTCTGAGAACCTCCTTTCTCTGCCTTCTGGGATCTGAGATTGGAGATGGGTTACTATGCCTACTTGGCATTTATTTGGTGCTGGGGACTGACTTTCAGTCTTTATGCTTACCTGCTAACCATCTCCCCAGCTTCCTAACTAGTTGTTTGCTTGTTTGGGGGTATTGGGAACCTAAACGAGGTTCTCTTGATAGACAAAACTTCTATCTCTAAATTAACCCTAACCCCAACATACATGAAAATCGTTAGAAAACATATCTTAGGATCATTGTTTATTGTGAAGAATGTCTTCAAAAGACAGGCCTGCCTGCATGTTTCAAACCAGGGAGGGCACAGAGTCGTCTTGCATCCTGCCTTCTTCCATCGCACGGGGCCACATACCTCTGTTGTCCTGTACTGTGGTGGAAAGAGATGCCATGAAGAGCTTTTAACTGATGAAAAAGAACAGAGAAGAAGGGAATGTGCAACCTATGGAATCAGAAATCTCTTCCTGTGCTTTTGAAAGTCTTCAATTTCTTTATTGTTCCTATCTGTTTTCACCAAGCAAGGAAACTCAGCTCTGTCCATTAAGAATTTCGCCCACCAGCCAGGCACGGTGGTGCAGGTCTTTGATCTCACCATTCAAGAGGTAGGGGCAGGCAGAGTTCTGTGAATTCAAGGCCAGCTTGGTCTACAAAGTAAGTTCCAGGCCAACCAGGAATACATAGTGAGACCCTGAGTCAATTATTGTTTTCATTTGCCTCCCTGCAAAAGTACAGGAAGCTTGGGATGGCTTGGCAGGAAGTGTGGACTGACCAGGAAGCTGAAGGCTAAGTATCCTTACCATGACTGAAGAAGGAGGGAAGTCCTCCTGCTGTCAGTTTCTGCTTCAAACAGCATTTCTGGTCACAAGATCATTTCAGGAGTGTAAGTCTGTGTTTTTATAAGTCTCATTCAGCACCAGGACCCTCTGATATGCCCCTTTTGGTCCATTAGTCAAGAAGGAAGCTACATCACCCAGAATCCAGCCACTGAGAATGAGTCATGATGCCTGATTTAGGGGTTAACCAGACAGAATACTGTCTCCTCACATAGGATACTCTTGCCTTCCAGATACTTCCCCTCCTACTGGAGCTACATATTATATTTTCATAGTGTCTTTTGTATAAACACATCTCTGGGTATGTACTAAATACACTGTACATGCATATAGTGTTTGTAATGGTCTGTAATTATAAGCACAGGTTCAAGACAGCAATTTGTCAATCCATCCAAGACAAGGACAAGTGACACATTATGGATTATCACTTTAAAAATCAAGTCATCATTATTCAACTTTTAAAACTCGACTCAGTCTTTTCTCATATACTGGGGATCGAATTCTCCCTTACATTTCAATCATTCATCAGCAATGTCAAATGATACATGAAGATTTATAGTGAAATTAATATTAAAGATAAAGTAGAAGTGGCTGTTCCCACTAAATCTGGCATTTGTTTTGTTGTTGTTTTGCTTGCTTTTTTTTTTTTTTTAAAGTTTGCTGACAAGTGCAGTAATGGGTTTCATGCCGCAGTTTCTGTAGGGGACATGGCCATGGCCTTGCATGTGGCACAAGACAGCTACATTTGCTTCTTGTTATTTCATTTTCTGGGGCTTCAGTATTCCTGCTAATAAACCGATACTTGTGCAGGCAGATAGTCATTCCTGGCAAACTTTCCATGGTTCATCCTCATTCCTGGTCAGAGACAAAAGACTCAGGCTCCTGTGTCTTGTATTCAGTTCCTCTCCAGCTCTCTGCTGGCACATGCTATGTCCCTTCCCTGTCGGTCCCTCTTTTCTGTTGCTCACCACTCCATCAACACACTCTGGGCACTGCCGCCAGAAGGCCTTTCTCCAGCTCTTCTGCCCTGAAATGCCCCCTTTCTTGACACACAAAAACTCAAGTCTGAACTATTTTCCTTAATAAACTTCTTGGGTTTTTAAAATTATAATAAATTAGGAATGAATGCATCCTCTCTGGAAAAAGGTCCAAATAACACAGAAATATATGTACAACAATTGAAAGTTAAACAAACAAACAAACAAACTGGAAATCACTATGAATTCTAGCCCTTCCTTCTCCTCTACCACCAACCACCAACTACACACAAATACCCTTCACACATCACACATATCCAGCATGTGCACACCTGCTGTGGTATCAGTGTTTTCACCAGAAGTCCACGGGTGAGAACCTTCAGCCCAGAGTAGCAGTGTTGAGAGACTTAGTAGGAGAATCAGGTCCTAACCTGCTGAATGGATCCATGTACTTCTCCCAGGAACAAGTGCGTTCTCAGGGTACCAGGTCCACCTCAGTTGCTGGAAAATCAAATCTGGCTCTCCTGGGTCTCTTTCTCCCATCCTACTGCCCTTTCAATCACTGTGTGAGAAATCACAAGCCCCATGCTCTTGACTGTGAGTCAGACTTTCAGTTGTTGCTATACACATATCCCTGTACTGGTTCAATCTTTTTAAACTGCCTAGGCTATGGTGCTCTGTTATAGCAACAGATAATGAAGATATCCCTCCCCGCACACTGCTAAGCAGCCCTTTTCTGTAATATATACATATTATATAAAGTCATATACATGTTCATTTTCTCAGTTTTTAGGTAACAGGACTGCATGTATGCAGTAGTCTAGACAGCTTCCTTTTCTTCAGGTCCTATCTCAAGTTTCTTCTCTGCCCTGAAGCCGCCTTCACTCATCCCTACTTTACCTTCTACTTCAAAGACTTGCATCCATGAAGCTCTGTTACTTTCTGCTTCATCTCTGTGTGACGCCTGGGCTGCTTAACTTTCATTTAATGTGAGGGTGTCTTACCACCGGGGTGCTGAATCTTTGAGGGCAGTGATGTTATCTTGATCTTTGGTGGTGTTTAGAATTGTATTATGTACAACATAGGTATTTGATATGATTTTACTGAATAACTGAAGCTCAGGTCCCTGTTTCCTGATCTAAGGCAGGAAAACCCCGCTCAAATATAGAGATACGTTCAAGTGAACAGGGGTAAATGCTTGTGTGTCTTCATGGGCTCGCCTGTTCTCTGTGGTGGGCGGAGTGCTGCGGACCAGACAAGCACAGCATCCCCCAGAGCCCCGTGCAATGTTTTCCTCTGCCATCTCAGACCAAGGACAGCTCCGTGGCTCTCAGACAGGGCCATCCTGGAAGGCTTACAGGCTGGGTGAGAATGAAGGGCTGTGAAGGAAGCTCAAATTAACCAGAAAAACACAGTGCCTTAGATCTTGGAGGTCTCTAAAATTTCACAGAACCAATTTTCCAGTGGAATTAATCACTGGCCTAACAAAACTGGCAGCAATCCAAAATGCCTTTCATCTTTCCTTTCACACAAAGAGGAGAGTTGAACTTGCCACTTCTGTGCAAAATGTCACTCTCCAGGCATGACAAGAAGGTAGAAATGGCTAATGAAATAGACTTTGTGATTTCTTTAGTAGTATTTCTCGACTAGTTTCTTAATCTGTGTATGCCTGCTTCTTTCCCTTTCCTCTGTATGTGTGTGTTCATGTGTGTGGAGGTCACGGGTCAACCTCAGCTGTCCTTCCTCAGGCACTATTTGCTTTCTTGTTTGTGACAGGGTCTGTCCCTGGGCTAGACCTCACCAAGAAGACTAAGCTGCCTGGCCCATGAGCTCCAGCGCCCCTCCTAGCTCTCCTCCCCAGTGCTGGGATTACACTGGAACAGGACCACAAATGGCCTGTGGGTTCTCGGGATTATGTTACCAACTGGTCTATCTCCTTAACCCTATGCCTCTGTCTCTTAGTCTAGCTTCAGTTCTGAGTGTCACTTACTTGTGTCTGAGCACGCACTGTGTACAGCAAAGTCTGGATCACAGGAAGGTGTCAAAAATGTTTGTTAATGAGGAAGGTCTGTTCTGGCTGCTCAGACCTGTGTCAAGACCTAAAATGGTTTTCTGCCTAGCCTTTAGCCACAGGAGGCATGCAAGACTACTGGCCAGCCGTGGGAATGAGGAACATTATGAACGATGTTTTCTGAGAATTTCTATTCAATTTCTGTTACAACAGATTTGTTTCAGATCTTTATTAAACTTTCTTGCTTGAAATAAATGTCTTGTTATATGGAGAATCTCTTTTTGTTAGAGATTTCCTCTGAAAGAATATTAGTCATAACTTGTGGGAACATTCCTTTTGATAACGTACATGTCTCCTATTAATAAACTGAACTCTTAAAGTCCAAATAACCATTTTTAAAGACCTGACTTAATATTTAACAACTAAGAATTTTACTTCATAAAAAGTTGCTTTTTGTCCCAGAAGAGAACTTCTAAATCCCTCAGGGGAGATTATTAATCAAAGCAGATGAAATTAATTCCGCAGTTCATCAGTGCTTGGGATGGTACAGATAACCAAAATACTTGAAATACTTAAGAGTTGTTCAGTGAGACAGCAAAACAGCTCAGCCAGGCAAAGATGCTTCATGTACATACTTGAGGCCCCAGTACTGTCCCTGAGACCCATAGTATGACAGCTGGACGCATTGGTGTACATTTGTCATCCTGCACTTGAACACTGAGGATGGCAGGAACAGGAGCATCATCAAGAGCTCACGGACCAGACAGGGTGGTGTGCACAGCCAGCAGACAGGTGATGCCTAAGCAGGTGCAAAGTCAAGAATCTACTGTCCAAAGCTGTCCTCCTGTCTCCACTCATGGACCACGGCATGTGTGAGCCACACTCTCATGCATACCAATAAGAAAAGTTTCAGAGTGTTCTGGGAAAAGCAACAACAACAAAAACCCTGCTCATTCCATGGCCTCCCTGGTTGGCTAGTTTCTTAATCTGTGTATGCCTGCTTCTTTCCCTTTCCTCTGTATGTGTGTTCATGTTCAGGTGTGTGGAGGTCAGGGGTCAACCTCAGCTGTCCTTCCTCAGTCACCATTGGCTTTCTTATTTGTCACTGGGCCAGACCTCACCAAGTAGACTGAGCTGACAACTGACTATCCATGAAGAAATTCTGGAGCAATGAGAAGTCAGCTGGGATGCATAAGACACCCCCTGGCATCAGCTGACTGTGAGTTTAAGGGTAACTTACACCTTCGTTCAACTGGATCACGTCTATGACATAAATTAATCCAGTCTCTCTTGATAGTTGACCATAATGTCTACCAGGACAGCAGCTAAGGGCACAGGCCTGGAGGTCAGAAACATGAGGGGTTGAGTTTCACTTGGATAACTTCCTGTGTAAGTGAATTTGGGCAAATTTACTTAACCTCCCTAATCCTCCCAATATGCAACACTTACTTTTCTGGTTAGGAAGGATAAAAAGGACTAATGTAGGCCAAGAATTTACCTAGGGCTCAGCGGGTAACCATTGGAATTTTTTTCTTTTTCTTTTAAAAATCACTTTAGGCTGGAAACAACAATCTTGTTACTGCCCAGCCTCCTGCCCCCCTGCAATGAACTCAATAAATCTGCTTTGTTCCTAATAAAATAAAAACAGGCCTGTGGCTGTGCTCAGTTGGTAGAGTGCTCTCCTAGAGAGCACAGAACCCTGGGTTCTACCCCAGCACTGTGTAAGTCAGGTATGATGGTCCAACATCTGGGAGGAAGTGGCAGCAGGTCCAGAAGCTCAAGATCATCCCCAGCTATGTAGCAAGCACAAGGATAGCCTGGGCTACATATGAGAGACCCCATTCCGAATGATGAAATAAGATCACCAAAGCTCTTCATTCATGCTAAAACACATTATGTTGTCTACTAACCTGCACTGTGGAAACGTACCAGTGGGAACCTCTAAATGAGGGTAAAAGAATATAAAATAAGAACAAATTAAAGGTCACTAAAGTGGAGCCTTGGCTTATATGTGTCCGACAAGGGCTAAGCTGTTTGCTTTTCACTTTCATTGCCCAGTGGCGGTGACCTTCGAGGTAAGGACACAGACAACAATGCACAGGAAGAGATGGAGAAAGCGGTCAGGAATAAAAGGGTCGTGAGCCTTGGGGTGCTGGTGGTCTGTAAAGCCAGCTGTCCACACCCCTAACCCTTGCTACAGACAAGGCTGGGAAACTCACTTGCAATGAGACTCAGTCATTCGGTGTCAATGAGTTGTTAGCACCAGCAGTCTGTAATACTTAAATGGCTGTCAAGACTCTAATAACTTTCTCTATGTAGGATAAGAACTGAAAGACCGAAAGTCCAATATTTAGGAATAATCATAAGGCAATTAGCCATGCATTTGACATCAGCATCTGGGTTAGTTCCTTTTCTGCTGTGAGACACCAGGACCACCACAACTGATAAAAGGAGATGTTTTGGGACTAGTTTCAGAGGATTAGGTTAGTCCACGACCATCCTGGCGGGGAGCCCAACAGCAGGCAGGCAGGCAGGCAGGCATGGTGCTGAAGCTTCCACCCTGAGACAACAATCAGGGCAGAGTGAGCCAACTGGGAAACCTCAAAGCCCACCCCCGGCTACACGCTCCCCCCAAAAGACAAGACCTCCTAACCCTTCCTAAATAGTGCACCAGCTGGGTATCAAGCATTCCACACATGAAACTATGGAGACTGTTCTCCTTCAAACCATCACACTGTGTGTGTGTGAGCGTGCCCTTATGGAGGGCGAGAAAATGAAATCTCTGGCTCATTTCTTCAGGCACCAACAACCTTTTGCCTTTGAGACAGGGTCTCTCAACTGGCTTAGAGTTCACCAAGTAGGCTTGACTGGCTGGCCAGCAATCCCCAGTGCTCCGCCTCTGTGTCTTCAACAGGGAATTACAAGCACACGGTGCTTTATTTTCATAAATTCTGGGAATCGAATCCTGATCGCCATACTTGAAAGGCTAACACTTTACTAAGCATCTCCCCAGATTTCTTCAACTTTTTTCGTATGCATGTTTAAGGACAGCTATACCACTGTGGCCCCCATTTCTTAAATATACAATTCTTAGGGAAACATTTTTCTAGCCGCTAACCAGCCTTCATAACCATCCTTGTAATAGGTGAATAATGTATCAGTAAGTAAAGGAGGCATAATTTATTTCATTTAACTATCTCATATTGTTCCAAGTCTCAAACGTCTCCAAATTCTTGACATTATAAACATCATGTCAATATACATTTTCCTGCATATTTTCTTCTTCATAACTGAAACTATCCTCTTAGAACTGACTTTTCCCAAAACATAAAAAGTTGAAGGACATGAACATTTTACAATTCTTCATGCTTGCTGCCAAATTGCTTTTCAAATTGTTTATCATGCTCAGCTCCAAGACTTGTGTGTGAGAGCCAGAAACCCCTGCTGCACTCTTGAAAGCACGGATTACACACATACACACACACACACATTTATGACTTCAGTTCCCAGACTGTGACAATAAACATTAAGTGTAGGAGCTTGGAGGCAAGTGAGGGAGGCAAAAACAGCAAGAGAACCAGCGTTCCTGTTTTCACAGATGCCTGGGGAGGGCTTTTCAAAAAGGCTGCACTTAGCTGTGCATTGTGACACATACCTGTAATCCTAGCTTTAAGGGAAGCTGAGGCAAGAGGATCACAATTTCAAGGATAGCCTGGGCAATTTAGGGAGGCCTTATCTCAAGATTAAAAAATATATATATAAATAAGAAACATATATAGCTTAGTGGCAAAGTCCTTGACTAGCATAGCCAAGACCCTGGATTCAATCCCCCAAATTGCAAAATAAGAGTAACAACAACAAAAACAACAACAGATGACATCTGAATGAAATCTGAGGGGAGGAAAGGTGTTGAGAACTGAAGAATTACGCTTTCGGGTAAGCAACAGCCCAAAGTAAACGCATGATTCAGGACCAGTACTAGCATGGCCCACGTGAGGATGGAGAGAAAGGAGCAGCTAGGACAGGGAAGGCTTGATGAGCCACTGTAATGATGCTCTGAGCAGAGCAAAGGTCAGAGGGCACCACTGAGCTCCTGTAGCAAGGCACAGTCAGAGCTGGCTCGTGTTTTATATGGTTCCATTTCCCAGCCTATTCAGGACAGACTAACCATGTTCAAACCCAACTCAGCGTCTTCCCTGGCAAACCTCCTACATTCTCTGCATCTCTGCCCTCTGACTCACTGGTGCTCAGAACCTTCCACATTCCCAAACCAGTGTCAACACCTTGCCAACGCTTCCTCCAACCTTCTGAGTCTTCCTCTGTCGTCCCTACAGCTCCAACTCTGCCTTAACAGATTCCTGTAGTCTTTCTGCTCCCAACCGGACCAGCTGGGGCTGCCAAGCACCCTCCACAGGTTGGTCCCTCTTGGGGCATGTCTTAGTTGATTTTCTGTTGTAGTGATAAGATCAAGTAGGGGAAGGAAGGGTTTATTTTAGCTTAAAGCTCGCAGCTCATCATCAAGAGAAGACATAGTGGGAGCTCCGGGCAGGAACCTGGAAATGAGCTGAAGCAGAGACCATGGAGGAATAATGCTAACTGGTTTGCGCTCCGCGGTTTCCTCCGCTGGTTTTGCATTGCGTATGCTCCAGAACCACCTGCCTAGGGGTGGCACCACCCACAGCGGGCTGTGCCCTCCCATATCGATCACTGATCAGGAAAATGTAGACTTGCCTGCAGGTCAATCTGATGAGGGCATTTTCTCAATTCAGGCTCCCTCTTCCAAGAGGGCTCCAGCTTGTGCAAACTGACAAAACCAAACCAAACATCCAGGGTTGTTCTGAATCTCTGCTGTTTCTCTGTTCTCCACCACCAGGAAGATCTAGATTCTTCCAAATGAAATCTGAGCCTTAGCACAAGTCTAATCTACTGGGCAAAACTCACTATCATTATGTAGAGGCCTGCTGCCTTCCTGTCTAACAAGTTTCTCAAACCAGCGCTGCACTTTCCTACCATACACCTTTGCTTCTATTATCTCTCCTTCCTTGTACCTTCTGTTTCAAGCCATCCCAGCCCCACCCACAAAGCCCGTCCACTCATCTGGGAACACCCCAAGCAGCAACTTCTCCAAGGCACCTCCAGCCCCCTGGATAGGATTGTGTTGATTTACTTCTGTCTTTAATTCCTTTATCACTCATGCATCTGGAGCCAAGCCAAGCCTCCATGAGTATGCTTTCTTTCCTTCTCCGTTAATAGTCCAGCAGGAAGTAGAATTCCTCTAGAAAAAGTCTGTGCTTCAAGTGTGGATACTGGCAGAAAGATGCTCCCCACAGGCAGACATCCAGGCCTATGCTTCATATTTTGTATAAATTGTGACGTGGCAAGACCTAGGCAGGCCAAGAAAGCCTCTCTTCCCAGCTATTTCCCGACCTGTATATAAGTTCATTTTTCCATTTGCTTAGGGACTGTATTGTTGTTAAGGCAAGTTGGGCATTCATAGCCAATATGGCTGACGTGGTGGTGGTGGTGGTAGTGGTAGCCTCCAGTAAAATTACTTCGAGGAGCTGTATTGTTTGTATCTTTGTAGCATTGACAGTACCTATTTCCAATCCCTTGAACACAGTAGGTGTCCAGCCAATGTTCGTGGATCTCAGATTCCTCGAGGCTTTGTTGCTCAGTCATTAGAGCTGAACTCAGGTTATCTGATCCCAGGCCCTACACACCTTTCCTGACAGCCTCCTCTCTTTCCGAGGTCTTGCTACAGTCCACCTAGCTGAGCTGCATCTGAAAGAGCTGCAGGATTTTAAGTCAGAATGACTAGGCAAAAAGAAAAAGAAACCAAATGAATCAAAGGCTGGAATTTATTTTCCATGTAGCTACTGAAGCCAATGCGAACATCTGACTAAAAATTTGAATTGAATTAAAAAGTAAACAGGGAACAACAATGACAAAGGCCAGTATCCCTGAGGAACATTTTAGCTTCTTAGAGGTCAGTGTTTGAATTGCATGTTTCTTGGTATAAATTTATAGTCTAAGGAAATAAAGAAAAGAGAAGAAATAAGTATGTTTTGAGTCTTCCTTCCTTTTTTAAAATAGCTCCCAGTGATGCTTCTGGTCCCTAAGATTATGACTTGGGGATGAGGCTCTGTGGCCAAGCCTCATTCCCAATTACCATAGTCATCTCTGACTTCCAAACACAGCTGAAAGACCAGCACGTGCTAGGCTGGGTTTTCTCTTTGAAATCTGAATTTAAGTATGTAAATTACACTCACAAAACATGCCACATGCAAGTACATGTAAAATGAGAATAAAATTAAGTTGTAGTGTTTAAAAACTAGTAAGAGCTAACCTTAATGAAGCAAACCTGAGACTTCATGAGTGACATCAGCATGCCCCCTGGGAAGAGGAAGGTTTGGCTGACGGTGACCCTGTGGCTCTGGAGACTGGCTGAAGGGAGCAGAGAGTGATGGAGGTTGAGGTGGTCTCTCTGTGTGTCCATGGCAATTGAGGGAACCACAATTCTTGTCCCTCCAAGGTACTCATGAATTCAAGTGAAAGCCTTAGACTTTCCTGCAAGAGGTGGGGTGGGCAGGAGGATGAGGAAGGAGCGTGGATTCCCCTCACTTTCATACATCTCCCTGACAGCACCACGTCGAAGGCACCCGACAGGATCGGGGCATAAACAGGCAGCTCATAGCCCTTTTGTAATTCCTCTCCTGGGTGGGTACCTCACACTTTACAAACAGCTGGTAGTTAAGAAACTGTCTTCTAATACTTTTTCAATTCGCCCCTGCAGAACTGGACTGTTTTTTTCACGTTCTCTAAAGAGACATGGAAACAGCATTTTGCCACGGCAAAGGGTCATAGCTGCTTCTGTGGACAGGCTTGTGTTTCTGGACTCAGGGGAAGAGGGTTCAGAATAGTGGGTAAGAATTGAGGCTTGGAGACAGAGCTGTGCATAAGCCACAGCTGTGTGATCACAGGCAATTTACTTAAGCTCTCTAAGTCTCAATTTCCTCACCGATAATATAGAAATGATAATACTGTCCAGCTGATCAAATTACTGTGAGGAATAATCTAGAGCAAGAGCTGTCCAACACAAACAGGACATAAGCCACGATGAGAGCCGTATGTATGACTTAAAGGTTTCAAGTAGCTGGTTAAGAAAAGTAGAAAGCAAACAGGTGTATTCAACTTTCACAATAGTTTACTTAACGTGTACACAATATTAAGGTATTTTATACTCTTTGAGTCTCTGAAAATGACCTCAGATTTCTGTTCTGTCTCTCCTTTCCAAGTACTAGGATTACAAGCATGTGTTACTGTGCCTGTTTTATGTGGTGCTAAGGACTGAACCCAGGCTTTGTGCATGCTGGGCAGCACTCTACCAGCTGAGCCTCATTCCAGCTCTCTTCATTCTCGTCTACGTTTCAAGGCCTTGAGGACCAGGTAAGACTAACGGTGAGTGGGTATAGGAAAAAGCTGTGAAGCATCTGGCTTTGTGGTAGGCGGCCAACGAATGCATAAATCAGCATTAATGTTAGTCTCAGGGAACTCCACAATCTCAGGGCTTCTGCAGAGTGTCTTTGATGCTCTGGGAAGTCCCTGGAAGGCTGGCTGTTCAACTCTGAGCCCTCACTTACCTTAGAGGCAACTTACTCATGGTTACAGCCATCTGTTTCATGAAAAAGAATGTAAAAAGTGGCCCTGGGAAGATGTGTGTGGAGAGTATACCCCACAAGCACCAATGACTTTCAGGGCACTGACTTAAGAAGCCCTAAGAACGAGGCTAATCTATTACCTCAGACAACAGGACATTACTGCACATTTGGTCTTGTATTTTCCACTTTTCAAATAATGAGGCCCTAAAGTAACACACTCTGATCAAGGTTGACTTGTAAGCTAATGTTTGTAATCCCAGTACTCAGGAGGCTGAGAAAAAGACAAGATGTTCAAAGCCAGCTTTGGCTATATGTCAAATTCAAGGCCAACCTGGGCTACATGAGACACTGTCTCAAAAAAAAAAAAAAAAAAAAAAAAAAAGCAAAAGCAAAAGCAAAACACAGGTTAAACTTAGAGTTACAACAGAAGCTATTTCACCAAGTATGTACTCAGGAGAATTGTAAAATATGTCACACACGTACATACCTCCATTATTCATAATAGACAAGAAGTTGAACAACCAAATCAGCTGGGGAGTGGGTAAGTCAAATGCCATAGGCTCACAGCATGGAACAGTATCAGCTGTAAAAAGGAATGAAGGACTGATGTGTGCAACATCGTGAGTGAAGCTCGAAGAGCATGCTTAGTGAAAGAGACGGCACGGAGGCAGACTGTGGGGCTCTAGTCACATGAAATATTCACGGTCCCCGTACCCATGAAGACAGAAGTTGTGGGGGTTCTCTCGGGTGCTGGAAGTGTTCTGGACTTACATCTTGTCAGTGGTGGTAACATGTTGTGAATAAAGTGAAAACCAATGAATCGCTCAACCTGAAGGTTGACTTATTGCTCACAGGAAGCAGAATCTCACATTCAAGCACTGCCAGAGCCCCAGAATAGACAAGTATTTGTGAGACTTTAAAAATAGAAGTGATTACTCATGAGCGAAACATTATTTGATAAGATATCATCTCGAACTACAGCATACTTCATAGGGAACCTGCCCCCTCTTTCCCATAAATGAGAACTGTTTCAAAGTTTAGAATCAAGCATGACTACTACCAATCAGGCACAAACCCAAGGACACAGGCACACAGAGATGCACAGATAGCCATGTACGGGATGTGGCCGACGTTTCTGAACAGAGGTACTTGCTGTGTTCCGTCACACCATGGGGGTCAGCTCTGCATTCTGCCGGGGCCCCTACCCTGCGGTACTGGAGACACAGCCGCCAAGCCCAAGACTCCAGGGCCAGGGACACAGGTTCTACTGTGTCCAGGTTCCACTAGTCGCTAGCTTTGTCACTTCTGGCAACCTCTCTCCCTCTTCTGTGCCTGTTTCTCATTACAAGAAGGATTTAATCCCAGCACTTGGGAAGCAGAGGCAGGTGGATCTCTGAGTTCAAGGCCAGCCTGGTCTACAGAGGGAGTTCTAGGACAGCCAGAGCTACACAGAGAAACCCTATCTTGAAAAACAGAAGGGGGGTTGGGCTTGTGAAGACTGGGGTTGGGGGTTAGAATGTGTAACCCTCTCAGATAATAAGTCCCTGGCGTAATAGGCACGTTCTCAGCGGTTTATAAGTGAGAACAAGCAAACTTTCAAACAGTGCCTCCATGCCCCATACTGTGAGAACTGGCTTTCCTGTTCCCTAGAACACCCTTTCCTTATAATAGCTCCTTCTGGAGCTTCCCTCAGTACTTTGTACAACGGTGATTTGGTGAGCCTGGCTTTCCTTCTTCCTGTTTGCAGCATTTAGATTTTCCAGAATTCCCTGTGGCCAACTGCTCATGTCCCTTACCAGTGGCCATTGACCCCTACTAGACAGTTACCTGATTGACCTCTTTGCCTTTTTATCAAAAGAACTTAGAATGGTGACTGAGAGGGAGGAGACAGCCCTTGCTGTTTTCTGAGAGGGTGGACATAAAGGAGGAGACCTGGGGAGCAGCGTGCGAGAAAGATGCCCCCCTTTGTGCCATTTCACACAGGTCCTCATGTGTTCGACTCTCCGTGAGGATGAGAGATGAGAGACGAAAGGACATGAAGAGTACCTAGTGTGAGGGGAAAGCTGGCTTCGCATCACTGACAGGCAAGGACTCTGCCGCCACTCCAGGCCACTGGGCAGATGGAAAGGACCAGTTAGAATCGGCTCTCAGCCACAGGCTGAAGGCAGTGTGTACAGGTCAACAAGAACTCATTCTAATTTTTCTGGTACTAAAGGACAAACCCATGGCCATGGACCTGCTGGTTTAATGCTCTACCTCTGAGCTACATCCCAGCCAGGACAAGAAATTTTAATAAGATCTTTTGTGTTGCGCAATCTTTGTCCGGAACTTACGGGTACAGCAAGGTACTTTTCCATGGCAGGAGGCCTGTTTCCAGGCACAGTAAACAGAACTGTCTACGGAAGGCTGTCACTTGCTTGCACGCCTGCAGTTCGGATAAGCAGGTGGCCACTGGGCTTGGGAGTCCTTGGGCAGGACGCAAAGGCCGCAGAGAATGGCTTTCCTCATGCTCTCAATTTCCACTCAGCCCTCTGGAGTCCCAGTGAAGCCCCATACACTAGCACACCGACGTCCAAGAGCTGTTCTGTGAACTCCTTCTGCCTAGTCTGGAGGCTCCAACCTTCTCTGGGGGCTCACTGACATCCCCCACTTTGTCCTTGTAATAGGCCTCTGTTTAATGTTGTCCGGAGAAAAACAACTGGTGACTCACCAGCCCCTTGGGAAATGTGTCACCCCTTCCAGGAGTTTCACATTAAGAAAAAGAGGTCAATATGGAGGAAAAGAAAGACTAATGGCGACGAGGCGGTGAGGACATTAATAACATTGCCGAGGTGACAATGACCCTGGAGGTGACAGCTGCTGAGTAGCTACTACACGTCAGATAGTCTGTTAACAACCCACACCGTTACCTTACGCACATGTAACTCCAGCCACCCTTTGAGGTAGATGTGTCATCCATGTTACAGATGACGAATGAAAAAAGCAAATGCCCCAAGTGGCAGACAGAAGGTTGAACACTATCTCTAAGAATTTTGCGCTAACTTCCATCATATCACTCTAATTAATACAGTTTAAAAATATTTGCGTGTGTGTGTGTGTGTGTGTGCGCGTATGAACATGCGTGTGCGCATGTGGATGACGGGGGTGGTGTCACAGCACACATGTGGAGAATAGAGAACCCCATCTACCCTACCGTGTTTGTGGAAATGCTTCTGCGCTTGTCCATCTAACTAGCCAACACACTTCGGGGGGTGGGGGGGAGGGTCTCCTGTCACTATTTCCCATCACATCAGAGGAATACTAGAGATACAGACACACGTGACTACATCAGCTTTGGTAGGGGCTCTGGGGGTTCAAATTCAGGTCCTCACAGTCCAAATGGATTCATGTTTAAGGAACCTTGGTTGTACCGGAAAAGAGCTGCAGAGAGTAGGCAATCACAGCACCCATATACTTCTGTGAAAGTCTAGGTTCACATCCTCACGAGAAGGCTTCCAGGGCAAGCCACAGAGCCTCCTTGTGCCAAAGTTCGAGCTCAGCGATTGAGAGCGTTCACAGCAGCCACGGGCACAAACACAGGCCCTCGGAGCTGCGTGTCTGGATTGCTGTAAACCCCAGTATTAGAAGCCCCGTTCTTAATGCCCAGCTTCCCAAATAACAGAAGTGTTATTCACCTGAGTCTCTACTGCAGTTACTGCTTCATCTTCTTTAAACTTTTAATGAAAAAATGACACCCTGGAATTTTGAAAGGAGACAACCTAAATTCGTTTCCCTAACACTGGTTTTTCTGGAGTTTTGCTCGTTTTGAGAAGCTGTGTGGAAAGGACACCGCACTGAATCAGACTTGGGCTTTTGTCTCCAAGAAGCTGTCCGACTTTAATAAAGTTACATAACTGCCCTTTGCCTTAGTTTTCCCAAGTATAAAATGGAGGGGTGAAGCAAGATGAACTTTAAAATCTCTCAACTCCAACAGGAGGTGATTCTGTCTCTCAGTTACTTTTCTGGACTTTAATAACCCTTGTATGGAAATGTAGGTATAAAGTGATGTTGACATAGTTTGTTAACTTCTTAAACTTCATCTGGGAAAAACATTTCACACACAACAAGTGTGAAATTGAAAAGTTCTAATTAGAAACTCAACAAATCTCAACCAAAATCTATACAAATTGGTACCTTACTACCTGTATGTTGGCTACGCACTCAAGTGAAGTATTAATCACTTGAAACATTAATTATAAGTAATATATTAAATTTGATATGGTCCTTCTAATCTTTGTTGAAACACAGTTCACAATGTAAACATGAGAATGTTCCATCAGTGGAAAATTTCCAGACAGTATTTATAATTCTGTTAAGGTTTCTCTATAAGAAAATGAAATTGAAAGGATGGGGTAGTTCTAACTAATGGATCAGATGAGCAGAGACAGGCCAGTGTACAAATCTAAAGAATGCCTACCACTATGAGCACAGGGAGTCCTGCCTCTTCTGCTACAAGTCAGGTAACCTGGTGTGACCTTTCTGAAGGGCTATTTGACAATACTAATCAGAAGCTTTAAAATGCTCCTCCCATTGTGTTAGGTCATTACACTTAAAGAAATATGTACTAAGCCCATAGACAGGGTAGAGATGCAGCTCAGCTGGCAGAATACTTGCCAAACATGCACAAAGCCTGGGTTCAATCCCCAGCATTGCAGGAACCAGATGTGGCAGCACACACCTATAATCCCAGTGCTGAGGAAGTGGCGGCAGGAGGAACAGGAAGTCAAAGTCATCGTTGGCTATACAGAGAGTTCAAGGCTAGCCTGGAATACATAAGATGCTGTTGGTGATGGTGGTGACAATCCACCATCAGGTGGTGAGGCAGGTTATTTGTGACTGTAAAGAACTGGAACTGGAGACCGTGGAACAAGCCTTTGATCCCAGCACTTGGGAGGCAGAGGCAGGCGTATCTCTGTGAGTTCGAGGCCAGCCTAGTTTACAGGGCAAGTTCAGGGACAGCCAAGGCTATATAAAGAAATACTGTCTCAAAAAACCAAAACTAAAACAAACAAACAAAAGTAAAACGGAAGGCTGAAGAGACAGCTCGGCCCTTAAGATGTTCTTGCAGAGGAGAGTTCAGTCCCCAGCACCCATGTGTGCGGCTCACAGATCTCTGTGATTCCAGCTCAGGGGCTCTGGGCACTCTCTTTCAGTCTCCATGGAAACCTGCACGTGTGCATGCACATATGGATATACCTATATTAAAAAGACACGAAAGACACCTGACACGAACCTCTGCCTCCACATGTAAACAGACTCATGAACACACACATGACACATACAAAAAAGAATCAGAAGCCTTCTAAATCACCAGCAGTAGAATAAGGTCACTGATGTTAAACATATACTAAATGCATATATAGACATATTCACAACATGCATATTTAATGCACATACAGACACTTTTCCTGCCTCAAGTAGATAACAGGGTAGATGGAAGAGGCGCTATTGCTGCTGGCTTGGCATCTGGGTCTTGTCGGGAACAGAGGCGCTGAGATCCCTGTCTCTACAGACAGATGTACCATCAGCTTATCTCCCCAGCAACAGTTCAAACCAGGTTGCGGGATGTTACATGGCTTTGTCTATGTTACAGCTATGTTATCTTCCCTTGTATTGGTTCAGGTTCTCTAGAGGAACAGAGCTTATAGAATGTGTGTGTGTGTGTGTGTGTGTGAGAGAGAGAGAGAGAGAGAGAGAGAGAGAGAGAGAGAGAGAGAGAGAGAGAGAGAGAGAGAGAGAGAGAGAGGAGAGAGAGAGAGAGAAGGGAAAGGCACACAGAGAGACACAGTGAGGAGAGAGAGAGGAAACAGAGAGAATGTGGGAGGCCCCAGGTTCCATCCCCTAGGACCACACCCACACACAAAGAAAGCCAAAGAGATGTCGGAATTGTTTTCGATCTGTGAGCCTTATTTGTGTCTTGCTTCCAGTTCAAACATTACTGAGACAACTGAAAATTAGAACAACAAGCATTTCATACTTTTAAGGAATTACTCATGTACGTTCAATAATGATTATGTTTATAAAGTATCTTTTAAAGATCCATACTGAAATATTTACAGATAAAATGATACAATGATATGGAATTTGCTTCAAAATAACAAGAGTAGGGCTGGGAATTCAGCTTAGAGAAGAATTCTTGCCAAGCATGATTGAAGCCTTGGTTTTGATCCCCAGCACCACAAATATAAAAGTTAAACAGGGGAGGACAGGAGATCTTGACAGCTAGTCATAAGCTAATAGGTTCATTATGTTCTCTACCGACTTTGGTTTATATTTTAAATTTTCCATAATAAAATGTGCAGTGAGTACTTTGGAATGTGTGATGTATGCGTCTGAGTCTATTTGTGTGTGTGAATAAATACCATTAAAAGGAAAAATGACCAGAGCATGGTGGCTCACACCTGCTCTGAGGACTCAGAAGGCTGAGGAAGGGTGAGAACTTTTTTTTAAAGGAACAGATAAAAGAAATACAATACTATGTTAATGGTGATAATATGTGTGTCATAAAACAGTGGGGATTTGGTGATCGTATTTTTTGTCTTTGTTCAACTGTACATTCGATACATACTTACAAAGCATATGTTCTTTTATCTTTCTATTCCTGTGGTGTTGGGCCCAAAGTCTCACGTAGGCTGAGCACATGCTCTACCACTGAACTATACCCTGAACTCTGCACGTATTCCTTTTAATCACAAAAATATATATTTTTTAAAAGACAAATATTTTATTTAACAATATCACTTTTACAGTTCAGCTAGAATTCACTTCTGGTGCAATGGCTACAATGACCCTGTCCTTTTCATTTGTGATGAAGCAGTGAGTCCTACAGTAGCTAATCGTATTTAGTTTTCAGTGGGTACAGATTACAGTTTATGAAAATACAGTTCTAAAGTAAAGTTTGGGTTTTAGAGACTTCGTCATTTGCTGTAACAGGATCACCTCAGATGTACAGTCTACGTGTAAACAGTTGAGGTTGTTTTTTTTTCTTCTTCTTCTTCTTACATAACACAAAAACAACAGATCCATTTGGCACCAGATTTCTTCTCCAAAGTCACCTTTGCACTGGAATCCCGAGCCTCAGATTTCAGTCAGATATCTTGCAAAGGAGGAAGGTTTCTTAGCCAAAGTTCTTCTGTTTTACTACCACGCTAGGTTCTGACATTGGGAGACTCCTTCCTTCAGACCTCAGGGGGAATGCCTCTCTTTCGTGTTATCCATTCGATACCCAACGAGGGCAAGCTGTTATCACACGGAATCACATTAGGAAACACAGTCAAGGGCAGAGAGGCGATGAAATCAGAAAGTAGTTAATGGATATTTTTAGTGTATTGGTAGTCAACAGTAGGCCACATTGTTAGTCATTTGATGAGACCACTAAAATCAGTCCTGTAAGACCAATAAAAAAATGTAAAACCAAATAGCTTTATAAAAAACAAGCCTATTTTATAATTACTGCTATACCTTCTAAACATTTTATACTTAGATAGCTGGACAGCTATTTTGAGACCGACATCTTATTCATCATTTTCCCTCTGCTTTTTGCTCATCATTTTCTCCTAAATAAATCATTATGAAATATGTCATCAACTGAATTGACAGGTGATGACTGAAGAATATTGTTTGAATGTGGACGTGAGAGAAAAGTCAGAGGCAGATGTAGCCATGCACCAGAGAGCGGAGCTTTCCGACTAACAGTGCTGATTTGGCACCTTGCTGGGTTGAGTTTTTATGGCTTATTCTATACCTCACTTATATCTATACTTAGATCTACATTCCAAACTTTTTTGCTAGACATTGTTGCATATAATCTCAACCATTTAATAATAAGTACAATAACCTTATGAAATAATGGTTTTAGGAAAAGTTAGCTGAGCCATTAAGAGCTTGTATGATCCTACAGATGACCAATTCCCCACGGCTCACAACCACTTGTACTTGCTGCTGCAGGGGATATAAGCCCCTCTTCGGGCCAACTGACATCACTGTACTAACCTGCACAGACCCATGCATATACATGCAATTAAAAATAAAATAAAATCCTTTTCAAAAATTAGAAAATAGGCTAAGGGGCTGGAGATACAGCTCAGGGATGAAACGCCTGCCATGTGCAAGGTCCTGGGTTCCATGCCCAGCATCACAATAAAAAAGAGTAGATTAAGTTGCTTGTGCAAGGTCCCATGATAATCTGTTATTCCAAGTCTTACACTGTAAGTTTCAGGTTATGAAGAATGGCAATGTCTGCCCCACCCTGAGTGCATAGAACCCAGCCTTGAGCTGGGCGGTGTATTGAGTTGGTTGTGTGACACTCTCCCTCCGATGAGGTCCACACTGCTGACTGGTGTGGAGATGGGCCAGCTGAGGTGGAGCCTCCTTCTGCAGATAGACCCCAGCATCAAGCCGCACTGAGGAGAGAGGAAGTGGCCATTCCCCTTCTGCCTGGATCTTAATAAAATCAGCGGATGCTCATGTCGCTTAAGTCTGGGAACAGACAACATTTGTGATTTGGTGACAAACTAGAAGTCAACCCAAGAAAGTTGAATCCTGACTTCTTTCCAGCAGGGGTCACTTGTTCCAACCCAGTGGGCTCAACATTTGAAATTAAAAACCTCAACTTTAGCAAATTATAGGTTTGAAATACTGGGAATTCTAATTAGACATACATTCCAGCTGCCAGGAGAGGCCATTTACTCTTGGCTTTATAAAAAACCTATTTGCTTGGAACGTGGTCTCTTTAAAGCAATTTACCTTCAGGTTTAAAGAATGGAATATGCAAGAAAATAATTTTCCAAGTTTTACTGACTGATAGAGTGAAAACAAATTTTCGTAAGAATATGGCTTCTTGATAATTAAAAATAACTCATTTAAATGTTAACTGCTGAGTCCAATTTAAGCCTACTTTCCCAAGCAGACCCCCATTCCCGTCACTACCATCACCTCAGCATCAGAAGAAAGCTCCGACTGCACATCGGGTGCCAAGTGCCGCTATAAGGTTTCACAAGGGTTCCAACAGGGGCTTTGTGCAGACATAAACACAGCTTAAGTGACACCTCGGAAGCAGACTTAAACGGAAGGGTATTACAAAGAAATAGGAACACCCTAAATAACGCATGATGAAACTCTCTCTCCACCAGCTGAACAAATATTTCCAGGGACTGGGAGCCAAGAAGACAGATCTCCACCAAAGGCCAAAAACTGTCTGAATCTACTAGCTCTCTAGAGCTGGCAATAGGGACAGAGCACTAAAGACAAGCAGACCCCAGTCCCCCCCACCCCCACCCCCACACACGAGGGAAGAATGCGCTGACCTTCAGCAGCTCCTCCACCAACCACAGAAATCCCAGCCTGCAGCCCATTTCAAAATTACCTAATCTCCAAGAATTAAAGGAGATGGGGAGCTTACAAAGCCAGTCGCTTTGATCACATAGGTCAAGCCTGCAAGAGCATAAGCAGTAATTACAGAAGAAGGGGGTCATCTGCTCTGTTCATTTAATAGCCCGTTCTCTCTCACACAGGTCTGACATAGATGCAGAACAGCTCAGTTAGGAGGCACGAGAATATCAGGCTGGACTATTTTTTCAGTGTAAGAAGGCTTGGACAACTGAAGTAATTCGGTACTCCCTGCCTCCTGTACTAATTTACAAGGTATTCAAGGTAACTAGTTTTCTTTGTAAACCTTTACTTTTTGTTCTCTTCTTTCTAGAAAAGAATTTGAAGTGTATCTCAAAAGGCTTCAGAGAAAGGTTGGTGACCAGTTTCTAGGAATTGCAGGCCATATACCCCGCTGCCCAGACTACAGCCCCATGGACAGGGCAAGAAGCTAGCTCACTGCTACAAGAAGTCCCCCACACCTGAAGTGCAGAAGGTCTGAAGCAGTGGTTCTCAACCCCTCTGAGGGCCAAAGGACTTCCACAGAGGTAGAATACTCTGCATTTTAAAATTTACATTACAATTCATCACAGTAGCAAAATTACAGTTACAAAGTAGCAACAGAGATAATTTTACGGTTGGGGGGGTCAGTACAACATGAGGAAGTGTATTACAGGGTGAGAGCACACGGGAGGCTTGAGAACCACTGGTCTGAGCCATGTTGGTGACTGTTAGATCACATTCTACGTTTCACCATGACACTCCCTAAACACCACAGATTCGAAGTCTATACAACCCCTTTTCTTCCCGTGTGACCATTTCCTCTCATTGGGATGCAACATTTGCCAAGGAACAGGGCCACCTGAAAGAAAACAACTTGGACTCAGAGTCCAGTCCTGTGACTCCAGCTCCTGGTGGTGGCGGCACCGCCTGTGTGTGTTAATGAATACAGTTCAGTGCAGCAGGCAAGTGTGTCTGCTAATGTCATGTCCGTTGCACAGGCATGGACCCCAGTCTTCCATCTTGAAGCTATGTGACTCTAGGCAAGTTATTTCAAGTTCGTGCCTCAGCCCTCTCATTCTTTAAATGTCAGCGCTATCAAGAGCACACTTGCACACCATCACCGCCCCCACCACCAAGCCAGCACTTGTTACATTGTACCATGAGGATCTACTGACCTCCTCACCCCCATACTGCTGATAGCTGGCCCTCCAAACCAGTGTCTCCCAATACACTAGGCACACCTGGCCCACGACAGAGTCAACAGATACTTGTTTAAATGACTTGAGCAAGACTTCTCAAGGCCTTTACCAGGGGCAATGGACCATCACATCACGTGTCTATTGCCATCAGAGGACCACCCAGAAAGCTGTTTTCCTTTCTGTGAAACATACTAAGATGCCATTTCAGACCCATCCAAAGCTCATGTGGTTGCCTGTATTTCTTCTTTTCTGATAACAAATAACAAAGAATTTATGGAGCACCTACCAAAGCCAAGGAATGTATTCCTTCCTGTAGCTGACCATTTGATGGCTAAGCAAATATAATTTCTGATCAATCCCAAGGTGCTAAAATGCGCATGCTTACCTCTACTTACTGCCACTCAATCTGAGATTTAGGTTACACAGAAGAAATTTTATCTCTCTACCACAAGACACTCTCAAGACTCAGAGTTCAGAGGACTGCCATCTACACTGTCCATCAAACACACACACACACACACACACACACACACTTGACCTTGAATTCTTTCTATACTTCTGGATAACCCTGTTTACCAGAACCTTTATGATTCTTTTGTTTTCTTCTTAGATAGTCTTCTGTTTATCAAGATCTCTATCTGAGCCCAGAATTCATAAAACAGAGCAAATGTGTTCTGATCCCCAGTGAGCACTAGAAAGACAGCTCCACTCTCAAAAGCTCTATTGCTATTAATACAGGAGATTGATTTTTTTCGAAAGGGACATCACACGGCGTTGACTCACCATCTACAATCAACAGGAGGCCTTAAATCTTCCTGACGTGTGTGGTTGCAAGTCATCCTGCGCCCACTCTGTACCTGTTTAATTGGATCCAGAGATCTTTGAGGACCTGATTTTTGCACCCATTAATTCCGTATTGCCAGATGATTCACTCTTGCATTCCCGTCAGCGCTGGGGCAGAGGGGATCCATCAAGTTACTAACCCTCCACTGTGTGTCATCTGTAAATGTACTTAGCATGCCATCAACGTTAGCGTCTTAGTCATCAATAAAAATGTCAAGGGAACAGGGATATATACCAGAACACATTTCAGCACCTTAAAAACAAAACAAAGAACCCCAGAGAACCTTTAAAGATATCATTCAATCAACAAATTTTGGGTGAGTGTCTTCATATACTGTTTCAAGTACTGGGCATGTTGTGCTAAACAGAATGAACTCTCTGCCCTGACCTAAAATGTACATTCTAGAGGGTTAGCTAATCTTCAGTCACCTTGACTGGACTTAGAGTCACCATGGAAACACACCTCTGAGTGAATCTTAGGACTGTGTTTCCAGGGAGGTCGACTGAGTACGGAAGATGTACTCTGAACTCAGATGGAACCACTCCACAGGATGGGATCCTGAACTGCCCACTGCAGAAGTAACTGGCCACCAGCCTTCATCTGTCTCTGGAGACCGGAGACATAACGTGACCAGTTGCCTCACAGTCTTACCATCCTGTCTGCCCTATCATGATGGGCTATATCCCTTTTTCCCTTCAAGCGCTTCTTGCCAGAGAGAAAATTAGGATAGTGAGACAGTCAATTAAAAAAAAAAACGAAAGACAGGTAAATAACACTAAAGGTTACGATAAACATATGCAAGTAAGGGGCTGGGGAAACTTGGGGTTGAGAGCAGAGCAGGGAAGCTGTGTGGAAGCCAGATGTCCGGTGCACAGCTATCGACAACAGCACTCCTGTCTCAAATTTCCGGCACAGATTTGGCCCAAGAGATGCTCCACCATGAGCAGCCAGTCTTTATGATTCCTCAAAATCCTTTTTTCTCTGAGTCGTCACATAAAAAAAGTCAATTCAGCAAAGATGAAGAATTTAATTTGTCATGAAACAAAAAGAAAAACATGCCTCCTCAGAAAGGCTCCCATTTCTTTGTACTCACAGACTATACAAACAGTGTAAGAACAAGGCAAGTCACCAGGAGACCAGACACATCTTTTGGTGAACACTCCTGAGAGGGGACTTTTCAGAGTATTGCTTAAGGCATGCAGTGAATGGTGACAAACAAAATAACAGAGAAAAGCTTCGAAGCTACAACTCGCCTTGTTCTAAGCCCTGTGTTTTCAACATGGAGCCAGGCACAAGTTCAGTCACTTTTAGAGTTAGGGGAACTCTACAGCTCAGAGTCTGGTCAGTGAACGTCGGAAAAGAAACCCTCAGGGGCAACCTGGAAACACCTTTTGATGTTAAAGGGACTTCATACATTTTTCCTTAGTAAAATACTCTTTTGATGGGAAATTTGCCTTACAGTCTCATAATAGTATTTCTTATATTTATTTTTCTTTGTGTGTGTGTTCCTGCATGTCTTTGTGGGCACGTGGTAGGCACACATGCACTTGTGTGGGTGTGGGTATGTGGTAGGTGCACATGCACGTGTGTGTGTGTGTGTGTGTGTGTGTGTGTGTAGACTGGAGGTTGACATCAAGTTTCTTCCTTACTTGCTGTGGTCATCATTGCCATCTACGTCTTTCACGGAACATGCAGGTGCCACCACGCCCCAGGGATCCTCTCACCTCCGCCCCTGCAGATAAGCACAGCCCACTGCTGTCCCTAGCTTCTTACAGGATGTGAGGAATAAAAGTCAGGTTCTCAAGCTTGCAAAAAAGCACTTTACTAACTCAGCGGTCTCCCAAGCCCACTTTTGATATTTAGTCATTCTTCTACTCACTCGTGACTAACTATTTTGTATTTTGTGCCAAATACTTCCTTTGGTGCTAAAGAAAGATACACTAAATACAGTCCCCCAGGAAAGGGCAAGGTAAAACAATAAAGGCAGAGGTGATGATCAGGGTTTTATGAAGAGGGAGTGGACAGTCTGTGATGTCTACATAGGTAGAATATGTGTAGGAATTAGTACCCACCTGAGGCCACAGCATATGCACCTTGTGGACGTCACAGTAATAGCTCTGCAAGCTGAGCATCTGCAACCTCAAGTTGTTCCACGTAGCTAAGACCGAGAGCATCAGCCAGATCCATCAGAGGTGAGGCTGCATAGCACAGAGGCCCAAATGACTCAGAAACTTACACAGCATATTCTGGGGGTAGGGGGGACAGGCAAAGTATATGTTGGCATTTTATAAAGGCACATGTCAAGACTGAGGATTGATTTGGGATACAAACAGGGTGAATTTTGATGCCATTCATTAAGACAACAACAACTAATGAAGACAAGATGGAGGGGCTGCAAAAAGGCAGTGCCACGTGTAAGCCTTGGCCATGTTTGTGATGCCTTGAGACACAGAGCAGAGGTAGGCAGTGGATACAGAAGCTGGATGGAATAGAGTTAGACATCATCAACACAGCTTTGCTGGTTATTTTTGTCAGCTTGACACAAACCTAGACATACTTCAGAACAGGGAACCTCAATTGAAAAGTTGCTTCCATCAGACTGAAATGATCCTAGATTAGTTCCTGGTTGCTAACTGATGTAGCAGGGCCCACTGTGGGCAGTGCATTCCCTAGGTAGGTGGGCCTGGGCTGTGTATGAAAGGCAACTGAGTACAGCCAGAGGAACCATCCCAGGAAGCAGTACCCCTCCATGGGCTCCACTTCAGTTCTTCCTCCGTGTTGCTGCCTTGGCTTCCTTTCATGGTGGACAGTGATTTGTAAGGTGACATACACTCTTCCCTTTCCAAGTTGCTCTTGGTCAGTGTTTTATCATAGCAACACAGAAGCAAACTAATACAACACAGAATAAGTGGACTCATAGTGGTGAACCAAGGCAAATGAGAGTCTGGGAGGGAGTATTATGGGGGGGAAAAGACCCGTTAAAGACCCCAGAGGAAAACAAAAGCCTGAGCATGAAAACAATCCCCCCAAAAGAGCAAGAAAGCACTTCCATACAGTCAAAGCGATGGACCTCACGGGTGACCCATATTTCAGCAAGTAGGCAGGGGCCAATAAAGGCAAACACTCTTTAGACACAAAAGATAAAAGACCAAGAATCCCACAGATGCACCAGGGATTCATGACCAGTTTGGCTAAAGTCAGCTCCCTGTGAGCTTAGATATAAACGGAACCCATGCACACAGTCAACCACTTCAAACTGTTTGCTCTGAAGGTGGAAGAAGACATACCACTTCCTTAGACTTCCTCCCCACAGGTGGGAAAATGAACCACTCACGAAGCCTTCACAATAGGAAAGATCTTTAAATGGGATCCCTCCCTCACTGACGCACGGTAGGGCTTTGGGGACACATAACTAGCATGTTGAAAAGTAGTCTACCGACTAATGCTGAACTTGGCTAAAGCGTAAACCAAACCTGCCTTGTGTAGTCTCCTTCTGGGTCTCAAAGGTCCATGTGGACTTGCTGGACTAAGGCCCACTGTGATGGATGAAGGCAAGCAGAGTTCCTGAGTGGCCCATCACTGAAATGAATTCTCCTGGGACAGACCTGCTTCTCACACTCATTTTTCCCCTCTACTTTCGTGGCTCATATCATGGGGGCAGTCGGAGAGGGGAGGTTTGGTCACCTTGGAATCTGAAACAGGCAGCTGGCCCCACAGCTGGCCAGGCAGCTATGCAAGTGGGGAGCCTCTCTGAAAGCAAAATCCAGAAGCCAAAATAAACGGGTCAGGTGGAAAACAGATGACCACAACCGCAAGCATTACTGAAGGTTGGTCCTGGGGAGTGAAGGTGACCCGAGTCCACAAGGCACGCACACACACCCTGAGGCCAGGTGTGTGCTACACAGATGTGTTCCGTTATGCTGCATCTTCCCTGGCTGTTTGTGTTCTCAGGCTTCCATGATAAGAATAGAGTTTTCTACTTCTACTTTAGTGTGGGTACCAGGAGCCAAACTTGGGCCAACTGGCTTGCCCAGCAGGCACCTTTACCCACCATCACCAATATGAAGCAAAGTTCATTCACAGTCTACAAGCAGGGTTTCCATAACCCCTTCTCCTACTACCACGATCCTGAATTCCAAGAACACAGGAAGGTGTGGCCTGGATCGGCTCAGCCATGCACCTATGTGCCAGTGCTGGCTAGCCAGGGCCCACCACATCATCAGCTAGCTGCCCCAAAATGCTGAAAGGGACACAGGGTCTGATGACAGTTTCTTCCTCCTCATACAGGCCCTCCAGTCCTAGCTAAAGCATTAAGAAAACTAAGGGAGATCAAGAGGATACGAATCAGAAAGGAAGAAGTCCTTCCAGGTGATCTTGGGTTCTCTGAACTACACACAGCGCCTGAACCCAAGGGCTTACCTGTTTTCAGTTACTGACCAGAGTGTCGAGAAGAGAAAAACAGACACCCCCTCCCCCAGTGAGCTGCACAGTTACAGCTAGAGGTTTTTGTTTTGTTTTGAATCTCATTTTACTCAAGTCAATAATCATTTACCTGGTGGCTATTGCTTAAAGCAGAGTTTTCATCTAATTCTCGTTTAATAGGCCCCGGGAAGGAAAAACTAAATAATAATACCTCATTTGTGCATCAATGCTTATCTTCCAAGAAGACGCCACAGCCATCTGGACTCTCAGTGCCTGACAATGCTTTTATAATGCAAACGCTAAAAGAGGCTATTAGCATTTTACAAAGAAATCCTGGGGTGGGGGTGCACTGACAGACAGGACTGGCTCATCAGCACTTCGTTTTAAAGGGGTCCTAACAAGCTTACTTTTCATGTTTTTATTGCCTTAAATAAGCATGCTTAGAAAGGCTTATTTCATTCTTAAATTTTAAAGTGAAAAACACCTTGCTTAAATAACATAGACTGAAATACCTCTGGGTTCCTCAGATCTCATCTTCTGCACAAACCCAGATCTAAACCAATCAGTTTCCACCACCCAGCTCTGTGCTTCAGGAGTCCAGGCTTCATTTTACTCTATACTGTGTAATCTGTCACACACACGCACACACAGTGTTATGTCACAATGATCACAGCATCTTAACTGAACTTTGGAAGGACCATTATATTATACAAAATCTACAGAGATGTATTATTCGTTTTCTTCTTTTTTGAGACAGGCTCACAGGTAGAGCAGGCTAGCCTTAAACTTACTCTGTAATAAAAACATCCTCTTGAACTCCCCATCCTGGGACTGCAGGCATGCACAACTCCACCTGCAGTCACCTAACCATTCGGGAGGACCAATTTCCCATTCTCTCATGGACTCATTTATTTACTCACTTATTCAGTTCACACTCCTGACCGTTCACTCAACAAACGTGGTTGCTCAAAGCACATGAACACTACTTTAAGTTGAAAGGGTAAAACAGGTGTAAGATCACAGGCTCCAGAGACTTAGGAGCCAATGAAAGCATGGGAAGATTCCATAGCTGCTGTGGGCCTAGTGGGGGTGGATCTGGAGCTGTGGAAGCACAGAGTGGGGTGGGGATCTGCTGGCAGAGTGGGTGAAGATGGCCTTCTCCCAGGGCTGATCACTCCAGGAAGAGGCTACGGCTGTTCCTGGTACAGGGAACATGATGTGCAAAGACACAAACAAGTAGGACAGAGACGGGAATTCTCTAATCCACAGTCATATGTAGATCACATTGCTATACTCTGTATCTGTACCACGGTCCCCTGGGAACATTGACTACATATGGAATAGCATACGAAGGATGGCAGAAAATCAGCACTTCAAGCCAATCTCTTAGAGTTTGTATTCTTCCAATTTCAAAACAGCTAAGATCGAGGGCCTAACAGTTAACTCAGCCTCATGATTTATCAAATCTAGGCGGTGGCTTACCGCCCACCTCCATTATTAAGGTAATATTTTTACACTGAAATATTTCAAAGTGCAGCACATTCAAATACACTCAGCTGGGTAAGTAATCAGGTCTTTTCTGTTCTCCTCTTTTGGAGTAGTTAGGCTTAGTGCTGCCCTGTCCCAAAAAGGATAAGGGCCAGGCTAATAAGCCTTACCAGCAACCCCACATACTGGCAAGAAGTGTTAGAAATGGTTTCTGAAAACCCTGCACCATATCCCTGCTGTGATGGCCCTCTCTGGGCAGCCCTGTGTGAGAAGGCCTGCATGAACTGGCCAGAGAGAAAATGGTATACTCACTAAAGAAGTCATACAGAGGCTTCAGGAACTAAAGCCCTGAGCTCCAACTCTAGATTCCATTATCATTCAAGGAAAAGTTTTCATGTTGAGTCACATCCTTGTCCCAAAGTACTTCACTGACCTATCAGCTCCTGACCAATTTATAAAATTGCCTTTTCCTTCATCCAATTTGGCAAGCATCTATTTTCTCTCTTAAAGCTAACTGAATGCACTATCTGCCCCTATCACATCACTAAAACCAAACCATGAAGAAAGACCACAGAGCACATACCTGTGAGGGTCGAAATGACTTCTCTGTTGTCAAGTCCAAGGCCAATTCCTGGTCACCCTACCTTCCCAGCAACCTCTTGGAAGAGAGAAAATCATTGGACCCCTAATCACTTCCTCTTACAGAAGCACCATCTATACTATCTTTCACACAGCCCTGTCCTGTTTTATTGGACCCTTCTGATCTCTGGGTTGTAAGCCATCATGAGCTTGCTTGCCTTCCCTCCTTCCTTCCTTCCTTCCTTCCTTCCTTCCTTCCTTCCTTCCTTTCTTCTTTCTTTCTTTCCTTTCTTTCTCTCTCTCTCTTTCTTTTTTTTTTCTTTAGCTAAAAGCTCACTCTGGTTCCTTCCTTGGTTTTCTCTTCTTTCTTTCTTTCTTTCTTTCTTTCTTTCTTTCTTTCTTTCTTTCTTTCTTTCTTTTTCTCTCTTTCCTTCTCTCTTTCTTTCTCTTCTTTCTTTCTTTCTTTCTTTCCTTCCTTCTTTCTTTCTTTCTCTTGAAACAAGTTCTCACTCTAAGTTACATCTTTCCTCTCCTTTCTTCTTCTTCCTCTTCTCCCCTGACCCCTCACTTTGGTTTTCTTTTTTGAGAAAAGGCCTCACTCTGCCACCAAAGGCAGCCTGTAGCCCCTGCTAGCCTCACACTTACGGCAAGCCTCCTGTATCAGCCCTGAAGCTATGTTCATGAGCCACAGTACCTGGTGGCACTGCTTTAAATAAGTATCAGGGAGAGATGGCCTGAGTGGGGGAGCTTGTACCTAGCATCAAACCATGAGTTTGATCCTGCATGTGAAAAAATATAAAATTAAAAAAACAAGTAGCTGCCATAACATCCCACAACATGACATCACATGAACTCACTGCCTGGAAGCCAAAGAGGCTTTTCCTCCCGGTGAGATGAAGTTTGGGCACTGAAGGGGGAGCTGAGCTGGGCTGTCCAAAACAGGCTGTTTTTGTTTTGTTTTTGTAAAGAGTAAAAGATAAGGAAAAAGCACAATGGGGTCTGAAAAAGAGAACAGTGTTTGCCGAGGAGAACAAAGGCTGGTGTGTGAGCAGTAGTGAGGTAGGCTGTCCCTATGCTGGGACGAAGTTCGATTCATAGGTAAGACGCTTTGGTTTACACTGAGGACAGTGAGAAACGGTCAAGATTCATGAAAAGAGAAGAGCAGTGGAAAAAAATGTAAGAATCTGTGGGGAGCTGAAGGGAGAGGTAGAGAAAGGAGAAAATGGAACTAGGAGAGCTAGAGGCCATTGTTAAGAGCTACAGAGGGAACTGAGGTCTGACTCACCTCAGCAGCAGAGAGATGACAGATCCAAAAGAGGTTCAAAAGTAGCATGGAGGGCACAGACACTGATGGGACAGAGGTTTGAGGGCAGAGAAGACCATGGTGGCAGTGAACATTAGCAAAAGCTAAACCTAGGGCTGCAGAGTTGGCTCTGCGGTTAAGAGCATCACAGTTCTTCCATCAATTCCCAGCACCCACATGGCAGCTCACAACTGTTTGTAACTCCAAGACTTGACACTCTCGCACAGGCGTCCATGCAGGCAAGACACCAATGCACATAAACTAAAAATACATTAAAAACAACAACAACAAAGCTAAACTTGGGAAGGGAACTATTAGTACCGTATCAAGCTTGGAGGAACTCAGATGCTCTGTGTGAGTGGACAAGTCTGTGGACAAGGACAGAGGGCTGCATGGATGTAAGGGTCAATCACATGAGTCACCCCAATCCACACCAGAGCCTGGGGATGGCACACAATAGGCCGGAAACCTGAAGAAAAGGATGCCAAGAGAGGAGCCTGGAAAGGAGCTCTGAGAGAGACGAATGAAGAAGGGACCAGTGTCTACAGTAAGTGACATTTCATAAAAACAACAAAAGAGATCAAAAGCCCTCCCTCAGGAAGGGTGAGGAATGCCATAGGCTTTGTAATTAGAACACAGGATGAGGGGCTGGAGATTTGTAGTTGAGGGGATAGAGTGCCTGACTAGCATGCATAAAAACAGGTGTCACGGCAGTGGGTACTAGAGTCCCAGAATTTGGAGGCTGCAGAAGCTTGAGAACCAGGAGTCATGCCAGGGGTAGAGACAGGAGGTGGCTGTCTAGCCTCTAGCCACAAAGCAACTTGAGTTTTTGCATACCGGTAAGTCCAGCCAGTTCAGGGTGTATTTCCTGAGTGCTCGCTATGTTTAAAGCACCAGGCTCAGCGCTGACATCCCCTAGACAATATGCAAGGTACAACAGTATTTTAGGTGCAGCAGTGCTTTCGCTTCTTGCCTGCTGCCCCACATCTGCCTCCTTCCAAGCCCAGCTATCTGTCTCTCTTTTCAACCCTTCTGCAGTATAAAAAAACTCTTCCTTATGGCACTGTTCCCCCTAGCTGAGGTTTTCAGCTGGCCCTCAGCTTCTCCTACTATCTTCACTTTTACAAAATCACCTGGTTTAATATATATGTTTGCCAATCGGCTACTTTCCTCTAGGTATCTCTAACCTTACATGTCAAGGCTTGGCACTCAGGTGCAACTGTCCCGATCGTGTGAGCATTGTCCAGACCTAAGCAGGCACCTCCATGTCCACAGCATGGTTCCTCTTGTCACACTGAGAATTGCAGAGCTCCTCTGACAGCCACCGCCGGCTTGAGTGCTGCATGAGCAACTCAGATCTTGAGGTTTGATTTACGATTTACGCTTGAGTCAAAACCTCACCCTGTCGCCCAGGCTGGCCTGGAACTCGCTACAGCCCATGCTAGCCTCCATCGCATTCTTCCTGTCTGTGTGTGCCATCAAGCCGGGCAATAGATCTATCTGCACTCTTAAATGTTGACAAACCTCCCAAAACTTACATTTCTGCATTTAACATTTTAAAACCTATTTGCAGCATTTACTCCCCGCCCCCTGAATATTGTATTTACACATTGGTTTATTTAGTTAGTAGTAAAAGCAGCAAGTGCTGGAAAGTCAGGCAGATCTGCATTTGGCTTCTGGCTTTGTAGAGAAGCCCAGGGTTTCTTGATCCTAAGTCACCTGAGAACAGCAGGTGGGGGTGGGTGGAGCTAGGGGGTGGGAGGGATATTCCTGCTGTCCTGTCTGTTCTGTGGAGCGATCCTTAGGTGCTAACCAGAGCAGGATGGTTTGGAAGTGCTCAGAAGACAGGGTTTCTTGCTCTCCTTCTCATCTCTTGTGCCATTTTGAGTCGTTACAGAGATACACAAACCTTTCTTTTAGTAAAAGAAATGAATTCAGCCATTACTGGAGCCAAAGACAAAAATGAAGAAATACTGATGTAAGTGACCAACCACGGGTTCCGAGCTCAGATTTTCTGTGACTCAGTCTTAACTCCCGTGCTTACTAATACATAATCAGGAACAGGCACACATGGCGCTCAGGGCTTTATAACTTGCTGCCCCCCACACTGGGGAAGATAATGGATGGAAGGCATGTAGACATAGAACTCTGCACACAGTAAGAGCAATTGTTGTCATAAGTAATATGAAACCTCCCAGTAAACCAGGTTTTATTAATCCATAATTTTTATATGTAACCAGACATCCAACGCTATGTATAACACTGCCCTATGATGTATCATGTTGACAGTTAGAATCCCATGGAAATCTCTCTACAATGCCAGCTAGGATGAAGGGAGGGAAGGAGAGAAGACCCTGTGCCAAGCACTTCACCTCTAGGCCTCCAGCTTCTGCCCAAGGGGGAAAAATGTTCTACCTACCTCGGAGGTCTGGAATGAGGACTCTAAGGCTCAACTAAGGCTGAAGCACGTGGGGACGAGGAAATCAGAGTCCTTTACAAGCAGGTAACTTCAATGAAGCCCCTGCTGGCTCCTGCAGACACCAACATTCTTTCCCTAAGCAGTTAGTTTATCAATCAGTAGGGTCTGGATTTCACTTGTCCTTTCTAAATTACTGGCAAAGTTGGCAGGACCTGATAGAGCATGCCTGTAAACTCAGAGCTTGACAAGTAGGAGACAGACAGGTCTCAAGTTTTAGGCTAGTCTGGGCTCTGTAGTCTGACCCTGATTGAAAACAAAATGGAAAGAAACCAAACCAAACCAAAAACCTAGAACTTTTTTTTTTTAAGCAAAGTTGCATAATTCCAGACCTGTGGCTCTCCTCTCCTCAGCAACGCCTAATAACACACCCGTAGCTGGGGATTCTCTACGTAATGCATATGGATCTGAAGCTTTGGATCTCGTTTAAATTTAAGTCTCTCATTTGAATTGAAATTTAAGTCTCATTTACATTTACCCTTCATTCATTGTGGGCTCCCATTTCACAGTAAGTTTCTTTTGGTAAAGCTTTTTCTTTCTCTGATTGTAAGAGCTTGCATGTAGATTTAAAGTACTAAGGCAGTTTAGAATACACAGAAATCATAAAGAAAAAAAGCTTAATTCTACTAACAAGGTATTGTCACTACATATACTGTACTGCATAACTCTCCAGTCTGTCCCTTCCACCCCCGCCCCTGAGAAAACACATTTAAAAATAAGTAGCCATGGGCTGGAGAGATGGCTCATTGGTTAAGAGCACTGTCTGCTCTTCCAAAGGACCCGGGTTCAAGTCCCAGCACCCACATGACAGCACATAACTGTCTGTAACCCCATTTCCAAGGGACCTGACATCTTCACACTAATGCACATAAAACAAAGTAAAATAAATTATATTAAAAAAAATATCCAAGCCAGGCTAGACTGGTATTGTACCCAGAACTTGGGAGGAAGCAAGAGGATCATGTAAGTTCAAGGCCAGACTGGTCTATATAGTGAGTTCCAGGACAGCCAGAGCTACATAAAGAGACCCTGCCTCAAAACAGATAGATAGGTAGGTAGGTAGAAAGATAGACAGGTAGGTAGGTAGGTAGGTAGATAGATAGATAGATAGATAGATGTAACCAAATAACATTTTGTGCTGTTATAACACCTTCCAAAACCTGCTTGTTACTATGTACAATTCATACAATGGCTCCTCCTAGACTCTTAGGTTATTTCTAAGTATTCAGTATTATAAAGATTGCCTCTGGGTGGAGTGCAGGAAGCCTTGTGAAAGAGTGGAGGGAAGTATAGAAGAGCACGGAAGGGGACAGGAACTCCACCGAAGATCAACAGAATCATCTAATCTGGCCCCAGGGAGACTTGCGGAGACTGAAGTACCTACCAAGCATCAGGCATGGACTGGACCTAGGCCCTCTGCCCAGATGTACCCGATGGGCCGCTTGGTCTTCATGTGGGTTCTCTAGTAAGCAGAGTGGGGGCTGTCTCTAACAAGGACTCTGTTGTATGCTTTTTGATCACCTCCCTCTGGCAGGCTGCCCTACCAGGCTTTCGTGAAGAGGAGGCACACAGTCCTGATGTGACTTGATGTGCTGAGGTGGGTTGGTGGGGGAAGGTTCCCCTTTTCTGAGGGCTAGGGAGGGGGAATAGAGGGAAGGGGTGGGATTGGGAGGAGAGAAGGGAGGGGCTATGACTGGGATATAAAGTGAATTAATTAACGAATTAATTAATTAATTAATTAAAAAAGAATACCTCATTAAATATCCCACATTAAATTTTATGAACATCTAATTTTTTCTTTGGAGAAAGTTTTGAGAAATGAAAATCCTATGTAAAATATTAAATAGCTCATATATATTAAGAAAGTTTTCATTGTTGTTGTTATTGGCTCTTCCTCCCTTTTTTGTCCAGGTAGGGTCTAACTGTGTAACTCAGGTTGGCCTTGAACTCACGGTCTTCCAGTGTTAGCCTCCCAGTTGCTAGGATTACAGGTTTGGCCCACAATGCCTCACTGTATACTCTAAGGTTTTAAACAAGCAGTGCTCAGTTGCTCCCTAGAATCCGTATACTCACAACAAAAAATGAGTGGAGTTATTTCTTTGTGACTTTTCCATGTATTTGTATCACTTTTAAGTTCCTGCTGGCGTGTTAGGAGGCACAAAGTACCTGGCTCTCACTGATTAATTGATTGGTTGGTTGACAAGTTGAACCCACCACCTTCTACATGTAAATCACACATTCTACCAGGGAAGGGCGGGACCTGAGAGTTTCCTTGTCATTTTAGGCCCAGGGGACAGTTTCATAAATCTCTCCCTCATGGTCTCAGACAGTGCCCCCAAACTCTGTTTCAGACTTCTGCTTTCCGTTCTAGCATTCTCAGCACAAATCCTGACCTTCTCTTTGGTGGAAGGACCTGAGGTCACATGCACCTACCTCAATCTGTTACTAAGGGATGTCCTTCACTGACTAGCTTGGCCTAGGCCTCATGATTTGCCCTCTGGGCAAGAAGGTAGAGTCAGAACTCTATAGGTGCTGCAAGGAAGAGGCAGCTGGGGTGAGGCATACTTAAAAAGATGACCAAACTCAACTTCATATGGAGAAACAAAAAACCCAGAATTTCCAAAACGATCCTGTACAACAACAGATCATCTGGAGCTATCTCCATCCCTGATCTCAAGCTGTACTACAGAGCAATAGTTATAAAAACTGCATGCTATTGGCATAGAAACAGAACAGTGGATCAATGGAACCGAATAGAAGACCCAGAAATAAATCCACACACCTATGGAAACTTGATTTTTGATAAAGAAGCCAAATCCATCCAATGAAAAAAAGACAGCATCTTCAACAAATGGTGCTGGACCAACTGGATGTCTATATGCAGAAAAATGAAAATAGATCCATATTTATCACCATGCACAAAGCTAAAGTCCAAGTGGATCAAAGACCTCAACATAACCCTGGACACATTAAATTGGTTAGAAGAAAAAGTGGGAAAGACCTTAGAACTCATTGGCACAGGAGACTACTTCCCGAACAGAACACCAACAGCACAGCTCTAAGAACAATCAATAAATGGGACCTCATGAAACTGAAAAGCTTCTGTAAAGCAAAAGACACTGTCATCAAAACCAAACGACAGCCCACAGACTGGGAAAGGATCTTCACCCACCCTGTATCTGACAGAGGGCTAATATGCAGTATATATAAAGAACTCAAGAAGTTAAAAAGCAACAAATCAAGTAATCCAATT
>CM053763.1:20582839-20735470 GCA_028658305.1 Pachyuromys duprasi
CTCTGGAAATCAATTTGGTGTTTTCTTAGACAATTAAGAATAGTGATTCCTCAAGATCCAGCTATACCACTCCTAGGCATATATCCAAAAGATGTTCAAGTACACAACAAGAACATTTGCTCACCCATGTTCATAGCTGCTTTATTCGTAAGAGCCAGAACCTGGAAACAACCCAGATGTCCCTCAGTTGAGGAATGGATACAGAAATTGTGGTACTTTTACACAATGGAATACTACTCAGCAATTAAAAAGGAGGAAATCATGAAATTTGCAGGCAAATGGTGGGACCTGGAAACAATCAACCTGAGTGAGGCATCCCAAAAGTAGAAAGACGCACATGGTATATACTCTATATAAGTGAGTATATACCATAGACCTATAAGATAGGATAAAAATACTGAAATCTATACACCTAAAGAAGATAAACAAGAAAGAGGACCTGGGGTAAGAGGATTAATCCTCACTTAGAAAGTCAAATGGGATGGATATTGGATGTAGGAGAAAACAAGTAGCAGGACAAGAGCCTACCACAGAGGGCCTCGGAAAGACTCTACCTAGCAGTGTATCAAAGCAAAGATTAAGAAACATAACTAACCCTTTGGCAGAGTGCAGGGAATATGAAAGAAGGGGGAGTTAGTATGACCTGGAGAAGTCAGGAGCTCTGCAAGAACCAAATATATCAGGACACAGGAGTCTTCTATGAGACTGTCTCTCCAACCAAGGACCATGTACGGCTATAACCTAGAACTCCTGCTTGAATGCAGCAAATGGTAGCTCAATACCCAAGTGGGTATACTAGTAAGGGGAACAGGGACTATTCTGGACATGAACTCAATGGCTGGCTTTTCGATCTCCCCGTCCCCCGAGGGAGGAGCAGCCTTGCTAGGCTACAGAAGAGGACAATGTAGCCATTCCTGAAGAGACCTGATAAGCTAGAGTTAGATGGAAGGGGAGGAGGTCCTCCCCTATCAGTGGACTTGGAAAGTTGCAGGGAGGAGATGAGGGAGGGAAGGGTGGGATAGGGAGGCAATGAGGGAGGGGGCTATGGCTGGGATACAAAGTACCTAACCTGTGATTAATATAAAATAAAAATGAAAAAAAAAGATGACCAAGGCTGTATCTTTGTATTGTTATCATTGTCTGCAATCAAAAATGAAGTGTTCTGACATTCGGAGATCCATCTGTTCCCATCGACACTGCAGATGCAGACTCTGGAGTTCAAGACAGAAAAGACAGGGTCATGGTGCCTATGAATCACCTGGGCACACCATGGTTCCTAAAGGTCTGGATATTTGTGGCTGGAACCATTCCTTCCATGTTTAAGGTCAAAACGTTCTCTGTTTCGGTCTCCTAGCCTAGGTTCCAAAGATGGGCTAGACAACAAATGTCCAACTCAGCCCTTTACTCCGGTGTAGTCCCTGGCTCCTGCCACCTTCCTTTCTGTTTAGACCATTCTTTGTCTTACACAGGCATGTATTGACCAGAATTTCACTTGACCACTCTACAATGTCTTTTTCCGTTTTGCGTTTCCAAACCTCTGATGGCTTTCTCAGAGGAGCCTTCCATGGGATCACTCAAAGCTAAGCAAGAGGCTCTACGTCAATCAGCCAGTAGCTTATGTTCAGTGGCACAGGGATGCACACAACAATGTGCTGGACATTGTTCAAAATGTCATGTTGAAGGCCAGCCACTATCATCTGACCCCATCTGAGACAGTGTCCCTTCACGCACCATGCCTGGCCTTTCCAAAACACATTCCCTCTCCTTCGTTTACCCCTCTTGCTCTTGGCTTGCAATGGTCTCTTATCAACATCTTGTTTTTTGTTGTTGTTGTTTGGTTTTTTGTTTTGTTTTTTTTCTTGGTTTTTATTTGTTTGTTTGTTTAAGACATGCAGGTCTTAGGAATGTCTGATCAGGGCCTGCTGTCTACTATTTTATCCTTTTCAAATATTGCTCACTAGTGTTTGCTCATCTAACTTCCTCTTCATGCTTCACAAGACAATTTACTTCCCAACATGGCCTCCAAAGTCCTGTCTGACTCTTTCCAACATTCTGGTGTGGCCATGGGCAGGGTTACCACTGTCAGCACACAGAGTGGGCTCTTATCTGCCAGGAACTATGATCCCAACAGACCTAGCTAGCTGTGTAAGACTTCAAATTTCTTTTCCACACCCAGTTTGCAGTAGGGAGCAAAGAAATTAACAATGTTGAGCCTCCTTAGAAAATACTTCCATATTAAGCACCAATCTAGTCAATGTATAATCAGAGTTTAGAAATACAGGGAACTGGGAGACCATTCACTTGGTAAAGTGCCTGCCACACTAGCTTGAAGAGCTATGCCTGATCCCCAGAATCTACGTCTTTAAAAAGAAAGACATGGTACATATGCTGGTAATCCCAGAAATCGAACATAGAGGCAGGCGGGTCCTCGGTACTTGCTGGCCAGCCAGCTTATCCTAATAGCTGAGCTCTCGGCAACAAAGAGACCTGGTCTGGAAAAGCAAGTTGGATGTTACTCAGGGTTGACATCTGGCTTCCATACACACACACACACACACACACACACATGCATATATACCTATATACATGTACCCATGTACACATGATCACACACAAAGACATATTTCTTTTATGTGGCCTGGGGTATATAGGTCAGAGGCAGAGAACATGATTGCCATGAATAACTGTCTGAGTCTGGTCCTCAGCACCAAACACCAGGCCTGGTGGTGCATGCTTGTAATCCCAGCACGGGGAAGCTGAGATAAATGGATTGCTTTGAGTTTGAGGATGGCCTCAGCCCTGTCTCAAAAATCCAAAACAAGAACTGCATAAACCAAAATGAGGCAAAACAGCTAATTATAGTGGTTCGCACCCGTAGTCCCAAGCACTAGGGGTGCTGAGATAGAACCATGTGTTCAAAGTCAACCTCAGTGCCAAAGCACAAGACCCTGGATAGAAGAAGGATGAGGTGAGGGAGGAGGGGAATGTGAATGGGAGAGTATTGGGGAAAGGAGTTATACTCTAGGACCCAGAAAAAGCAGGTTCAACGAACCAGTTTTTATCCCACATTAGTCTGCCCCACCCAGCAGCTTACTCCTTCACCGGTATCTTTACCATGAACATAAAGAAACAAACTGAGGATGTAGCTCAGGGTCAGGGTACTCACTAGCATGCACAAGATACTGGGTCTGGTTCCACCAAACAAACAGGAACCGCATTCATTGTCTTCAGTCCTTTCCCCGGACTCCAGCTGCCTGCGGACCTTTGCCCTTACAGCACTGCTGTCATAGGTCTGAGCTCTGCGTTTGGAGATGGCCCATTTAAACAGTGCTTCCATTCACCTAACTGTTTTTCTGTGGTTTCAGTTATGCATCCAACCATTATCCCAAAATATCAAATAGAACACTCCTGAAATAGACAGTGTATATGTTTTAAATGACATTTCCTCCAACACACTGCTGTCTCAGCTATTGGCCCTAATTTATGAATTAAACTCTATCACAGGAACACATAGGAAATGGGTACAGTGCACCCAGGGCTTGTGAGGTCCTGGAACTCACTCCGTAGATCAGGCTGGCCTTCAACTTGCTACTTTCCTGAAGATTAACTTCCGATCCTCCTGTCTGCATCTCTGGAGTGCTGGGAGTCCAGCAGGAACCACCAGATTCAGCAGGAACACAAGGCTTCTAGCGTGCTAGGCAAGCACTCTATGGGTTGAGCTATAGCCCTCACTCCCACCTGAGTTCTTAGGGTGCAACCTGCTTTAAATAAAGCAAACTGGTCACACAGCCTTTCCCCTGCCTTTTGTACACATCCTTTAAAACCAGGACCTGATAGGACTGCTACTTGCGCAAGGAACTTCACTAATTTTTTTTAACAATCCCCTTTTCATTACTGAAATTATTAATTGTACAGAAGCACTCTTTCCCAGACATTTTACTCCTCTACTGCTTTCGTTCTTAGTTCTTGGCCCCACAGAGGTTCTCCTGTGTCTGCACTCTTCATCCTGTCCAGGTCTGCTCGGCGAAAGCAGAGATGCCTTCTCTGGCTATTTCCATTTCAAGGGTGCAGCAATAGCTGTTTGTCACTTCTATTTCACTAACACATTCTTCTTGGTTGGTAAGAATCAAGCATAGACTAGTACCTCCTCAATAAGGAATTAAGTTTAAATCCAAGTTGTGCCAACTTTATTTAATGTTTGCTTTTCAGCAGAATGATACTGTCAGTTGATTCTAAATAAATTAAAGTTGGCTATTACTTCCATGTTATGTTCCTATGCCACTAACTCGGTCGTCTGTATGGGAAAACATTATTGATGTCGCCATCAACGGCTCACAAGACATGCTAGAAATAGTTGATAATACATAGCCAGTGGAGGGAGGGCAGGAACCAACACCGGGGTAGGAGCACGCCATATGGCATGGGTTGTGAATACAGAGGCCAGCCTGGAATCGGAAAGCCAGGCTGTGAAAGGCCTGTTGTCCCACACCAAGGTAAAGCTCAGAAAGCTATGATTGTGAAGCAGACTAGCCTTATTCTAGCATGTTTCCCACAAGGGTCTCACGGGGAAAACACAGCATGGTGTGAGCAGTAGGATATGCCTGTGGAGAGCAGCTGGACAGGGCTGAGAGCATCGTGACATTGGGCGCTTGTGAAATAGGCTGGTGCTCAGGAAAGCACAGCTCCAGGGGAAAGGTGGTATTCAGCACAGTGACGAAGGGCAGAGGGACAGTACAAATCCAGAATTAGTGGGGGCATAATAGGTGGAACCGCCACCTGTCTGGGGTTCAAATGCCCCGGGTGGAAGGAAGCATCACGTATTTTCTTTTTTTTTAACCCGGCTACAATTGGCATTTAAGTGCCGGGGTGAGGGCTGCTGGGGAGCTGGGCCTGGAGGTAGGTGGAGCTTCACAGGCTTCCACAGCTGGTTGCTAGGGGCAACAACTGGCCAGCCGCCCTCCCTAACGCTCCTGTGACGATACTGCTTCTGCTTTTATTTTCACCCAAATGTTCCTTCTCAGGCTTGTGGGTTTGTAGACGTGTCTGTGACTTCTAGGTTGCTCTGCCTTGTCCGACCGTACTTCCTGTTGGGTGAATAAGCCGCGTGCCTTTACGTTGCCCCGCCCCCTGCAACAATGGTTGCAATTTACCAGTTGTTAACTATGTCCCAAGAAGTGGTTGCTTTATATATACTACCTTATTTTAATCCGCAACCTCCTTGTAGCTACTAATTATTATCCCCAGTCTGAATTGAGAGAACTGAAATTCATATGGTTTATATAATCAGCCCAAGGTCACCAGCTGGACCGGAAAAGAGCTTACACCTCAACTTTCCCCTGCCTGGCTGCCTTCAGCTGCTTCTAAAGACACTTCTTAAGCATTTAGAAGGTAACAAGCCTGGGCCATTCTCACTGATTTCTTTTTTCAGCTGTTAGATTTTCTAAGTAGCTACTAAACTGCCTATCAATGTTCTATCCTCTTTTATCTCCATGATACCAGGATAGCACCGTCTAAAAGCAGACTGTTATCATCTGATGAATGAATCACGACAGTCAAAAAAAAAAAAAATGGATTAGTGGGCCAGGTGTGCCATATTTAATCCCAGCCCGTGGAGGCAGAGACAGACGGATCTCTGTGAGTTCTAGGTCAGCCTAGTCCACATAGTGAATTTCAGGCTAGCCAGAGCTACACAGTAAGACCCTGTCTCAAAACAAAACAAAACAACCAACTAACCTTCGGACCAAACAAACAAACAAAACAAAACAACAATTAAAACCAATATACAGATGATTAGTGGGAATCGGGGATATAGCTTAGTTGGTAAAATGCTTGGCATTTAAGCATGGGGACCTGAGTGTGGTCCCTAATACCCAGATAAAATCTGTGCAGAGCGACACAAGTTTGTTATCCCACCACTGGGGAGGGATGAAAGGGAGATCTGTAGAGCTGATTGGTGAGCCCTAGGTACCAGTGAGAGACCTGGTCTCAAAACAAACAAACAAAAAACCCCAAAACCCAACAATAATAACCATGTCCCCCACCCCCAAAGGACCTAACTTGGATGGCACCTGAGGAGCAACATCTGGGGTTGACCCCTAGCCTCTACAAGTCCATGTACACATATGCACACACCTGCACACACAGGAACACTCTCACAAACACGCTGTGGTGGTCTGGACGAGAATGGCCCCCACAGGCTCATATATTTGAATGCTTGGTTCCCAAGTGTTAACAAATTTTTGGAAAGAATTAGAAGTTGTGGCCTTGTTGGAGATGTGTCACTGGGAGGAAGCCTTGAGGTTTTAAAACACCTGAGCAATTCCCAGCGTGCTCTCTCTGTGTCGCCTGGCTGTGACCCATATAAGCTACTGCTTTAGCACCGTGCCTACCTGCCTGATACCATGATCCCTGCCATGATAGTCATGGCATGTACAAAGCTGCAACTCCCCAATATATTATCTCTAAGTTGTCTTCGTCATGGTGTTTTGTCACAGTAGTAGAAAGGTAACTAAGACTGATTAGCATTTCTGTTTTATCTTGGTTTTGTATTTTATATTTATAAAGTCAATTAGAAAGAATTCTTTATCATATAAAACACAGTGAAGAGTCACTTAGTGATGGAGATATGATCCAAGAACTTTCCATGAGTGATTTTGTTACTTGGTAAACAGAAAGTGCTCACAGAAGCCTGTACTGTATAGATTACTATTTACCTGGGCTACATGGTATCTATTATACCTGTTTTATATAAACACACATAACACACACACATAAAACAGTCTATTGCTCGCAGGGCCATGATAAATGAAAAGTTACATTAAATCAAGCAAAAGAAAAATACGTATGAGATTGATGCTGCTATAACACGAAACATTACCTTCCAAATAATCACATTTATTGGTAGGAGAATACTATAAAATAATGAAATAACAGAAAGTATAGCATAATAAACACATAGGCTTATACCACGGTCCCCTCTAATAACTATCAAGTGTTCTGCACTGCGCAGCTGCACTGTTATACTTCCATGTGACAGAAGCGTGGTAGGCTTACCGACACCACGTCCCCCTGTCGATGTTGGCAATGCTTCCAGAGCCCGCACTCTTAAAGCTATGCTGTCACTAAGCAACAAGAACTTTTCAACCCCATCATAATATGATGGGACCATTATCACATATGGGTCCATCGCTGGTTAAAATGTTGCGACAGTCCCTGTCATGTACATCACAAGGAAAAAGTGAAACAGAGAGGACACGCTTGTTCCCCCGCAAGTCACATGCAGATCAACAGGCGTACATGTCCAAGAAAATCGAGGAGAGAAAATCAAGGTGAAAAAAAAAATAGAAACGCAGCAAATTATCGTCCTTGGAAGCCCAAATCTGAACAGCTTTTTCATAACAAGATGTTCACACTTACGTAAACCAGAGGTTGCAAAACTACTGCCCAGGCAGCCCATATGCAGGCCACACCCCATTTCTGTGTGGTTTAGAAACTGAGAATTGTTTTCACATTTTAAAAAACAGATGGAAAAATATTAAAAGAGGAATGAAACCTCATGACAAGGAAGAACTGTGTAAGAAATTCAAATTTTCTTATCCATAGTTTCACTGAAACATGGCCATGCTTATTCAATATCGCCTCTCTTCCTCCCTTCCTTCCCTGTCCTTCTTTTATCCATCTTCCTTTATAACCTGCCTTGGCGTCTTGAGTGCCTAGCTTTGGGACTGCAGGCGTGCACGCTGTACCCTGCTTCACTGAGATATTTCTTTGAAGTCTGCTTTCTTACTGCAATGACAGCACAGAGTATTTGGAACAGAGACAGAGAAGCCTGAAATATTTTCTATCTCATCTTTTGTAGAGAAAGTTTGCTAATCACTGATCATAACATGTTTGGATGTCATAAGCCTTTTAATACTGTTAAAGCTACTTCTATTACTTTAGGTTCTAAAGGGTTTTTTTTTCTCCTTTATTTGTTTCATTTTTGCTAATGTGAATGTGTACGCCACATGTGCAGAGGTGTGTTTAGGCTTAGAATACAGTGCCAGATCCTGGTGATGGAGCTAGAGGTGGCTGTGAGCTCAGTGTGGACATTGTGATTCAAAACTGGGTTCTCTGGCTCTGCAGTTCGGCGCAAGGGCTACCTCTCCAGCTTCAAGTTCCTAACGTTTCCAATTTAAGGGTATTCTCTCTTCCTTGCCCTCTCTCTCCTCAAGACGGGTTCTCACATCGCTTCAGCCGGCCCAGAGCTCCCTGAACACAATTACATTGTCTCCACCTACCAAGTGCTGGTGTTAACAGTATGCTCTTCTTCGTTTTGTTTTGTGTGTGTGATACCAGGGTTTGAACCCTGTGAGTTGTACACGCATGCTAGTTACTCACTCTTCGGACTGAGAACAACCCTGGTGCCAAGGTCAAAAATGCCCACCCGCTCAGAATGGAGCTGTTTTCTCTTCTGCTGATTTCTCTGCAGTCTCTTCTGGTGGTGGTGCCGTGAGACATGGGCACACTGAAAAGGTGAACTGTATCTAGAATAGCCTTCATGCCTGCAGTCGTCTTTCTCTTTGAGAGGAAACTGAGGCTAGAACCCAGGAACCTAAGTGTCTTCTGGAACAGTAGCAACCCCAAGTGGATCCGCAGGTGACATCCACCGACTCTGGATGTGGTAAAACAAACTGTTCTTTTTGTCCTCTGGGACATAAAATACAGAAGTGACTTAGGTGACTCAGACACAGGGAATACTTATCACAGTGTTTTGAGAAGATTCTTACTGTAAAGAAGTGTGATCCCATGAGCAATTAATCTGCCTGTTAGCTCTCAAGTAAAGAAAGTGCACAGGATTATCTGTTTCTTAGGATTCCTTGTGGTGTGCCTCAATGAATCTTATTTATTTATTTACTTACTTACTCATTTATTTTGTGGTGCTGGGAGGCAAAGCTGGGGCCTTCTGCACGGTATTAAGTTCTCATCCCGAGCTCCATCCTCAGTCTGTATTGATTACTTTCTGAAATTCAAATGTGAGTACTACAGCCTTTGACTCCGTGTGTTTCTGTCCTTCTCCCACTTAACAGAAGTTTACTGGCTGTTTATTTCATATGAGGCAGTGGAGTTACAAACATGTATAAAACTCCTAACTGCTGAAGACACTGGGGCTCAGGAGGAAGATTACTGATCTATGCTACTCTCTCTTCAGCAGTGCTGAGAGTTAACCCATGACACAGTCTCCTTTTTGTACCTTTGGCCCTGGGTTCTGATTCTCTGGGATCTGATTCTGTCTCTGTTGCCAATTTTATTTTCAATTCAATCTCTATACTTAATGTATTATTTTATTTATCTCATCTTATTTTTGCCCACCCTAGGCGATCTTCTAAGTTCACAAATGCAGTTCCTGTAGTTCTCCGGTCCTCTCTCCAAGCCTACAGAAGATATGTTCACTGGGGCATCTTCCCAAAGGCATCGTCACAGGGACATCGTGTTCACTGGGGCATCTTCCCAAAGGCATCTTCAACGGGACATCGTGTTCACTGGGGCATCGTCACCAGAACACTGTCACTAGGAGAGAACTTCTAATTGTCTCCTCAGTCCTGTTCCTGTGGCAAGATCCCCGTCTTAGCCACTGACGACCCTGCTCACACATCTGATCTTAGAGGGATCCTCAAGTCCACTGTGACAACAGTGTTTCCTTCTTCGTGACTCACTGTGTCCTGTGGATCATTGGTTATTTTAAACAGCTCTGTGGGCTTTGGTCATCACCATTGGCACCTGGCAGCCACTCTTTCACACGTCTTTGAAACACCCTTCAAACTAGTCTCTCCATGTGTGTTCTTGGACTGTTCACCTTGATCTTCTCCTTGATAATGTGTTTCAGACCAAAAATGGACATCTTCTTCAAAAAACTGGCAGCAAAATACCTGTGTTGTTCTTCATCCACTTAATTTTTATTACTTAGTAATGTATTGAGACTCTCAGCTGCCGTCGGTGTTCTGAAAGTGTCTCGAAAACTTGAACAGCTGTCTACGTTTCCTTTTCATCATCCCCACTGTTCTGCACTTGACCACTTCTCTATCGGTGGCTTTTTCAGTATTTAATGTCTATAAATAATGCTTTGGTGAAGGTCCTAAAAGAGTCATCCTTCAATGTATGTGTGAATCTTTGGGTAAAGATATAAAAGTAGATTTGTGAGGTCAGAGGCTTTGTATGTCTGAAAAGTGTTAAGCACTGCCAGGATGCCTTCCACAGAGGACACACCAACTTTCCCTCCCACCCACTGAGAACATGGCCGCTTCTCCATCTGCCTAGACACACAAACACTTGAAAATTTATCTCATCGCATTTGCAACGGACACATTTCCTGTGTTAAGAAAGCAAGGAAATATTTTAACATGTTTTAAATTTCTTATGTATTTCTTTGGTTTCAGTCTGGTTGTCATTCACTGGGCCCAACTTTCCAGAACTTTGGTTTGGTTATTGATTTCATCTGGAATGATTGTAACTTCTAGGTTCAGTCAGAGATCCTAGTATTTCTGTGAGCCTACAAAAGCTTGGAGTGTTCAGGGTTTTATGGCTATTTCTAGGTATGTATGTATGATTGTATGTAGACTATATTTGAAGTCATGGTTTCGTCATGTTTTTATTACTTAGTTATTTGTTGGAAGGAGACCATACTTGTGCTATGGCATGAATGGAGGTCAGAGGACGACATACAGGAGTCGGTTCTCTCTTGCTGTGTGGGTACCAGGAATCAAACTCAGGTCATAAGGGTTGTAAGCAAGTGACTTTAATCACTGAGCTGTCTCAATAGCTTCTCACTTTTTTATTCTAGTTAATATAAGTAAGTACCAAGAGTTACATGACAGTTATGAATCGACCTGAGAACGCTCGACTTCCTGAAAGAGCTTGGTAAGCTCTTTAACCTCTACCTATACCATCTCATTTCGTTTACCTAGCACCGAGTACTAACTACAAAGCGGGGTTCAGAGAAGGTCAAGGCCCAGGGTAACAGAGCTAGAAACTCTTCTACTTCTGAAACCCTAAAAGCCTAGTGCTTCATCACCAGTGATCATTCTTCAATACATTGGATGCTGGGTTTTTTCTTTTCTTTTTGAGACAAGAATCTCCCCTATACATCGGGGCATAGTGGTGCACACCTCTAATCCCAGCACTCAAGAAGGCGGGAGGTGAGTTCAAGGCCAGCCTGATTTACAAAGAGAGTCCAGAACAGCCAAGCCTACACAGAGAAACCCTATCTTGAAGAAAACAAAAACAAAAACAAAGAAACAAAAAGCATCTTCCTTTATATCTTACATAGCTCAGAGTGGCCTTGCACCATACATGCCTCTAGAAGGTGGTTCTTGGTATCTCTGATTTGCACTAATCTGTCACTCTCTTCTTTCCACTCTATAACACCCAATGGACAGTGCTAAGATCCAACTGTGTGGCAAGAATCTTCTCTGGGGTTACGTTTCAGAGGCTCCCAACTATACACCATACAGCAAACGGTAGTATGGCTTAGGTAATAAAGTTCTATTACTGTGAAAAACTGCACAGGGAGGTTAGAAAGGTAGAGAAAGCCCTCTTGGAGAAGATGATGTTCAAAGAAAAACAAGAACGATCGAAAGAGTATCCCAGGAAAAGAAAACATCTGGTGGCTGGACCCTGACAGAGTGAGCTGGAGAAATGGTCTAGATGCCACATAGGGCGTGGAATGCCAGGAAAGGATCCTGGACTGTATTCCAAGTACAAGATGATATGGGAAAATTCAAAGGAAAGAAACCATGTGACACTGACTTACATCTCATGATACCTGGCTTGAATCACTGGTCTAGCTGGGCTGGAGATAACAAGAACAATCATGGAAACAGGAAAACCATTAGAACAGTGGTTCTCAACCTGTGCGTGTGACACCTTTGGGGGTTGGATGACTCTTCCATGAAGGCCCACGGGAAATATCAGATATTTACATTTCCATTCATAACAGGAGCAAAATTACAGCATGAAGTAGCAATGAAAATAATTTTATGGCTGGGGTCACCACAACATGAGGAACTCTACCGAAGGGTTGCAGCATTAGGAAGGTTCAGAATCACTGCATTAGAGCCCCGGCAGGTGGCACACACTTAGAATTTCAATGCTCAAGATACTGAGGGAGGAGGATCACAACTTTGAGGCCAGCTCAGGCCACACACAGTGAGCCTCTTGTCTTAATTATTATTATTGTAAGAAAGCCGTAGTATGAGCATGAAGAGAGGATGCTGTTTTGGATTAAGCTGGTAGCAAAGGAGATAGAAACGTTTGAGAAATGTTTTGGAGGTAGAGCTGCCTTGAAGTCCTCATGAATTGGACACGCAAATTGGGGAGACAGAAGAACCAAGAAGGTCTACACATTTTTTTTTTCAACTCAAGTAATTGGTGGTTGGTGATGCTAGTTAATTTAAAGAAGCCCAGAGAAACCTAGAATTCTGTCCTTTCCTTTTTTAAAAAACTATATACCTTTAGCCTTGCTGACCACAAACTCGAACACTCTCTTAATGCCTTCATCTCCTCCACATGCCCTTTAGTCCTTCCCACCTGAATTTCCTCCAGCTACCTCCTCTGCTCTTATGCTCCCCTCCCCAATCTATCCAAGTCTAGTTGCTCTTTCTTCCCCTGTACCCACATGCTAAAGCCAAGCATGTTTTGCGGCTAAATCCAAGGTTGCTTCAACTCTCCAGCGTTTGGTGCTATCTTAATGTCCTCCCAAAGCACCTTCAGCTCCTTGGTCCTTCTCTCTTTACCTGTCCTGACACCTCACTAGCACTCTTCCTTCCTCGCCCTTTTACGCAGCATTTCCATAGAGCTTATGTAGGTCAGGCCCTCATCTTGACCTCTCTACCCTCTCTTCTGGGGATGCCCTCTGCAGCCACAAGCTCATTGCGATGACTCCAACACAGATGTCTCCTGAGTTTCTCCACATCCTCTGGAAAGCAGCGCCTAGCTTCACTCTGGAATTCCCATGGACGCTTCAACTTTAGAAGGTTTAAAATTAAGCAAATGCTGTGAGCTCTGTGGCTTGCTTTTCTTTCTAAGGTCTCTATGTTGCTGACTGATACCTCTATTATCCTGCCATCTTGCTTACAGAAGGCATAATTCTCCCAGCATTTCTCAATCATGCAGAGAAAAACTGATACTCAGACTCACTTGACTTAGTTACTGAGTCTTTTCTATTTCCTCTCTTGATGTCTGAGTTTAAGAGGTTCGCATCCCCCCCCTCTTTTTTTCTTATGATGCTAGAAGAACCTTTAGTCTAGTTCCCTGGCTTATGGTGTCATTAATAAATTCTCTTTCTAAAATGGCCATTTGATTATGCCAGAATGTTCCTTAAACTTAATTAACTTAAATTAATCCAGGTTCGGTTCCCAGTGCCCACATGGTGGCTCACAACTGTGGATAACTCCAGTTCCATGGATATCTGACACCCTCTCCTAACCTCCTGAGGCTCTTATATGCACTTGGTGTACATCCATACACTCAGGCACACACAAATACACATGCAATAAATAAATATTTAAAAAATTAATCATCAGCTTTCCATTGGCCTCAGGGTGAGTCCACACTTCTTAGAAAGCTAAGGCCTGTTTATCTTTCGGATTTCTGCCATACATTCATGCAATGTAAATATTTGTGGAGCATCTTTTACTTGCTGGACACCGCCCTCTAGGCCCAGTGTTTGGGTGTGCCTTTTTACCTGAAGGTCTTGACATGCAGTGTTTTGAAGGGTGGGGGTCTGGAACATCCCTCCCTTTATTTTGTCCGCACATCCGGCTTACTTTCACTCACCACTGCTATCATAAGCGCCCTCCTTTGAGCTCTCCTGTAGATATCACCTCACTACTGTAACATCAACTGTGTTTTCACTTGTCTTTTTGTTGTACTAAAAGATCCTGCAGGCACAGGCTGTGTTTTATTTATCTTTGTATTTTTAGGGCCACTGCAAGCACTCAATAATGAATTGAGTAACAGAGTTGGGTTTCAAAGTCAGGACTTTTCTTTCCAGCACAAACCTCACATTTCTTCACATTATTTTTTTTTAATATCTTAAATTGGAGCGATTCTAAATTATAAATATGCTTTTATCTGTTGCTAATTAACACAGGCAAACAGATGTTTGGCTCCATCAGAATCCAGCTGATAACTGTTTTTGGATAGCCCTTCCTCCATCATTCCACCACTGTGCTCACTGAGGCACGGGGGTTAACTGCATCTGGAATATCTGCAAGGCCTTTCACTAGTCTTGCAAACTTTTGTACTTTATAATCTGTTGCTTCTATAGCACTAAAAGAGAGAGAAGAGATGCATAGGAAACAATGCAGATCTTATTCATGTGGCAACCGACATTAAAACTCAATGCATCAACAATAAATCATCTTTCACATGAACACCCCTCCAACATCTCTTAGGTAGTCATTAAAGGTTGAATGTAAAACAAAACAAAACATCAAAAAACAGCTAGGGGCTGGAGAGATAGCTCAGCTGCTAAGACCACTGGCAGTTCTTCCAAAGGACCTGAATTCAATTCCCAGCACCCACATGGCAGCTCATACCTGTCTGTAACTCCAGTTCCAGGGCATCTGACACCCTCATGCAGATATACATGTAGGCAAAACACCAATGCACATTAAAAAAAACACAAAACAAAACAAAAAAACAAAAACAAAACAATCACCTTAACGATTAAAAATTGCAATGAAATGCATGGAAACATTGAGATCTTTTAATAAGCTTCCATAAGGATACGGGCAAAGAAAGACCCAAGATGTCTGCCTGAGCCGGTGCACAGAAGCGGAAGCCAACATTTCCTCAATGCCATGTGTGCTCTGCTTCCATCAAACAATTATCTCCATCAGAACCCACTTATTTACAGTCTTATCTTTCGGCTATTGCCTTGCTGATATTCTTGTTATAAAGAGGAAGGAACTGGAAGCAAAAAATATAAAAAGCAAGGCAGCCTTATCAGGGACATAAGGGGATCAGTAAAAGCGACATTTGGTTCACAAGGTGATGGTGTTTCCTATTGGTAAAGCAGCCTTGCAATCACACTTTGTCCTCTCAGGGCCACAATGCCAAGCCATGCTTATTTGTCCTTCCTGGGCCTGGAATGCATTCAATTCTGTGCCGTATTTAGTCAAAACGATTCCTCCAGCGTCAACGTGAACTTTCTTATGCTTCATTTTGGAAATATCATACTTAAATATTTTCTCTTCTTGAGTTTGTTTTAGTTCCAAAGCTGAGGAATGAAGATTTTTTGGGTGGGGGTGGGGAAGAATAGGTTTTTCTTGGCTTTACATGTCAAGAATGGCTTTCCTGAATGGCTAATAAAGTAGCCTGACAGTGCCTTAACCCTCCTACAATGATGTTTTCCATAGGAATTAGCATTTAATTGGGATAATTTGTTTTCAACGGAAAGCAAAGATTCTTTTCCAAGAGGATCAGCATGATAATGTCTTAGCAGCTAGTGCACGGAGACCAAATATAAACCAGTTCTGAGAAACAGGAAGTGAACCTGACTGGTCTAGTCTGAGTGTCCCTGGCAGTGACGCAAATACAGAAATCAAATTAGGGAAAAAAGGTACGTGGGTGTGAGGCAGTCGATAATAATCCAGGATGCTACAACACAAGCAAAGAAGCCTTCAGCCAAACGCCATTCATGTTAATAACACCCCGAGCAGTTTGATTTCCCTGGAACACACTGCTGATTAGTGAGCGGGATGAGCTTGAGTTCCCTAGCAACCGCATGTGCTTTTGAGACAGTCATTAGCCTTTCCGTTAATCCCCTCAGCCCCTAACTTCTAAATGTCTGACTGACATTACAGTGTTTCAGAAAGTGCTTCTTGAGATTTCTAGGAGGAACATGAAAAGGAATAAAACAGAGATAGCAATACTAATAACAACAATAGTAACAGCAGCTGCCCTGAGAACCGCAGGCAGGTGAAAGAGGAATGCCCCTATGTGCCCAGGCTGTCTCTACAGTCCATTGCTCTCAAGTGTATGTTTCCAATTCCCCTGGGGGGAAAGGAGTAACGGAGGTGAAATTGTCTCCTCTTGTAACACCGGGCAGTGCTGTGTCTCTCAGAAGCAGCCCTCTGAAGGCAGTATGAGCCCTGAAGTGCACAGGTGGCCGCTTGGATAGTGGCTTGGATAGGGCAAAACACACCACATTTTCTTTCTCCTTTAAGCCCCATGAGCCCCATGAGCTACCTTGGTAGCTTGGAGGGGGGCGTCCTATTGATTGTTTAATTGCACCAGAGGCTGCTTGCGCAGGGCCACTGGCCAAGTTATTTTTGTGGCTAAAGTGAGGTTGGGCTAGTTTCCCAGCCTTTCCCCTAGATTTGAAGACAACTCAGAAAGTCCAGAAAAGCTAGAGGAGCCCCGGGTGTGTTGGCCTTTGCTATTCAAGGGTGTCCTACAGCGCCAGGGCTGCTGGGATGAGGTTCCTGCAACCTCGAGCTGGGTCCTGAGTTCGGGATCCACAACTCCACCCACCCTGTGGCTTGGGACAACTGTCGGGCATTAGACAAATAGTTCTTCTTGCTGCTGCCGCCTGGCTATCTTCTACGGCCTGGGTCCCTATCAGGTGGACACTTGACGCCTTGGGGCCCGGGTGGCTCCTAGTGCTCCGTCCCACCTAACCCTCCTGCGCGTTCCCTTCCCAAGGCGACCACCTGCGCCGCCCCCCACTTACCCTCTGCCCCGCGGGGAGGGCCCCTCAGAATCGCGGAGCCCTCCCTGTTCCCGGGAGGCTCAGGGGGAGCTCGGTGTTTGCCTCCAGCCCTTCTCTACCGAGGATCAGGTTCCTCCCCTCCTCCCCCTCCAGCTCCGGCCGCCGCCGCCTCCTTCTTGCATGACACAGCAGAACCGCGGCTGCCGCAGCAAGTCCAAACCATCCGCCCAGGAAGCGCCGCGACCCGGGCTTGGGAGGAGCGGAGGGGACAAGGCAGGGGTCTAGTCCAGGGGCAGTCTTGGCCCCACTTACGCCCTCTGTGCCCTGGGCAAGCCAACGAAATGAGGTTCAAGCTGACCAGGCCGAGCCGTGGAGGAATGCTTGGGCTTGCCCACAGAAGGGATGGGAGCAGAGAGGAGGGGGTGAAGGAGACCCCAGTAAAGGGCAGGACATTTCAGGTGAAGAAAGGTAAGAGCGCTGAAGGCAAGGGCCAGGCCATGGAGATCAAAGGAGGGCAAAGAGAGGTAAGGGGCAGAGCTGCTGAGAGGCGGCAGCTGGTGGCGGGGCTGGGGTTACGCATTTGGGAAGGCCTTAGCTGAGTTGGGAGGTCCAGGCAAAAGAGGGGTAAAGAATGGAAGAAATAGACTTGAGATTGGGGGGTCAAAAGGATGGGGGTTAGTAGAATTAGAAGGGGTATAGCACAATCATGTATCATAACTGATGAGGTAAAAAGACGTACAGCCAAGGCCAGGCTTTGGTAGCTCATCTGCCATCCCACTCTTCGGGTTAGGAGTTATTTTTCTTTTTCACAATTCTGCCAATTTAGTTTTCCTTATAAAGATGGAAAAGCCTGAACCAACAGGGAAATAGCAATTTATCTTTGATTTATAGGATAACATTTCCTTGGTACATAAAAATTTAGAAACAGAATTGAAATTCAAAGTAGACACCCCCTCCCATTTTAACAGAGTGTGCGGTTTTACTGCAAGTCAGTAAGACTAAGTGCCTCAAACTGTTAGCCTGAACCCATCAGTGGGCACCAATACGCTTCCAAACGTTAATACTTGGGTTAAATGCGAGCAGAGGGGGCAGAATTAGTGGTTTGGAATCCCACGAGAAAGCACATGCTTGCTGTCTGTCCACACATGTGCATGTGTATGTATGTATGTCTACGTGGTTTCCAGTGCGTAGCATGTAGTATGATTAAGGGATAGGCATGTTTTCCCGACCATGTTCTTTCCAACCAAGCAGGCACTTTACAGCAGGCATCTTGTGACCCTTTTAAAGAACGTGGTCAGAAGAGTAAAGCCCAAACCGCCACTTTGGTTCTGTCTGTACCTTACAGGTCATAGCTTCCTACCTCACTTCCTGACACAAACAAGTTTTTACTGTTGTCAGCAACACAGTCCTGACAGAACCGCGGAAGACAGCAAGTGCGTTGCATTTTGCCCCTTGAGAGCAGCATCAACAGTTACCGGAGGAATGTAATTCCAGAAAGCTCCGAAACTGGTAGTGATGGGAATTATGGACCAAATGCCTGATGCTGGTTGTTACTGTCTGGGCATTTCTGTTCTACCAGCGATCTGCGAGGGAGCTGACTGAGGGGACAAATCTGGTGTTTCGTTTTTGACTTTGTAAAATTTAATCAGGTCTGATAGGAAACTCGCAGCTCTTGGGGGAAAATAAAGTAGGAACCACGAAATGTCATTTTAACAGAGCGTGGGCTTGGCGACTGCAGGAAAGGATTTAAGGACGCTCCTGTTCCGCTTTCTGTGTAATGAGCACGCACCGACGCCACAGCTCCCGGATGCAGTGGCTCCTTATCTGGGCTTCTGCAGCGCCACAAGCCCCTCTGGGATGCTTCGAGGGGCTCCCGGTGGGTGGTGGTGCGGCCGCTGCGGCCGCCGCCTGTCCTGCCGCTGTTGTTGCTGCTGCAGTCACGTGGGAGCCCCTTTAAGTTTCCATAGAGAGGCCTCTCCGGTGTCACATGATGGACATGATATAATGAAACAACACCGCGAAGAGGAAAGCATTAGCGGAGCCCACGGCTACGAAACAAGTGCGTGAGAAGAGGTGGGAGAAAGAGAAACTACGCCACCTCCCCTGCAGCCGAACGCACGCAGCAGCCCGGCGTGACAAGTGGGCGACGCCGGGGGCAGGCGCGGGGGTCCGCGGCCCGCCCGGGGGCCCGCTCGCCCACCGCGCGCAAAGCAACTTTTAGCCGGCAGCCCCGCACCTGTCTCCGCTCCGTCGCTCCCCGCCACCATCCTGGGAAAATTCTAGAAGACGCTCTCGGAGCCTACGTGCGCATCATTTTCCTCCTCGCTCCGGGGGAAGGAACCAGAGAGCGAGCCGAGCGGCAGTGCGCAGCCCGAAGGTAAGTTCTTTAGGGTGGGGAAACGGATTCAGCAGGACTCGGGGACGGGAATTTTGGGGTTCGACTCCCACTTCGGGAGCGGAAAAGCCGTCCCCTCACTCCCGGTGAGGCAGCCGGGTCCCGGTGGCTTCTGCTGGCGTCCACCCTCCTCCCCGGGCCCCTCGGCGTCCCCCGCCAGGGCCCTGCGGCTGCCGGCCAGGATGCTGGGCTGCGAGCGAAGGAAGGTAGGGCCGCTGCGTGGAACGGGCTGGTCGGAGCTATTGCGCCATGTTTGTGTTGCTAAGAGCACTTTTTTTCCCTCTGCGGTGGCTTGATGCCACATGGCTCCTCCGGAGCTGCTGCCGGGTTGAGAGCGAGTGGCTTTTTTTTTTTTTTCTTCAATGTCCGCATTCCAGCTAATGTTGCGCAGATAAAATTCAAACTTGAGGTAAACAGACGAGGAGGAGGAGGAGGGGAGGGACCGGCGGGGGGTAGGGGGGGAAGGGAGGACTGTTTCCATTTCGAGATCCCACCTCTTCACTCAGCGGAGACCAACATCCCGAACCTGGAGGCAGCTCCATTGGCTCCCACGCCCCCCCACCTCCGCTGTCAACAAGAAGTGAGGGCCGGGGGCGTGCAGAGGAGAGGGCCGCGACGTGCCGGTCCTCGGGGGTAAGAGGCAGCTCGGGGAAGCCGGAGCTTTGACTCCGGGGAAGCAGGATGCGTCCTCACACTCTGGGGACGGGCGGGGTGGGAGGGCGAGGGATGCAGGTCCCCTTCCCGTGACCACCCGATGGTGTCCCCCCCCCAAACAGGTGCCCCCACAGGTGAGGTGGGTGGGGCCCCGGCGTCCAGAAGTCGGGTTACCCAGCAGGTGTGTGGGGTGAGCCTTTGATTTGGTAGGAGACCGTGGGGAGGCAAAGAGTGCGTAGGTAGCGCGGAGTCCAGCGCGGAGTGTTTGGGCGGGGGTTGGCGCTGTTAAAATAAAAAGAAATCAAGACCCCCCCCCAACATGTCTGTTCAGCGCGCAGCCGGGCTGCTGCGTGAGTGCCGAGCCGAGGGCAAGCTTCGTCATGTGGCCCCGCAGGCTTCTGACAGCTTGGAGCCATGTCCCCCGCCCGCGCGCGCCCGGGGCGGAAGGTGTGGGCTGGGTGGTCCGAGACGGGTGACGTCCGAGGCGGGTGGGGACGGGCTGGGGAGCGCCGGGGTCCGCGGCGTGTCGGGGCGGAGGCGGCCACGTGAGGGGTCCGCGGCGCCCGAGCCGCAGGCCGGGGGCGAAGTCGTGACGGGGTGACGCGCCGGGGCCGCCGGCCGCCCACGCGGGGCCGCGCCGCGGTGGGTGCGCGCCCGCTCCCGGGAGGCCGTTTCCGGCTCGGGCCCGAGCGCGGCGGTAAACAGGGTGGCGCCCTCTGCCCTCCCGCCCCCGGCCGGGCGGAGGCGCGCGCTCGCGGCGGCGGCGGCGGCGGCGGGGACGCGCGCGCGCCCCCGCCCGGCCCGCCGCCTCTGTTTTTGTTTTGATGGAGCCCGCGTGCAGCTGGCGCGTGTCGAGTCACGTGCCGCGGCCGCGCGGGGGCTGGGCGCCGGCGGCCGGGACGCGGGGAGGGGTCGCGGACCCCCGGACAGTCCGGAAACTGCCCCGGGATGCCGTCACGGGGGGCCGGGCGCCGCTGGTCCCCCGGGGCACGGTTTGGGGGTCGTCGTCACCGCATCCCTGCCGGCCGGCTGTCCCTCGGGCAGGAGGATCGGCCGAGGAGCGAACGGACCTCAGGTGTGTTACCAGTGGGCACAGACGTACCTACGCCTGGCTCTTCGTGACCAGGCTGTAATCAGCCCCAGAGCTCTAAAATTCATTCCGATACCCACTCCATTGCCAGGGAGCTGAAATCCAAAGAGTGGACCGAGGGCCATTTTCCTCAGCTCCTTCTCCAGCATTGTGACGCAGTAGGAATAAAAACTGATAGGTAGCCAGCTTGATAGACTAGATGTTGAATCACCCGTATTTACGCCTCAAAGTGAAGCATCGCCCCAGCAGTTAACATGTCGATCTGTCAGTACATGGTGGGGGGGGGGGATCTGTCACTATATGCCAGACAGGATGACTGCGCAAACATGGCGATAACCTGGAGAAGTAACAGTTTTACATTTGGGGGAATGGAAACGCAGGAGGTTCTGGCAGAGGCGATTCGGGAGGACTCCCTCAGTGGTACCAGGCCCCAGAGCACAGTTATTGAAACCATTAATTGGGAGTTGCTTGAGGGATTTTCACCTTTGTTAAGACACCCCCCCCCCCCCCCGTGCATGTTAGCCCGAGGGCCCAAGAGTGTGTGCTTGGATTTCTGCTGTTAAAGTTTTTATTTGGAAAGGTTCCTTTGTTTGAAAGGGAGAACCATTTTGGTAAATTCATTAAGGCCTTCAGACTACAGGGAGGGCTCTTGGCAATTTGAAGTTAACAGGTGGATCCCTGGAAGTATCTTCATATTTGTTGTTGAACATACGAGTAAACTGAGGAGTCCAGAAGGATGCGTCTGTGTTCCATCCGTGTTCTTAAGTAAAGACGCCATTACGGTCACAGTGTGGATGTGACCGAAGGTGTCCCTGTTGAGTACAGTGTCCTGCCATGAAAATTGTGGAGGAAGCACACACTCTATGAAGTGATAGGCGTTTTGATTTTTACGAAAGTCTTTTTTTTAATTTGTTTTTTTTTTTTGTTATTGTTTGTTTATGTAAGCGTGGTGGGAACGGTTTTGTGGGGGTTCCGGTACTTGGTTGGAAAATAGCTTGCTGATAGCCAAGGAGATAAATGACACGGTAAACGGAAGTCTCTTTCAAGTGCGCAGTTTTAATTCTAATAATCTTGTGATTATTTGCATTATCCTTGTTGTGTTTTGTGTCCTAAAGAACTCTTGAGTGTGCACACTAATGTTCGCCACCAAATAGTGTTTGCTGTGTGGTGGACATGGGTAAGTATAATCTGAGACCGAGATGTAAAGGTTGGTGTTGATACTCCTTGCTGAGCCCCTGGAAGACCCACCCAGGCCAACCCATCGTAAGCAGGAACCTCTCTGGTCTGGGATAAATCCTTCTCCAGGGTGTATTGTGGCGTTCCTCCCTATCTGTCCCAGTGCCTTCGCCCCGAGTGTGGTCAGACCGTCAGGCGCAGTGACCTCAACCTTCCTAATGCTGTGACCCTTGCTACAGTTCTTCATGCTGTCGCCCCCAGCCGAAAAAATATTTTCGTTCCTGTTTCGTAACTGTAATTTTGCTAATGTTATGAATCCTTACTTAAATATTTGTACTTTCCAATTTTCTTAACCCCTGTGAAAGGGTCAGTTGAACCCAAAGGTGTCGGGACCCACAGGTTGAGAACTCAGGGCTTGGGGTCTTTTTGTAGACCCGTTATGAGGATTTGTCTGCTTTTGGGGCATCTTCAGGAACTTTTCATGCCCTTTTTTCAAGAACTTTTCCTTCAAAGTTGATTTATTCATGTGTGTTTATGGGTGCTTGGTCTGCAATGACATTTGCGCTCCAGGCGAGGGTATTAGAGCCCGTGGGACTACAGTTAAAGACAGTCGGTGAGCCGCTGTGTAGGTGCTGGGAGTTGAACTCAGGGCCTCCGGAAGAGCACCAGCACTCTGAACTGCGGAGCCATCTCTCCAGCCCCAACTTTTTTTTTTTAATGTATTATTTCTTGTGCACATGCCTGGCTTATTTTGTCAGATACAGCTTATTACATTACTCATCACATGTTAGATGTCCTTAACAAAAAATTGGGCTCTTCAAAGTTAGGATTTTTTTTTTCACTCAGTGTGTCAGTGGCATACCCTGGCGTTAAATCCTGTGCGTTGGTCCCTGTTAAATTCTCACGTATTTGCTTCTCACGACCACATTCATTCTGAAGAGCGTCCTTACCATCTCTGATAGGAGCTGTCAAATGCTGGCACATACCCTTTTGCGGAAAACTCAAAATGCGGTACCTCTAACACATTCTTGTAAACGGAGTAAAAAGGGTGACGGATTGACATGCAGTGATTTTCACTTGTTTTCCAGTGTCCTCCTTTCTTGGCCCCTTGGACAGTGGCTTTTTTACTAATGCGTGCTTAGGAGAGCTGCCGTGGCCACGTTCCCCTTATTAGGAAAGAAAGAAACGGTGCACATGACCAGTGGGTGTGCTGCTCTGTGCCATGGTGGGGCACAGAAGCTCCATCAGGTTTCATTACACTGTAATTTTCAGATTTAGTGTACAGAGGTATGTGACAGCCCCTCTGCCCTGCGGGGCTTTCTCAGATGAAGCAATTTTTAAAGCAGTATGTTACCTGATTGAGGCCCTCAAGCATCTTACATGTGGTTTGTATGATGCAGAAACTGAACTTCGAGTTGAGCCAGACGTATCCACTGGTGGCTCAGTATGGGATGGCATGAAGGATTTGCTTCTCTTTGAGTCTAACATGTAACAAGCAAACATTTAAAGGTAGTATGCCTTTAATGGAAAAACCTTGATGATTCTAGGGCATTGGCACAAATGTTTCTCATTCCTAGATTATAGGTACTTGCTGGCGGTATTTTTTTTTCTGACCTGGATGAGGCCTTTAGCTACAGAACATCTGTGTTGTTACATAAGCGGGTCTTGTACTGTTTGTGGTCCCTCCCTTCCAGGAGCCGAGTGGAGAAGTTGGGGATTGCTATAATGATAAGTAATTATTTACAAAGGATGGGAGTAATTGGCGCATAAGCCAAATGAATGCCTCACAAGTTAGATTGGTTGCTTTGTTTTTCTGTTCTCTCTCTCTCTCCTTTCTTTCTGTGTTATGAAGAACCGGACAGGGTTTGTCTTGCTTAGTGGAGAGTGTGGTATCGAGAGCTCTCAGGTACTCAGTTAGCGGTGAGGTCACTTCAGCCCAAAGGGCATGCTGGAGAGAAGACTGAGGACGGGTACTTTGATGTCCCAGTTCTTCCCCGGCATCTGGTTAAGTGTGACCTTGATCTTATGGCAGTTATCCCTATTTGAGGACAAATTTAAAGTCACAAGATGTGACGTACAGATCAGAAGGAACTATAAACACAGAGAGAAGGAAGTGTTTACTGTGGCTCTGTTGTGACTGTCCCTGTCCTGCATTGGAGAGCACTGGTTATTTGGCTGAAAAGACGACAGGAGCTGCAGCCCCAAGCATCACGTGACACTGAGAAAAGCATTTCAGTAAGAACGAGAATGGAGTCTTTATTTCATGACCCTTCAGCCTTCGTCTGTGCTAGTCAGACACCTCGGAATCTTCTCCAAGAAACTATTTAAGTAGAAGCAGAAGCAACTGTTTAACGATGAAGATGCCTGCTAAGGACTACTTACACTAAAAAGGTAGAGGACGCGTCGTTAGAACAGGGGCTCGAAGGTGGAACTCTGCTCTTCTTACGTGTGACGCACTGTGTGCTTGGTAGGCAGTGCAGATGGCGTACATGTGGAAGTGTGGGCAGAAGACAGTTCACAGGCCACTCTCCGCTGTGTGTCACGTGGACATTGTTGATGCGGTCATGTATGCCTGGGTTTTAAAAGCCTGCGTTTTTCTGTAGCTTTTAGAACTCCAGATGTCAGGGCCTGTTAGTCTGCCCCACTCTATGTTCTACAGTGAAACTAATTTTACTATAAGTACAGAACATTAGGAAGTATAAACCTATCCCTCAAGACAAATCAGAAGGCACAGAGAACATTCCAAGGTGAAATAGGAACTGGGGAGGGGACAGAAAACCTCATAAGGAATTCCCGTGGATTCATTCTTTGTGGTTGGTTTTAAAAATAATTCTGGAGTGGATCTCCTCTGCTCCTACCCACCCCTCTCTCTCCAGGGTCTGGCTGTGTAGCCCTGGCTGTCATGGAGCTCACTGTGTAGACTGCACCGGCCTGCCTGCGCCTCCCGAGTGTTGCCGTCAAAGGTACGCATCTCCACGCCCGGCTGAATCTTTTTGATGGGGTACAAATAATAATACATAAATAACAGTAAGCTCCTCAAACTGTCAACCAAGTGCTCCAGTAATTCCTTCTGTTGCCTTAGAAACGAAACCAAACACAAACACTACTGATAGCAACAGACGTGAACCCAACTAAACAAATGAAAGGAAGCCTGTGGTGCTTGATGCACGAAGAGGTCGGTCAGTCATGTAGGCTGTTTTTTTAGGTATTCAGTATAAATTACTTAGTACAAATGATTTTATATTTGCCTGCATCTATGTATCTGGTCATGTTGTTAGATTGATGGTGGTGCAGAATCAAGATGCAGTTTGCCTATGAGAGCCCATAGGACTAATTGGGTTCAGGCTTAGTGTTAACCCCTTTGGGTTACTGAGAACTGTTGATGCTCACAGTCATGAAGTTCACATAAGAATTTAAGGAAGCTGGGTGTTGTTTCCAATGATCGTGATGGCAGGAGCATCAGCAGTTTAAGGCTAACGTACATTGTGGGACTGTCAAAACCAAAAATGAGTATGAGGAAATGGTTGGCTTTGGTTCTTTGTGGAGTTGGTTACTTTGGACTCCTAAGGTTCTCAAACCTCGGAAGGCTTGTTAGAATACATGCTGTTAGCTTCCCAGACCCTCTGACTAGGTAAGCCTAGCGTTGGCTCAGCAATGTCTGCTCAGATTTTCAGGATTGCTGCTCAAGGGACCATGCATTAAAAAGTCTTTTTTTTTTCTACATTTACACTCAAATTACAGCCTTGACCATTGCTTGATTTCTCCATCATGACCACTTAAAAATTGCTGTATGGTAATGATTATAATTTTTCGATAAATTTCTTGAGAGTCCCAAGTTTTCAGAAAACATTGGGTAAATTCAAACTCAGGTTAGGTATTCCCGAGTAGCCAGGGAATTCTTAATAAAGATATATGGAAATAGCCAGGTGTAGTGGCCTATTTCTTTAACCCCAGCACTGGGGAGGCAGAGACGAGACTAGCCTGCTCTGGAAAACAAGTTCTGGGAAAGCCAGGGTTACTTAGACTATGTCTGTTAAAAGATTTCTTGATGGTAATTGACAAACTGTAAACTGCTGCTTTAACTTTAATGTATAAAATACCAGTTGCCTTTTTTTTTCTTTCTTAACCTGTATGGGTGTTTTTCTCCATGTTTGTCAGTGTGCTGTGTATGTGCAGTTCCTGAGGAAGCCAGAAGAGGGTGTCAGAAGCCAGAGGGTGTGCCCTGCAACTGGCGTTACAGATGATTGCGAGCTGCCCTGTGGGTGCTGGGAATTGGACCTCATCCTCAGGGAGAGCAGGCAGTGCTCTTAACTATGGGGTTAGCTGCAGTCCAGAAAATTGCCTTTTAAGATAGAGCAGCAGAGCAGTAGTTGAAGCTGTTTGGGGGGGTCGCTGAAAAACACTGGGACTGTGACAACACGGAATTTTTTTTTTCCTGGTTGAAGTTACAGCTTTGGGTCTGTAGTAGGTGGTGATGGAAATGACGTAGAAGTCCTCTGAGAACAGCTGACTTGGGGAAGAGCATGTGTGTAGGAAGGAGGTACAGGATCCAGGAAGGCAGGGCTCCCTCGCTCTGTGCTTACGGCCTGGACACAGCAGCAGTACCGAGGCTTCTGATAGTCTGTGGGCTGGAATTTGATGGCAGGGTTCAGGGATAGCAAAGACTTGTTTTAAAGCAGCCATCACAGTGTCTTGGGGGTGCTGTGGGGCACTCTAATGTGGCTTCTGAGAGGACAGGGGCTCTGGAGACATTCTAAATAGCTGAGTCAAGGTCTGAAAAAAGCTGAGGGGAGATTTCACAGCAAATTCTAATGCAAGGCAATTCAGTGGAAAGAAAAGTTATTCCCAATGGAAATGTGTATAACTTTATCTGAGAGGGAAATGAAATGGGATCTGTGAGGACTGGAGGCAACAATGAGATCCTTTACGATTTTAAAACATTTATTTAAAGACTTTTAAAACAAGACCATAGCAGCAGAGGTTTTCCTGTTAGAAAATAATCACTCTGAGCTTCCCTTCTCCGACTGTTAACATGTCCTGTTGTTTAACTCATGTCAGACTTTTCCAGAGTTCTCCTCAGAGCCAGTGCCTACACTTTTTGATGGCTTTAATAACCTTAACTTGTTCAAATCAGATTTCTGGAAGGCAGGCATGCGCTTCTTCTGGGGATGTTGGATGGGTTTGTGTGGGCCACGATAGCCTGTGGCTTCCAAACTGGCCTTTCTGTCTGCACAGAGTGTAGTTTTATCTTGAAATTCTATATTTTGTAACTGCTCTTAGAAAACAGTGGAACTTAGACACTAAGAGCTGATTTAGCGTGCGCGTGACTGACTTGAGACGGTTCTGGGTTGAATAGATAGGGTTCTGGGTTTGAATCTGTTTATTACTTTGAGAAGTGCTGCTGAGATCTACAGCCTTCTTATGTGTGACGATAGGGGCAGAGATGGAGTTATTTATTGACTCAGACACCTCAGCACGTTCTTTGCAATTGAATCTTTAGATTTTATTTTATTTTGAGATAGGATCTCGCACTGTAGCCTGGGAGTCCCTGGAACTCACTTATATAGCCCAAGCGACCCTCAAACTCAACAGCAATTTCCTACCTGCCTTCGCCTTCCAAGTGCAAGAATTACAAGCATAGGCCACCTCACATAGCTGACTCTCTGTAAGTAACCCCGTGACTGGCAGACTGGGGGTGCGGGGACCCAGAGAGTCAGTTGTCAGGAGCTGTTACAGAATCCCTCTCTGGTCATTTTTTCAGTTTCTCTTCTCTGTACTCTCTAGAGCAGTGGTCCTCAGCCTGTGTGTCCTGACTTCTTGGGGTTGTTGAACAGCCTTATTCACAGGGATCATGTAAGTCCATCAGAAAACTCAGATATTTATGCTATGATTCACGAGAAGAGCAAAATTACGGTTATGAAATAGCAGTACTTTTAAGTTTTTAAAATTTATTTTATTCTGGTGTCACCAGAACATGAGAAACTATTAAAAGTTTGCAGCATTGGATGGTTAAAATGTTTAAAACAGTTACTACTTTTTCTAGTTTTTAATAAAGACCATTTTTATAAGTAATTTCTTTATTTTTATATTAATCACAGGTTATATACTTTGTATCCCAGCCGTAGAAAACCATTTTTATATGGGAGCATATGTCTCATTTCTCTTTCAGTTCCTTTATTCCAGCTTGTGAGAATTCTTACTCTGCCCCAGCCAGGCCTGGAGCTTCTCACTTTGAGTGCTGCTGTGTGGATCTTCATGATTCTGTCTCCACGCGCTCTCTGTCAATTAATTCCCTTTCTGTGCTTTGGTTGAGCTTACTCTGAAGGTTGAGGCATAATCCTGACCATCCCTTTTTACAGTGATTCGAGACTACTTGGGTACTGTGCTCACTGTTACTCTATTAGCTGTGGGGCCCTGGGAAAATGCAGTCCCTTCCCTTGCTGTTTTCTTTTGTGTTTGGATGGACAGAGGATTTCCTGGATGGCCCTCAGGTCTGACTAGAATCTATTCATAGAGTTGGGTTGCAGCCTCTCACAGGAGGGTGTGGTTATTGCACATGCCGGATAGTGCAGAGACGGGTCTTGCTGATGTAGGGGCCAAGGAGAGAATCTGGAATTCCTTCGGTGAGTTTAATTACTGCTATGGTGAGAACACTTAATCACATTTGTCATTAGTTTTATTCACATTCATAATTTAGCTCTTTGAATTTTTTAGTTTCTCCACAGTTTTATACTATTTAATGCAATTCAGTCACACAAGAATTGTGATGGCTCTATAGTTTTTCCCACTTCTTGCTTGAGAATGCATCTATTTGGTCCTCTCCTTCCTCCTGGAGTTTGGGTAGATCCCAAGGGCACCCTGTACATACTGTGCCATTTGCAGAGTCCTGGCAGCTGAAATTGAATCCTGCAGCCAGGAAAAGTCACCTACCAGGATTTGGAAGATTGTTTTGGCTCCCAGGATGAGATGGCTTCTAAAGACAGCTTTTCGGACGATGGTGTTTGAACCGCTGAGTTTATGTTATTTTTTGTGCACTCACTTAAAAGCCTACCCCAGATCTTTCTTTTGCACAACTTGCACTAGGCCTGTGACCTTGAGTGCTTGTGTCCTATTTCCAGGGGAATTCTTGCCAGTGAGGAATCTCTTTGTTTACAACTACACCAGGCTGCTTATCTGTGGTCAAGGCCATTGGTTGTTTCTGTTTGCTGGTTGTGCATCGTTGCGCACACTTACTGAACTTACCATCTGTACTTTAAGAGTTGGGTATGCTTCCCAGGGAGGCTAGTTCCTGCTGAGGTAGAGAGGCTTAAGTGATCACCTTTGCCTTGGAGTTATTTGTTCCTTTAGCTTTGCCAGTTTGTTTGTTTGTTTGTTTGAACTTTTCAGCTTTTTCTGCTGTGTCTCAACTGTCAGAAGAGCGTCAAGATGGCTCTGTGGTTTTTAAAAGCTCTTCCTGATGAGAATGCTTTTGTTTGATAGGAAGAAGCAAAACATTTTTAAAGGTCACTCATAGCCCTTTTTTGGATTTCATGTTTGAAATTTACACCGTATGCCTTTCTTTGTGGAACATTACTGTGCATGTGTTTGTATCTTCCCTCTGTTTTAATGGGAAAGTATGCCCAAATCCCTCCTTGCTCCCACTTTTAGGGAGTTCCAAGTTGAAATTCGTACTGCTGCTAATTTTAATTCTGGAAGAGGAACCAAGGGCTCTGCTCGTAGCCACCCATCTTTGTGACTATCTAATGAGCCATGTGCAATAAGGATTTCTTTGGCTTAATTAACCAGTGTCCTAGTTAGTCATTTCATATTATCTGCAGGATATTTTCAAGACCAGAGGGTTTTGTTTTTTGTTTGTTTGTTTAAAGAAAAAAAACATGATCAGGGTTGGGGGTGCAGCTTGGTGGGAGAGCGTCGAATGGTAAGTGGGGCCCTTGGGCTCAGTCCCCAGCACCATGAAACCAAAAGATCACTTGGAATTATAAACAGCAGACTTGGCCTCCAGAATCTGTAATGATCTTCCCAATAGTAGTTGTGGAGTATTCATTCCTACTCTGGGGATGTGGTGACATGTTATCCTAGGCAGAGTCTCTGTCCAAGTGGTCCCAGGTTGCTAAGGAGAAAGCCCCCCTGCATTCTTGAGGATGCCCCAGCAGCATCCTAAGAGTTGATTGGGAAGGCCTGTGCATCACTGTATTTTGTTGTTGGAAGGTGTCACCTGATTGCAAGGACAGACATGTAACTGTGAAAGTTTGTGTAACGTTTGATAGCATCCCCTGGCACCCTTCTGGAGTAAGAGCCCTAAGCCCCGGCAAGGTTTATTCGCCAGGAACCTGCAGGTTCATGGACCTTACAGGTAGCCCTCCTCAAATGCAAAGGTTGTGGACATCTGAGTTATTTTCATCAGAAGAATCCTTCTAATCTTGCTTATGGACATCTAAAATGTACAAGTAAGCATGATTTCTATGCTTACACTTTCTGTCCAAAAAGAAAACAAATAAAAAGTTTTGAATGTGTTTGGAATGTATCTGGAAAGTTCTGCGGGATGCTGGCATGCTATGGTTCTGCCATATCAAATTTTGGCCTTTCCCTCTCCTTCTTTTGATCTCTTCCTTCCTTTTCTGTTTCCCAGGTTTTATGTGTATATGTGTGTGTGTGTGTGTGTGTGTATATATATAGATTTGTGTGGAGGGGTCCATTTTATTTATCTGCCTTTCCTATTTGCTCTTTTCAGGGCTGTGGACATAATAGCTCAATTAGTAGAGTGTTTGCTCTGCATTCATGAGGCTCTGGGTTCGATTTCCCCATACCACAAAAGAAATAGCTTAGAACCATTATGGAAGTCCCACATGATCCTCCCCTCCCCCACCAACTGATGGCTTTCAAAAGCTAAAGGCAACTTTGACTCTAATGGCAAGATTGTTGTAGCCTGCAAACATTCATGCTGATAGTAGTGAATAGGAATTGTTTCTGAAGTTTTAATTTGCTTGTATATGTTAATTTCTGGTTGGATGGGAAGTACATGTGAAGTGTGTACTTTGTTCTTCAGGAGGCAATCAAGTGGAATTCTCTCTCTCTCTCTGTCTCTCTCTCACACACACACAAAGGCTTTCTGCCAGTATTAAACTTGTCTTTTAAGTAACAATTTTAAGAATTGTTTTTTTAAGAGTTTTTTTAAATCATTTATTACAATTTATTCAGTTTGTATTTTGATGTGGCCCTCTCCCTCATCTCCTCCCAATCCCACCCTCTCTCCCTCTCAAAATTGTTTTTTATCAAATAATTTATTAAATACAAATACTGCTTGTGTTTAAGTAGTGTTTTGAGGTTGTGTTTGGAAAGAAGGACATGACAGCTCTGTGTGAAGCGGCACTGCCTGGGAGGGGAGAGCAGCCTAGTCGCAGTGACCCTCAGGGCTGACAGGATTCAGTCCCATCTGTCCTAGATCCTACGTAGAAAATGGTTTGTCTGGTTAGTGGCGTAATTGACTGCAGGTGAGTAATACTTCCTTCAGAACCCTGGTGACCTGGAAGTAGATAGGCCAAGCAGCATGAGAACGGTGTTGGAGTGTACAGTAGTATTGACCTAGTTACCAGGTATGGATTGGTGTTTGACCTCTTTGGAACTGAATTACTGAGTAAGGTCCTTTGGATACAATTTATTGTGCTTTTGTTCGTTAGTGCAGTTTCTGTGGAACCAGGGTCTCGTTCATGCCACCAGACCTAGTGCTTGGCACCTCTGCTAACTGAAGTGGATTCATTCAAGGGTAGATCTTCCAAAGTTCAAGTCTACAGAAGGAGCCTTCCAGTAACATTCAGGTCAGGTCTTTGAAGGATGCTCTTTTCAGTTTCTATTCTTCAGTAGATTGAGAGACCAGGGTTCCATAAATTTGTGAGAATTTTGAGGTTTCCAAATCAGCTTGGCTTTGTTTGGGTTTGGAGTCCCAGTAAGGGAGCCTGGCAGAGGGGAGCCAGCCAGAACGGTCTGGAAGGTAGAAAAGGGAGCTTCGGTAAGAGTGTTGGAGAAAAGCTGAGAACACCGGAGCCGCTCCTGAGGAGCCCACGACCGGGTGTGGCAGCCGCTCTCCCTTCTCAGCACGTCGTCGGTCTCACTAGCTAGGCGGTGTGTAGACACCGTTCTTCTGCACTGAGGACGGAGGGACGTCCTTTTTTTCAACTTTGAAGGCTATTACTCACCGGGCTGCTGTTGCGTGCAGGGCCACACCTAAGGGCGGCCCTTGTGTCTCACAGTGTGCCCAGGATCGGGACACTGGCAGATTCTTGTCTGATGAAGACCAGCTTCCTGGCTTGTTGTACCTTCTGGTCCTGGCCTGGATACTGCAGAGAGAGGGGAAACAAGCTCTGTTTGGTTTGTTCTTTGTTGGGATGGGGTCTGATAGACCTCTGATAGCCCCGGTGGGGCTCCAGAACCTGCAGTATTTTGGCCAAAGTGTATTTCTCAGGAGCTGCCGTGGGGAGAAGGGTAGGTGATGGGGGCTGGTACTCAGGAGGCCAGGGGGTCTCGGGGGAAAGCACAAAGGAAGATGGAAGAATTTGTCTTCCTGTTAGAGAAAGGGGTATTTTGTTCTATGAGGGTGAGAAGGAATCTGGAGTTTACTGTACTAGAAAAATCCAGAAGATGACAAGTGGAACTAATTTTACCTTGAAAGATGTATTTGTACCATTTTAATAAGAAAGGAAATAACTGGCTTAATTCTACAAGAAACTCTGACCACAGTATGAACAACAGAAGAAGATAGTTTGGGATGTAGAGTTGAACTGAGTGAAAACAAAACAACAGGAAAACATTCAAAGTCTAAAGTAAGATAAATATCTATGGATATAATGAATATGAAGAAGTAAATATTCACTTAGCAATAATAACTGTGCTTGGGTTTTTGTTGTTGTTCGTAACCAGGGTCTTCTATGTAGCCCATGATGGGGTCTTAATCTCCTGCCTCAGCCTCCTGGATGTTGGGATTATTACAGTCATGTGCCCTATTTTTCTGAGTATTTGTTTTTTTTTTTTCTTTAAAACATTTACTTGAGTTTTCCTAAAAGCTACATGAAAGAAAACTTGATTGTTTTTCAGCTTTTTGGCTAGATTTGTAGTTACCAGGTGTGTGTCTTCTTTTGTGGCATGGACGTTAAATCCAATGAGAGCAATTGGTCACCTTAATGTATGTGGCACTTTTGCATCCATAGGCATGACTTGGAGTGCCAGTTACTGCAGTTCATAGAGTTCACAGCAGGGTAAGACTGCAGATGGCTTTTCCCCTGGAAATCTGCATAGAACCCTGGTACTATGATAAAATTAATAGAGGTAGAATGTTTCTACCAATTGGTCTCTCCATGTCCTCTGTCTCTAGCAGTGGTCTTCAACATTGGGGCCTTAATTAACCATCAACTCTGTCAGGCAACCAAGAGCAACAGTGACGATAGCATTGTTCTGAGGATTTCCAGAACTGTTTGCAACTACAGCTATGAGGGGAGGTGTTCCACACCTTTAGTACTGGGCTTCTTATTTGGTGTCCTGTGTCTCTGAAGTAAGCATGATCCTCAGAGTAGGATAACTCCAATAAGTAACCCTTTTTAGGAGGTGTATAAAATTCTCATATGCTTTTGAAACATCCTTGGGTCAGACATCTTTCCTGCGACCCCTTCCTCTGCCCTGCCCTCCCTGCGTGTCGGCTAGCAGTGCCACGTTTGAAGAATATGAGCCAGTTACTGTGGAGAAGCTCTTTGCGTTTGATTTTGTGCTTTGGTAGACGCGACATCCAGGGGCCGACATATCTTCACTATGTCACATCAGAGGCACTTGGATTCCATGGTTAAGGCCAGTTTTTCTCTGTCTTGTCTGTCAGTTGGTCAGTTACTCCTCCATTTTCAAATAAGTTAGTGGAGTAATCATTTAGACTTTTACTATAATATTTATAAGTAAAATTAAAAAAAATTTTGGGGGAACAGAACTCAGCCCAGAGGACAGCTTACAGAAGGTGGTCTTCAGGCTGCCAGGCTTGGCAGCAGCAGGTGCCTTACCTACTGAGCCACTTCTAGCCCACTCCTGAGTCTTTTCCTGATAAGCTTTGAACTCACAGATGCTCACCATCTGCTCAGTTATTCTTAAGATGGCACCTTGTGTTTTTTTTTAAGTTTCTCTATTTTTATTTGTTTGTTTGCTCTTTTCCAAAGAAGTGCTTCCTGTCACAAACCTTTCATATTTGTATCAGTTTAGACTTAAATTGATTTTTTTTTTACAGTGGTCTTAAGTTGTCATTTCTTTGACACTCAAGTTGTCCCCACATTTGGCTAGTGGGGTTTGTTGGAATTGGCTTTTGTGCCTGTGTTTTTTGTTCCTGAGATAGGGTCTGGTGAGGTGTTCCACAGTGGCCTGGAGCAGTCCACCCTGCTTTTTTAGCCACACACACCACACCTGGCTCCATGTCCATTTTCTTAGAACATGACCTTGCTTTCTTTTGTGACAAAATTTTGTTGCATGCCTGTTGTACCCCAGCCCTGAGAACAGCTGTCAAAGCAGCCTGGTGTCCCAGTGGCCTGGCCAAGAGCAAGACTGCCCTCAGCCGTAGTATCTCTGCATACTCTTTGTTAATTTGCATCTTCATTATGTTGTGTGAAGTTGAGCGTGTGTGTTCACACTCTTTCGTAAGGGTTACTAGTCTGCTTTAGAGTTACTAGTGGGAGGGGGGCTCCTCTTAAATGTGCTGGAGGTATTTTGTTTGTTCAGTATTTCTTGGTTTTGACCATACTAAGTTTTTTCGTTTTTGATTGTTATTGGCAGATCATTTTTTTGTTTGCTTGTGAAATAAGGGTCTCAGTCTAGCCCTGGCTGGGCTGGAACTCACTGCGGAGCCCAGATGGTCGTCAATCTCTGTCAGTCCTCCTGCCTCAGCCTTCCAGTTACTGGGGTCACAGCTGTGAGTCACCATTCTAGCTTCTCAAGTTCAGGAATCTCTGTAGTCAAACTGATCAGTCTTTGGTACTCGCTGAGTCCTAGGTCAGCAGCCCGTTCCCCATCACTGTTAGTGAACGGGCCAGCTCCCTCCCCCAGTACTTGCATAGCTTATTCTTGTGTGTGGTCCGAGGTGGGATCTAATTTTATCTACCTCCAAATCGCTATCCAGTCTTTTTAACACTGTTTCTTAAAAAGTCTGTTTTTGTCAAGTGATTTTCACACATCTCCTTTAATTTGAACAAAGCTGCATGTCTCCTTGACCCCGTTTTTTACTTGTGTATGTGATTTTCTTGGTGCGTCTGTCTTGTCTGTCTGTATAGCACTTTCGGTTATGTGGCTTCATGACAGAATAGGCCTACCTGGAAGAGCACCCCATCCTCCCTCTAGTACTTAAGTGTTTCTCTGGCTGTTTTGCTCATTGTTTTTTCAATATGAAATTCTCTATTAATCATCCACTTAAAAACTTGGTATATTTGTGGAAGTCATTGATTAATTTACTTATAGTGAACCGACATTTTTATAATGTTAGCTTGTTCTGTTAAGAAATGTAAGAGATCTTATTTGGTTGAGTCTTCATTTGTGCCTTTCTGGAAATGTCTTAAAGTTTTCTTCTGATGGGTTTTATACATTTCTTATTATGAAACTTGCATTTTTTCCACTTAATATTCTGTTGAGCAGGTCGGTACGTGTTGACCTATTTTATTTTGTAAAATGGATCCATGGTCGTCTGCCGTGCCCTAAATTAATTTAACTTCGCCTCCATCGATGTATGCATGTTACTTTTAATTTTTTTCCTCTTTTAAGAAGCTAGAATTGGAATTGCTTATTCCAAGTCATCTGGATTTGGGGTTAGTAAGTGCTGCCAAGCTATGCCCTCAAACCATTTGACAGTCATGCACACTTGGCTGCATATATACATTGCTACCAGATCTTCAAACTTACTTTTAAAGAAAAAAAACCATAAAAGGTATTCTGCTCTAATAGTTGTGTGTGTTCATGAAGGTGGGTAATAAAAGGGTGAAGGGGCTGGGGGCAGAGTTTAGTGATACAGAGCTTGCCTATTGTGTGGGACACCTGGGTCAGTCACCAGACTACTATAAACAGTAAAGGAGCAGAAGTCACAGCTTCTGCCTTACATAACTGTGACACAGCCTTGAAAACAATATTCACATACATTAGACGGTATGAAAAGTTCTCATGGAAGTAGACCTTGAATTAAGCCCCCCCAAAAGTGTGACAGTATGTAGTAACACATACCTTCAGTCCCAGCACTTAGGACAGGAGCAGGTCTCTTGATTTTGAAACCAAGTTGGACAGCACAGCAGGTTCCAGGTCAGCCAAGGGCCACATAATGAGACCTTGCTTTAACACTCCCTCTCCCAAAAGAAAGTGCTCAAAGTAGTTTGGTGTGTTCATGACATAGGTGAAGTTGACCTCACCTTGCCAGTAATAGTATTAGCCTAGACTAAAATGGCATCTGTATGCCAAGATAAGGAGGGGGCAGGTGACAGATGGCTTTGAGGTGAGGCCTAGAGATTGGAGTCAAGGGTAACACTGATTCTCTCTAGTGTGTACTGAGGAGGGGTTTGGGATTGGGGTCTCTTCTAATATTGAAGTCAAAATGTCCAGCTGGGTTGGGCTGGGGGATCCTCTTCGGAGTGTGCACTTCCTGGAGCTGGTAGCTGTGGAGCCTCAGCTCTCTCTGAGAGTCTCTTCAGAGCATGGAGTGGCATAGACCCGGCAGCTTTACCTTCAGACCGAGTGATCAGTGAGCTAAGGCAGATGCTTCAGTGCCTTTTGGCTTTGCTTTTGGAAACCATTCATTGTGTCTCGCTGCATTCAATTTATTCCCTAGGAACAAGCTGAAGTTCAACCCACATACAAGAGCAGGGGAACTAAGCTTCACATTTTCAAGAGGGGAATGTCGAAGAATCTGGGAACAGATTGTGAAACCTACACATTGTCCTGTCTGTTCTAAAGATGAGGAGTAATGCTAACATTTTGAAAAGAGAAAAACACTTCTCCCCCAGCCCCATGGTGTCTGAGGAAAGTCAAGCTTAACAGTAGTTGAAGATAAATTGAAGTGAGATCTGCCCAGTGCAGTAAGCCAGCTGTCTAGTGAGAGATGTAGTTAAGGGCAGTGACAGAGTGGTAGGGCAGGTGGAAGGCCAGGGGCAGGAGAATGATGAGCAGAGATGAGGAAGAGAGAGCCCACGAATATCAGAACTGGGAAGAAAAGCACTTTGGCAGAGGAAAAGGAAGCTGGTTTGGTTCTAAGCACTCAAGGGGCCAGTCCTAAGGAGTTGAAAATGCTGAGCCATGACCCAAGTTGAAACTTTTCACCAAAGAGGCTGAGCAGTGACAGTCACACTGTCAGCGTCTGAAAATGTAGAGAAAACAGCCCTGCTGGCTGGCCAGGCTGTGGTTTGAAGCAGGACTGCAGAAGTGAGCCAGATTGTCACCATGGGGTTGAAGGAAGACCCATCTGTGTCCTGGCAGGACGGACAATCTGGAGTGTTCCAAAGCCCTCAGATGTTGAGGTTTGAAGAGAGCTGTGTTCGAAATGAACATGTTTGCTTGCAAGATTGGGGTAAAGACAACAGTTTTTAAGTATAGTAAAACTATTTTGGAAATTGGATTATAACATTTCCTTCCATGCCTGACTTTTTAAACTGCTCAAGTTTGGGAGGGTGACTGGCTGTCGTCCTTTCTTTGATGTTGACATCCTCTCTCTTCTTGATTCCTTTTAGACCCATCGTTCCTCCCACAGTTGGTACCCACTACATGTCATCCTTTCTTTGACTTTGACATCCTCTCTCTTCTTGATTCTTTTAGACTCACCATGCATCCCACAGATGGTACCCGCTATAGGAGGGATTTGCCTTACTTTGTGGAATTTTTCAACTGTAAGTAAAATCTGTTTACCTTATTTTTTTCTCCTCCACATACTGCCACTAGCTGTCTTCCACTCTTCCTTGAAATGTGTTTATTATGTGTATATGTGCACAAATCTGCACACCACAGCACACACATGGTGAGACATTACTCCTGGGCCTTGTGGCGGACACCTCACCCTCTGGGTCGCCGCACTGGCCCTGCTCCTCCTCTCCCCTGCCTTCTGTTACTGCCCTTTTACCTGTGTAAGAGGTGGGGTGATTTTCTTATTTTTTATCTACCGGGGTTTCTTATGGTTCTTGTTAACTAAATTTGGGATTTATATGTAACAAATACTGTTAAGATAATTCTCATGTAAATGGTAAACTCAATACTCTTATATACCTGTACATCTATAAAATACATAATCAGTTTCCACATTAGGAAAATAGTTGGTAAGTCTCCCTATGGAAGAGCATATTCTAAGGTTTCAGTAAAGATCTGAGGTTAAATGAAACAAGGACTTCCACAGATGAAATATCAAGGCCCTCCTAAATTGTGTGTGCATTTCTTCCACCACATGTTATGGTGATTATTTTTCTGTTGTTTTTCTTTCAAGAAAAAGATTTAGGTCTGCTAAACACTTAAAGAAACTAGATCAAAATGACAATAATAACTATGGCACCATATTAAAGATTTTTAAAAATGTTTTTGTTGCTGTTGTTTTGAGATAGGATCTTATGTAGACCATGCTGACATGAACTTACTGTGTAGCTGAGGCTGGCCTTGCTGAACCTCATCCTCCTCCTGTTCCAGGGCTAGCTTTACAGGTCTGTACCTCTTCCTAAAGAGCAGTCTATACTTTACACTGGAATAAAGAACTATTGTTGATATTTTATTTCCTTTAGCACAAAAACATCTGATTGTGGTTAGGGTCATGTTTAAATCAGAATGGCAGCTGTACATAAAGTAGTCTGGTTCCTCAGAATACATTGGGGGTGAGCTGGGAAGAGATTAAAAGGGCCGGGAGTGTGAGAAGAAACAGCAGAAATGGAGGTCTAAGAGACCTCTACATAGTCTAGATTATAGTGACAGATGGGGCCTGGAAAGAGGTGCAGGCTGCAAGCCCACACCAACTCCAAACTGAAGGTAGTTGTTAGTTTTCCTGACATGGATAACACGCTTTTTCCATGTGTTCATGGATGTGAGAGACAGAAAGGCCAAAAAAAAAATGGAGTGAGAATGTGTATCTCATGATATTTTCATTTTTGCATTAAAGATCTAGATAGAATTACAAACATGTCATCCTGGCTTTCATTATTGTATTTGGGCAATTGACAAAAAAAATCTAGTTAATTTTTTTTCGTTTCCTGTTTTTCACCTATCCTGTTCTCACTTCTTGTTCTGTACATTCTCTTTTGGATATCAACAGATACAGACACTGGTCATTTATTCCATTCCTAGCATCCTACACTCTCAGGAACTCCTGTGGTCCTTCAAGCTCTGCTGATTCCATAATGTTCTGGAAACTACTCTATCACTACGTTCTAGGACATGCGTTACTAACATTCATTTGCGAGTTTGTTACCCAAACCTGTAGCTCCTTAGAAGAAAGGGATAAGATAAAGGCATTTGAGCATCCCTACATTGACTACGTCAGCGAGGGTGTTTATGCTTCCCCTCCCGTGGTGGCAGAAGAGCGGTGGCGTCGAGGGGCTGGGGTTGTCGTGCCCAGTCCGGGCAGCCTGAGGTTTGTCTGGAGTCTTCTAGACAAATCGCTGCCCATCACGTTGGAGACACCTTGCAGCAAACTGCAGAGGTGGTGACTTGGAAAAGGACTTGAGGCTCGTGGCAGTGGGAGGGCAGCGGGGACTGGGGTTGGAGAGGCCCCTCGTGGAGCACGGATGGCCAGCCTTCACCCCAGATTGCCTGTGGGGGACTGTTGGAAGCTTTGAATTTAAAGGAATGATACAGGTTGTCTAGATGGCTTGAAAAGATAGTGACTGCTTGGAACAGCCATTATAGGGATTTAGAAAGAGCAACAAGGGACAGGAGAGGAAATGGATCTTAGTAATAACCAGGGCATGGCATAGGTTAAAGGCAGGAAGTCCATGGGTAGAAGAGTTCCTGAGCTTACTTTGAAAGAGTAGCCTCTTGCTTGTGAGTTAGTATACATTATGATTGTTTTCTTTCTTTTTATAAAAAGTTATTTATTACAATTTATTCACTTTGTATCCCAACTGTAGCATCCTTCCTGGTTCCCTCCCAATCCCTCCCTCCCTCGTCTTGTCACCTTCATGCTCCTTCCCCAGTCCACTGATGAGGGAGGCCCTCCTCCTCTTCTGTTTGACCCTAGCCTATCAGGTCTCATCAGGACTGTTTGCATTATCTTCCTCTGTGTTCTGGTAAGGCTGACTCCCCCTCCCCCCCATCAGGTGGAGGTGATCAAAGAACGAGCCACTCTTCCATGTCAGAGACAGTTCATGTCAGAGACAGTCCCTGTTCCTCTTACTAGGGAACCCACTTGGACACTGAACTGCCATAGGCTACAACTGTGCACGTGTTCTAGGTTATCCCCATGCATGGTCCTTGGTTGGAATATTAGTCTCAGAAAAGACCCCTGTGCCCAGATATTTTGGTTCTGTTGCTCTCCTTGTGAAGCTCCTAACCCTTTCAGGTCTCTTCTATCTCCCCCTTCTTTCGTAAGATTCCCTGTACTCTGCCCAAGGTTTGGCTATGAATATTAGCATCTGCTTTGATACACTTCTGGGTAGAGTCATTCAGAGGCCCTCTGTGGTAGGCTCCTGTCCTGTTTCCTGTTTTCTCCATCTTCCAGTCTCTCCTGTTTGCCTTTCTGAATGAGGACTGAGCATCTTACCCTTTCTTAAGCCATTGTTTTTCAAGTCACTTTAAGAATCTTTTAAATATCTGACTTTTTAAAATTGACTGTGTTAGAATGCAGTGTTTTCTGTCTTCAAATGCACAGGTGGCGTCAGGTATACCACTACCAGTTGTCCCTGCAGCTCTCCTGTAAGGTGAGACAGTGTTTGTTGTGTTGTGAGGGGCTTAGTGTCTTTGAGGTTCACCCATGTTGTAGCACGTGTCAGAATTAAGCTCTGTACTTTGTGAGACAGGTTCTTGTGAATCAGCTTCACTGTCCTCCTGCCTCAGCCCTGCAACTGCTGGGGTCACAGGTTTAAGTTTTCCTGTTGTCCAGCAAATATATTGAGCCCCTCATGCCATTAAACAGTTCGTATTTAGTACCTAAGTTTACAAGAGCAGCATCAAGGGCTAGAGAGATGGTTAAGCAGGTATGAGAACTTCCTGTCCTGGCATAGGACTCCAGGTTGGTTCCCAGCACCTACAAAGCGGTTCAGAGCCAGTTCCAAGCTATCCAGCTGTGATCACTGTGGACATCACACACACAGAGCACATAGATAAACGCAGCCAAAACTCTTACACATGAAACAGATGAATCTAAAAATACTGTTAGGCCTTTGCTCCAGATGGAGAAATACTGTTAGGCCTTTGCTCCAGATGGAGAAACTGTTCGTGTGTACCTTGTTCAGTTCACAGGCACTGGTGTGTTATGTGATGCTTTTGTCCAGGTTAGTTCTGGTTTAACTGTCAGAACAAAGTTGAAAGATCTGTAGGATAGATTTAAGAAGAAAACTGCTTTTTAAAATTTAATTAGTTACTTTTATTTATTTTGACCTTTTGAGGCAGGGTTTCTCTGTGTAGCCCTAGCTGTCCTCAGACAAATTCTGTAGACCAGCCTGGCCTCCAAATCCGCTATCTGCCTGCCTCTGCCTCTCAAGTGCTAGGATTAAAGATGCACACTGGCACCATGAAACTCCCTTTTTTAAAAAAAGAAAGACAAAAAACAAGAAAAAACTTGAGAGATTGTATCTTCTGTAATCCCAGCACTCAGGGAGGTAGAGACAGGCGGCTCTATGTAAGTTCAAGGCCAGCCTCGTCTACAAAGTGAGTCGAGCACAGCCAAGGCTACATGGAGAGACCCTGACTAGAAAAGTTCTTCATCTTAATCACAGCGAGAAAAGGAAGAACCCTTCAAATGGGGTACGAGGAAGCTCACTCATTTTTAAGGCTCTCTACAAACGAAATACTCAAGTAATCTGTATTTCAAGCCAAAAGCTATGATCTGAGAATTGCTATGTTAAAGGATTGCCTTTTGCTTAAACAAACAAACAAACAAACAAACAAACCTCTCTTTCTCTGGATTCCTATGTATGTATTGTGCCAGCAAAATCATTTCTGTTTGAAGATCTAAGAGTGATGACCATGGAATCCAAGGCTGTTGGAATGGGCGAGCCTGAAAGAGGAGCCAGAGCCATTTATTGAGCCATGCTTGCTCCCCGACACCCCTTCTTTCTTGGGGTAGGGGATGGCTGTGGGAGGAAGCTGGGCCTTTGGTGTAGTTTGCAACTGGCTTTGTGTGTCTAGTCAGTGTGTTGCTTTGGAACCTTCAAGAGTCTTGCTGGTGGATAATTTTAACAGCATCCCATGACCATGTTCTGAAGCACACACTGATTTTGGAGTTATTCTCAGAAGCCTTTTTTGGAAGGAGATATAAGGAGGGAAGAACACCAGCAGCAAGGTTCAGTCTTGATGTGGATGTTCCTTAAAATGATAAGTGGTTCTCTGGGACCATCCAAAGGGATCAGATTACAGCCACCTGTAAAGGTGTAAACAACCGACAGTTTGTCATAGGGATGTCAAATACCCTCAGGTCTTCCTCCAAGCAGTCATGGTGGGCAGATGAGTTTCCTCATCATTCTCTTTTTTTCTTTAAGATGGAGGTTTTAAGAGTCTGTTTCTCAGTGACTAGCAAACACAGACTTTTTTAAGTGGGTTGTCTTCTTGAGACTGCACAGCTTTTAGAACTAGTTACTGTCTCTGCTGTGGGCTGTAATAACAGTTAAACGCAAGTCTCTGGTGAAATTTTTCTCATCTTGGAAGTTATAGACAAAGAAGGGCATTTGATGAAAGTCAAGGGATGAAAACTAGTTGCGTGTTCAAGTTGCTGTTTTATCCAAGTGTAAAGGAATGAAGGATGGACACTACTGCAAAGGATATTTTTGTTCTTTTTACAGATATTCGACTTGTAGACTCTTGAGTCAGGTGAGTGGGTGATTCTGGGCAGAAAAAAAAACCCTGAGTGTTCAGCAAGAAGTGATAATCTATATTGTGGAGAACAGGAGTGAGGCCAAGAATATACTCTGGCAAAGGAAAATAATATACTCTGGCAAAGGAAAGGTTCTAGAAGGAGGGATCTTGCTTGAGTGATGAGGTGGTAGGTCCAACAGCTGTAGGGAAAAGGCTTTTCACCAGAAAGTTCTAAACCTGGACCCCAACAGGAAAAAGATTTCTTTCTACCCCGTACTTGTGAATCGCTCAGCCTGGATCTAGCAGAGATGGACTTAGTCCAGGGGCCTTGCTAGTCAGGGGGATTCAGGAGAGTCCCTTATATGTTAGGGACTGAATTCAGGATGACTGAATTCTGTGAGATTTTTGTGCCTAAAACATCCAGACAGATAGGATTTGTATTCAAGGATGCATGGTGGTGAGTACTTAGGTGTATTCAAACAAATTCTGTGTGTTTCTTACTGCAGAGCACCAAGTAAGTATTAGCAGACAAGAGAGCAGAAAATTGTGCCCAGATCTCAGAGACCCTAAAAAAACCACCCAGGAGCTGGTTCTGATGCAAACACACGAGGTTGGTTTATTCAAGCAGGGGCTCACAGCTCTCACCAATGCATCAGATCAGGATTGAGAGCAACCAGGCTACAAATCAACAGGGTTTTTTTTTTTTTTATTGGGGTTACAGCAAGTTTCAGGGAATTCTAGCTTGGCAGTTCTACGATTGATTGACATTTAGCAAATATCAGGCGACAAAACCCAATTGATTATGTCCTGTGGACCAAACCATAATTGTTTGACTCAATCTATTGAAAACACCTGGGTAAACTCCATGTAGTCACTGATTAGCTGCTGCTAGGGATGATGGTTAAGTATTATCAGAGGTGACTGGTCAAAATACATTTTTTGTGGGTTTTTCTTTTTTGAAACTGGAGCTCATGCCCAGGTCACTTTCCCTTAAAATCATTTGTTTTTCAGAAATGGGGTTACACAGGCCTCATATTCTCCCCTTGAACAGGATATCATCTCAAATCTTTCAGCTGGGTCCAGTGCTGGCATTGAGACTTAACACCATGAGTGGGATCATGGAACCCTGGTCTTTAAAAAAACCTTTTTTTTTTTTTCCTTAATGATAGGCACAATCATGCAAGAGGCACAAAACATGACCAGAAGAAACAGAACTATGGGCCAACTTTGTGCTATATCAGTTGGCATTTTAGGAACCCATTCCTTATTCCAGGGAGCCCCTTCTGACTTAGCCTGTTAGGTAGGATAATGACCAGTGAATTTCTTCAGGCTGACATTAGGGCGGTGCCGTCATGGACCCAGGAAGGCTGAAGGCTAGTAAAAGCTAATTAGCTATCCAGTTGAAGAGACAGGGAGCCATCACATCATTTGGAGTGGTTTACAGTTAGTTTTCAGCAAGTCTCAGCAGCTTGCAATTCACAGGTGATCTCTGAATGGAGTTTGTTAGCCAGATGAAAATCTGCTGAGACAAATACAGACTAGCAACAAAGTTTATTGGGGAAGTGAGGAATCCCAAGACCAAGGGGGAAAAAAAATTCCATTTCAAGAACAGGTGTACTCATCTGGGGTCTGTTTGAGATGTGGCAGGCAGATCCAGGCCTTTTGATTTCTTGTTTTCCTGAAATTCATATAAATTTTAGCTTACAAAGGAAGTATATTAGCATCATCATTGTATTGAGATCCACATCTTAGAAAAAGCAGTTAACAAGTATCTGTAAGACAGCAGGAGTAGGCTCACGCCATTAAGACCTAGTAAAAGCCGCACATCAGACAGATGTTTTTAGCATGATGAGAAGCACTTTTAAGTCTATCACCAGAAGACAAGCAAAGGGAAATTAAAATCTCGAGCATGTGACTGGATAATAAGCAGTTGGGGCTCCATCAGCCTATCAGAACTCTATTGACCAGTGTCCAAACTTACAACAACATAAGTAAAACAATAGCATAAAGGGGGAAGAGAAATCTGAGATGCTCCCATTTTTAATGTACCTTGAATTACTTTCTTATCTAATTACAACTTATATTCACATACCTTAAAACACCTTCTTACACTGTCAAACACTTTGGGCTTTCCTTCATAACTTTCATTTACCAGCCTTGAAACATCTTCTTAGACTCCCAAACCATTTTTTAAAATTTTCATAACTTAAACTTTCGTATCCTCAGACGTTACATAAACTTCATACCTTTTCTATCCTTAACTCACAGATGGTTGATTACTGGGAATGAAGGAATAATAAAAAGTTACATTGAAATCTGTTTACCTTTTAACATGAAGCCTGTGAGCAAGGCAAACCTGTTTGCTTTTCTAAATAAGGGATCTAGTACTTGGTAGTTTTAACTAGCCAAAGAATTAACTAACAAACAGTGGACCTAACCCTTTGTTCTTTAGCTGCAAAGCTACCATTAGCTTAGATTGGCCATCAATGTGATCAGAGACCTGAGAAGGATATATCTGAGTTAATCTTTGTCTGTCTTTAGTCATCCACTCTAAACTGCATCCTGTAAAACAATGTCATAATCTCTAATTCTGGCACATTCCATAGATAAGTGTTTTAGGACCATACCTATTTCAAGCAGATATACATAGGCAAACTTTGTAGTTAGCCATCCTAGGCTTACCCTTGAAAATGTGTAAACAAGAGACTGGGTAAAACTCAGTTTTGTAATTAGCTCCATAAGTTATTAGTATAACTTTATATTTCTGAACTAAAATCAAAGCAAAACTTCCAATCAGATACAGTTCATAGGACTGGCAAATCTTGCCGATCCTACCATATTGCATTATTAAAATGATAAAGGACAGAGGTTGCACTTACCGCTCAAAGGAACTGAACACAGTTGGCACCCCTCAACAAAGATGGTGGCACACCCTGACTTTCCAACAACCAAGATGGTTGATAAGTCATGTGACTTAGTTAAGATGGTGGTAAAACAAGGTGCTTGCCCTTAGTGGAGATGGCAGTGAAGCCACGGCTCCATCTTCTTTATTCCCGAGTCAGTGTGGTGGCCAGTCAAGTGTTACTGCAGCCTGTGGCCAGCAATTTAAAACAGCCACCTGTCACTGCCTCCCATGGCATAGCACTGTGGAACATCTACAGTTTCCCCTAACCAAGTTCTAACATTGTAGTAAATTTTAGAACCAACTACATAATAGAATAGTATAAACACTTTCAAAACTAGAAGTATTCTGGCCATACCAAATCTGGTGACCAGAAAGAAACCACATTAATCCATTCATTCAGGAACTGGCAAAGACACAGGCTGCCAGGCACACACATTAAATCAACCTGTTAATCTGAGTAGACCTGGTTCAAAAACCAGGATTGAATCACACATACAGCATGCTGCAAAAATACAACCCTGAATTATATGTATATACCCATAGACATTATTATAAAATACCTGATAAACTTTAAAATATTTTATAGCCTTCAACTTTTTTAAAATCTGTTTTTGTAAAATCAGAGTACCCTTTATTTAGGTGTGAGGCCAAAGCATAACCGTAATTTTAAAAGTCAAAATCAAATTTTATCAGTATAAACAGTTCAGTCTCTAAAATCAATACCAATTTAAAATGAGACTTGCTTTCTTAGTCTAAAAGGAGATAGGATGATAAACAGAATTCATTATGATTAGGAAGTTCTGCAATATTTATTTATTTATTTATTTGCCCTACACTGCACCACGTGGCAATTTTAGGATGGTGGAGTTGAATCACATGGCAGGCCACATGGTTGCTATTTAAAAACATTTATGTTTCTATAGATGTTACAAACGCATATGCACACATGTGTATGTTCTAAACAAGAGTTTGAATTTAAACATTAAACATATCCAATAACCGTTAATCTACAATCTAGACATACAGAGCATATTAACTGTTTAAGATGAGTCAGAAATAAACATGTAATGGCCATATATACATTTAAAATACCAGCTATAATTTCAATACTTCGTTATCTGTGAATCTGGGCAGGAGTTGGGCTGGACAGCAGCACTGCTTGGTTTGGGGGCAGCGGAAGTGGCCCTGCATACTATAGTTACTCTTCAGCACCTGCCCTTTGCTGAAGCCGCCAGAGTGCGCCCCTTGACTACCTGGAAAGAAGTGGGTGCTGCCATGGTGGACGTTTAACACTTCCTCTCCCAGAGGCCAGGCTTGCACAAGGCGCACTCTTGGCAGTGTCGTGATCCCTTCTGCCTCAGGATCTCAGCTAGTGCTGATGACCAGGAGCAGCAACACTGGGGTAAGGGATGGCTCTTCACCGTGGTGACACCACCCCTTCCCCAGCCCGGCCTTCCTGCTCAGTCATCACCGCCAGCCACGGGGAGGGTGGTCCCTCTATGAACTCTCACCCAGCCCTGCCTTCACACCCTAGTCCACCCTGTGCCTGCAGCCAGAGTGTCCAGGGGAAGCAGCGGTGCGGGCGGCAGTGGTGGCAGCAGAGAGTTGGCAGGAGCTCCTTCCTGCTCAGCTGCCCACTGAGCCGCCGCATCGTCATGTGTTGCCCACCCACAGCTAGAGGCTAGAGGTGAGCACGGGGACGGCTACATCGGACCGGAGCTGTCGTTCTCCTGCGTGCAGGCAGGGGCGTTCCCACACGCAACCAGAGGCGCCCCATCTTGTACCACTGGGAGGATGGGGCTGAGTCACCTCGGTGCACACCTCTGTTTGGTCACAGGCCTACTGAGATCATCGTACGCAAACAAAAACACAAAAAGAAAACACAAGACAACAATGTGCTGGCACATCGTGCACAAAAAGAGAAAAGGAGAGAAAAAAGCCAAAACTCAGAACTGCGGCCTGAACGAGGTCATCTTTGCTTCCTTCTTGGAGGATGGGGTAGAGTGGTGGGCGGCTTAGTTTCGGTTTGCCTTTTCCCACTGCCAAGTTCTCTGGGAGTCTTCTCACAGACTGCCAAGATTACCTCAGGCTGCTGTTTCTGTGGCAGCAAAAAGGGTGTGACCCAGGTAGGAGGGTCCCAAATCAGATCTTCTGGGGTGACAGTGTACGGGACCTGGTTAGGGTATCTCGTACGAAGATGAAAGATGGCTTCTGGGGACTCTCACAGTTCCTAAATCTGACATCCCCCCAGGTGGCCATCCTACCCTGAAGGTGGGCAATTCTGAGCTACATAGAGTGATGAGTTTAGTCTTTTTAACTTCTAAACTTAGATTATGAGTGCACCCCCTGATTTCCTTACAAGGTCCCTTGGTGAGAGTTAGTGGGGTGCTAGCAGTCTGTCCCATTGTCTCAGATCAAAAGACAGTGATACAGCCATGCCCAGGGATCGACCCACACTGTCCTTCCAGAAGTCGAAGAGACTCACACTCTGTCCCTCCCAGAAGGGTCTGGAATGTCTTCCAGGACCCCGGGTCAATGGCCCTCTGGTGCGTCCGCCAATCCGCTCAGAAAATGGGCCCCAGATTTTCACATAGATAAACTTCACAGACATAGAGACATTACTGATCAGTGTCAACCCCCTCCCGTAAGGGCGCCCTTTGGGGGAGGTTCTTGGGTATCCCGGACGAGCCCCCAAAAAGTCTTCATAGGTTTCATTTCCTGTGTATTTATTAAGATAGGGTGACAGAACCCTAGTGTGAAGCCTTATGTAAGGGCCTGGCAGGAAGATGCTGTTTTTGACACAGCCTTCTGCCTCTAGGTAATTACTAATTGGTGTTTCTCACAACATGGCTGGTTGAATTCACTTAACCATAGTGGGTCCAGAGGTCAGAACTGCAAGTTCACACATCCATTGGGAGGCCATGTGAGGCAGAATAGAGGACCTACAGCTGTAGAGTTTTGTGTGTGAGTGTATATTGTGTAGGACAGGTAGCTCTGGGAGATTGCAGAGTAGTACAATTCTGTGGTACGTGGGTGTCAGGAACTCTAGTTTGCTTTAGCACTGGCTTTTGTCCTCAGTGTCTATATTGTCATTGGCTTTCAAGAAACCTGGTCATCTTTGTAATTTGAACTGAAAAAGGCATAGTTTTTGAAAGATGGTCACACATCAGCTGATATTCAAAATCCATATACTTAGTCACATGCTAATGCAAAGATACTAGATGCTTGCACAAGTGTTGTTTCATACTTGGAGCAGCAGTTCATGGAAGGAGAGCCCATGTAACAAGTTGGGTGTGGGTGTGGGTGTGATGGTGGTCTACACTTAGAATCCCTGTTCTAGAGAGGTGGAGACCTTGATGTCCATGAGCTCACTGGCAGGCTGGCCTACTTAAGTGTTAAGTTCTATACCAGTGGAAGACTATTTGAAACAACAAGGTGCTTGGTGACTGAGGAAGGACATTTGAGGCTAACCTCTGGCTGTCAGACATCACACATACAGGTGCAGGCTTTACTCTTCATAGTCTGATGTCTTGGGGCAGGTGGAGAAGTGCTGTTATTTGGTGGTTGGGAACTTTCTCCCAGGTACAGGAGAGCCCTGCTCAGCTTCAGGTCCTGGTGCTGACACATACCAAACATTTAACTTTGAAAAAGCTTCTCTGTTGCCCTAAACCCCATCTGGTGTATGCCAACAGGAAGCCATACCTAGATCATAGGGTGCTGTCGGCCTAGAGCCAACAGTGGTTGCAAAGGGCTCAGAAATGCCAGTGTGTATGACTCCTTTGCTAAAACAAAGCCAGCAGCACCCTGTGGCTCCGGCTCCTCCAGGAGCCCATGGAGTGTGGCTTAGTTTGAAGGTCACTGTCAGAGATTAGGGTTGAATTCTCTGTATGGAAGGACCACCCAGACAGGATGCTGGCCAGGATGCTATGGCCAGGCAACCCTAAAAAGAGCAGAGCAAGAACTTTCGTGTTCCACAAAATCATACAAGTAGTTGTATTTTTCATTGTCTTTGAATTGAGGGGGTGAATTAGACTGATCCAGAAATGACAGTAACTCAACTCACCTGTTGTCATTCATGCTTGCTGACCCAGTTAGCTGCACCTGTCTAAGTCTGGCATCCAGTGATCCACTTCAGCAGCTATGTTGACTGTCACATTTGCCTGGTTTATAAAAATCTGAAGGTTTCAGGGAAAGTGAATAAAACTACTAAGTAATAATTTGACAAATTAGAAATGGCTCAGTGGTTAAGTGTACTTACTGCTCTTGGAGAAGACACTGGGATTGCTGCAGTTCCTCCTGTCAGGTCCCAAGTAAATTCCTGTGTTCTGACCTTGGCCTAGAGCTGTACATGGAAGGGGATTCTGGGAAATGTAGTTCTGATCGCAGCACAAACTCATGTTTTTGCAGTGAAATATATTTCTGTACTTGATTGCTGTTTTGCAAACTTGTTAAGACATGGAGAATTATTTCTGTTTAAAATTATCAGAAAAGTTTATTGCTATATCAAATATTTAAAGTGATTGTTTTCTCTCAGTAGCCTTATCTGCTTCTGAAATGGCATAATAGCTTAAAAACTGGTACTGATTTGATCATATCCTTGTCTCCTGAAAGCGGTTTTGTAATTCGGCAATTAGTTTGAATCTCATGATGTAATATTTTCTAAAATTACCCAGTATAGTGCCATCTAGTGGTAGATAATTTACTTGCTTTTGGACAGTAGTTCACATTTTACTTTTTTTCTTTTTGGTTTTTCAAGACAGGTTTTCTCTGCGTAGCTCTTGCTATCCAAAGATCCTCCTGCCTCTTCCTCCTGAGTGCTGGGGCTAAAGGCGTGCACCCCCACTGCATGGCTCTACATTTTACTTATTGAGAAGTGAGTAATTTCACTTTTAACCATGCTTATTTATTAGATATATTTAAAGGGACTATATCTAAAAAAATAAATATTTTTTTTTACAAATGGAAAAAGAACTGGGGAAGGGAAAAAAGTAACTGGAAAGGATTCTTTCTCTCCAGGTTTTCTTGTACAGCAATATATGGAGTAAATCATCCTTTTTTTTTTTCCTTGACAACAGTTTGAACACAGGCATAAAGTCATTTTGTTGTTGTTTATGAAAGTCATATGATTGTTCCAAAAGTATGATGTAAGGAACATGCCTCAGCTTTGAAATCAGGCACGCACAGGCGTTGTGTTCTATCAGGTAATTGCTGTCTGCCAAGTGGCATTCTGGCCACTTTGTGTGTACCAACTCATTAAGAATTCACAGACTTTGATTTCTCATGATAGAGTTTACCTTTGCGCACACCCTGCCCTATGTGCTTGGCCCTTCCACCCTCTGATTTTAATAGTCAGTTTTGCATCCTGCTCAGGGTTTATATTGTAGTGACTGGGAACACAATGTTCACAGCTCAGTCATCAACTCTACAGTTAGCTTTTCTCTCCACCGTAGCTTTGTTTCCTTTGTTTGTTTTTAATTAATGATTGTCGTTAGGGACATTGTTCATCCTGACGAACATAACCATTCACTCATTCCTGAACTCTTCCCAGACATAACTACTTCTGTCTAAGATGTTACTGTGAGCCTGTGAAACAGACTGCTGATGGCTTGTGTTGACCAAGTGACTCGGGAACAGCAGTTGCTAGTCAGCATGTGGCCTTCGTGGTCTTCCTCAGTAGCTGTGTTATCTTTGTTGCCTCCAAGAAAGGTTGTGAGCCTTAGGGTCTGGCTGGAGGTGGAGCCCTCCTTGTGTGGCTCGGAGTTCTAGTTAGCAAAAGCTTAGTCAGGCCTGGGTGCTCTGCAAAGCAGAGGTTCTAATTATGTTTGATAGTGACTTGTCATAACGAATAGAGTGGGTGATTTTTTTTTTTTTGAGAATTGCAACAAAAGCAAAGTCATACACAAAACAGGAACAAACAGTAATTAGAACCTTGTTTGAAGCAAATAAAAAGCAGGAAGAACCCTAGGCATTGGAAAGTGCCGTGCCTGATGGTCATGCTTGTGTGCCTCAGCTTGCTTGGTTGGACCCACCAGCGTCTGAGCTGTCACTCTGGGCCGTCAGCATTACCTGTGTGCAAGAGCAGTGGAGGCCAGGAGTCTGCTCCCACTAATTAGTAACTGTTTTGACACAGATGCTGCCATTCTCCTTGGCCAGCACCAGAAGGCTGCAGAGGCCTGACTCTGGACACAGGTTTCTCACTGGGAAGAAAAGAACAACAAACCAACTCTTGGAGAAATCCTCCTGTTAACAGCAGATCAGCTAGTTTCCAGAGGCTGATGTTTCATAAAGCAGCGAATGGTCTCCCTGAGTGGTTCTGGGGAGGATAATCCTGCTTCTTAGAGTGGTTCTTGTGCTTCCTCAGATGGACCAGGTCTTGGTGGTGAACCTCTGGATACATGCACAGATGTTACACAGCTAATGGACCAAACTCTGTGTGTTCCTCAAGTCCATTGTGTTAATGGGAAACATTATTTTCGAAGAAAAAGGTAGTTTTGGTCACAGGCATTGTATTAAGAATCTTGTAGTGAGCTAACGATCAAGCATTACTTCAGACTCAAGCCTGCCCCATGTTTCATTACGCCGTTACGTCAACAAATGGTTTCTGAGTACCTTTGGCCTCCAGGCCCTTCCAGCTAGATGTTGGGACACCAAGGCACAACCTTTTTGTGTAGCCATGCATTTTCTCAGTTTCCTCTGTCCCCCTACTGATAAACATGCATACCTCTCCTCCCAATTTTTTTTTCAAGACAGGGTTTCTTTGTGTAGCCTTGGCTGTCCTGGATTCACTTTGTAGACCAGGTTGACCTCAAACTCACAGAGATCTGCCTGCCTCAGACTCCGCTAGTGCTGGGATTATAGGCGTGTGCCACCACACCCGGTCCCCCTAATTTTTTTTGCCTTTTTGCTTTTAAAGATAAATTGGCATTTCATGTCACAATTCTCTTTTATATCAGAGTTGGACCCTTATTCATACCTGGTCCTCCTCTATTACATTCATCTCCTGACCTCTGTATTGTTGAATCCACATTGATTCCATGTACTTGCTACTTTTCTATTAAAATTCAAAATGTGTGTGCTGTTGCTTAAGGCCAGGTGGTCTTTTCATTTCCTGTGTTTCCTGGTAGAACCAAGTGTAATAGTGAACCAGGGAGCGCTCCTTTCCTGGCAGTGGTATATCTTCTGGGTGGCTTTTCCTGCAGCCTTATCTTTCTCCTTTCCCCTTCCCGCTCCCCTCCCTCCTTTTCTTATACCTCTCCTACTCTGTTCTCCTTTTTCCCTTTCTGCTGTGTCATGTTTTCAAAAGGGTCCTTGATGGTAGCTCACTTGATAAGGTACCTAACAAGGCTTGCAATCGGTTCGCAGAACCAAAGCCAGGGTGGAGCCCCAGTGCTGGGAGGCGGAGTCAGGCAGATTCCTAGGCTTGCTGGCCAGGCAGCCTGCTTGGCTGTTAACAGACCCTGTCTCTCAAACGGCGCATAAGGGATGACCCTGGAAGTTGTCTCTGATCTCTGCACACGCTCTACACACAAACCTGCCCCCATATATACACACAATATACACAGAACATTTTGAAATAATGAATTTTTCTGGGTTCTCTGGCATTTTATTCGTCTTACTATTTTATTTATCATTGTTTAGTATAAATTATACTTTCTGGGAGACATACCACCTAACTTCTCTTCAAGGTTTTGAAGGATGTTTTTGGCCTTTCCTTAGGAATTTTAGGCTGGGCTTACCGTGCTTCTTGAAAGGCTCTAGAGATTTTAACTAAAGTCAGTGAGTCCAAGTTCAAGTCAAAGATGTTTATTCTTTCAACCACAAAGAATAGATACTGTTTTATGTGCTCAACTTGTGAATTTTCTCTGTAAAGTTTGTGAAGGTTTTCTCCTGTATTCTTAGAAAGCGTATAGTTGCAGCAGCAGACGTGTTAAGTGAAAGCTTTTCCTATATGAAGTGGCTTTTGGCATAAATTGAGTTACTATTTTTTGTATGTTGATTTTATATCCAGGAATATTGATGAACTTTTATTTTTATAGTTTTTTAATCATTCTTGCTATAGAAAGTTATTACTTGAACATGGGTTTTGTATTTCATTTGTGTACTTCATTTGTGTGGTATATATTTACATGTTTATACGTATGTGTACATGTGTGCATGTAAGGCCAGAAAGTGACATCTGGCATCTCGCTCAGTCTTCCACTGAATCAGTTTTTTGAAACCAGGTCTTCCACTGAATTAGAAACTCACAGATTTGGCTAGATGGGCCAGCAAGCTCCAGGGATCTGGCTCTCACCTCTTGCTCTCCCTGTCCCCCAAGCATTTGGGCTGTAGATAAGACTGGCTTTGATGTGAGCGCTGTGATCTGAACTCAGGCCCTCATGCATTTTATTGACTGAGCCGTCTTCTAAACTTCCTCATTTACGTCATTTTAGTTATAGTGATTAAGACTTCTATTGTATTATTAAATAATCATCTATGTTGCATTTTCTGGCTATTGAAGAAAATACTCCATTTAACAATTAAACTGTGAATGCTGTAGCTTTTTTAACAACACCAACCATGTCTTTTCTGCTCTATTATGTCAGGTTTGACTTTTTTAAAATGAAGGTAGTTGAAGAATGACTGAAACCACGTATTGTTCTTTACAGATATGATTAACCCCAGATAAATACTCTGTTCACTTCCCCAAACCCTGGTGAGAAAGTCACCCTGGTTGCCCAGCAATACTTGGTGCATGTGACCTCTAGTCTATAAACTTGTCTGTGGTATTGGGAGGAACTGTGTGAATTTTGAGTTCTTGATGTGATGCTGCATATTTGAGCTTCCCTAGAGAGCCCTCACTTTGAAAAATGGGTATATGGGAACTCTGAAAACCTGTGGAGACCCCTGCAGGACACACTGCTTTCTGTTCAGAACAGGAGCTTCCAGACCAGCAGGATGGATGTCCCTACCCTGTGCTCGGCTCCTGTCTGGACAACAGTGAGAATAGCTCTTAGACATGCCTTGTTCTTCCTCTTACAGGTTGAAGTGCCTGAAACTTAACTTCAAATAAGAGGTATTCTGTTCCTCTGAGTCCTCTGCTGGCATGCTGTACTTCCTTTCAGGCTTCGTGAGCAGGTGGCTGTATGTGTGGCCTTTGGTAATTGGTAGCTCACAGTGTGGTTTGAAATCCCACGTGGGCAGTGCACAGGATGTCCAAACAAAACACTGCAGCTGACTGACATTTATAACTCTCACAACCCTCAAGTTCTGATTTTTAACCATTAGTAGAAGAGTTACAGTTTCACTAACTACAGATACTATAAATTTGAACGTAAGGATAGCATATACAATCCTTTAAAACAGTCATATCTCTACGTATCTGTCTGTCTGTCTATCTGTCCTTTTCTTGAGATGATGTTTTAGTGTGTAGACTTGTATGGTTTGGAATTCACTATGTAGTCCAGGCTGGCCTTGAACTCAAAAGAGAATGGCTAGCCTCTGTTTCCTGAGTGTTGGGGTTAAAAGTGTGTACCCTCATGCCTAGAATGATACCTATGAAGTAATATATTAATCTCAAAATGATTTTTCTGTCAAAAAAACTTACACTGTCCAGTGGGTAGGTGCTTATTGTTAAGAGTCGGCTACCAAAATTAAATTGGTTAAAAATCTTTGGCCACCATATAGCTCAGTAATAAAGTACGAGGGCCTGGATTCAGTCCACAGACCTGGTCAGTCAGTCAGCCCTTCCTAAGTTACTCTAAGCTGTGTGTGGCTATCATATTTGATAAATACACTTTTTTCATCAGTATAAGAAGTTACTGTATAATGTCTGGGTTTTATTTACCCATTTAAGTTACCAGAGCTTTGCATTTGTGCTGTATATGCTATTATACTACAAGGAGGTCGGGGGGAGCCAGTCAGCATGCCCCTCAGGGACAGTTCTGGGATACCAGTATGTTGTTCATATGACAATCTGCTAGCAAAGTTATTTCTCAGGTAAGGACCAGGGTAGGTCGTGGTTATCCTGACTTAACTTCACAGGAGAATAACTTTGTAATCTCTTCTCTTTTGTTTTTGCTTTATCTGTCAGGGAATAGAGAACCAAAATTGGCACGATAAAGTAGTCCCCTGGCTTGTGGATCTGTGTGCTTCATTGCTTTCCACAGCCTCTGAGAACACCTGCCAGAAAGCCCTTAGCTGGCTTTTCCAAAACACTTTAATTTTCAAAATAGTAATTAAAGAACTCTTGCTGACAAACCCCTTCAAGCTTTTCAGTGTTCATAGGGAAATTGAGCTGGCAGTATATTTGTATCTTAGTTGAGCTTTGTGGACAGGGTTTCCATAAAGAGGCCAGAAGGCTGTTGTTGTGTCTTTTTGGAGGAAGGGTCGTTTTGGGCAAAAATAATTAAATTATTAGAAGTCACCCTTTCTCAGTGGGAAGACAAACTGCTTTTCTCTTTTCTGCTTTATTCTGGAACTTTTCAGGCCAAAAGGTAAAATAAGTTTACCAAAGAAATAGTAATTTTTAAGTTTTTTTAAGCCTAACCTTAAAGAAAAGTTGTAGAAGCAGGCATTTTATTGGGCAGAGCTGGTGAATATATTCGATTTTCGTCTTTCTAGTTGCTAAAGTGAGAAAAGGAAAACACAGAATTTCATAGTTTGTGTGTGTTGACAACCAGAAGCACGTAAACATCTGCAGAAACCAAACATTTCCTGGAACTAAACTCCAGCAGAAATGTGTCACGTGAGCCTTTGTTTAAAGAGTCTAGTGAAAAATACCTTCAACCACAGTTACATAACAGGTCCCGGAGCGCAGCGCAGTGAATTGGGCTCTCTGGGGTAACTTAGGGAGCAGTGTGTGTTCCCAGGCAGAGGGCAGGCGAGTGGGAACTATCTCGGGGCCTGAAGCCTGGGCCTGTGCTGTTTGGAAACCTACTGAAGAGAGTGTAGACAATCACCCTTGTTAAGGGACCTTCTGATTCATTTTCTGTGGAACACTAGATATTGTCAGTGTGGCTTTCTGTAGCATTCCTTCCTCCTCACTCATGCGACAGCAGGCCCACTGCAGACATTTTGCTTTGATAGTTAATGTGAAGCACTGAAAAAAAGCAAAGAACATTTTTCAGGGAACTGTAAGGGCTAGCCCAGTACCTTTTGTCTTCACAGAAGTCCAGTTCACTCCAGAGAAAAAGGGCGACAATAGACTCTTTAGTCTTTCAAAGCTTTTATTCATTAATACAGTTTTTTTTTTTTACATAACAGAGGTGCTTAGTCATTCATAACTAACAGGGCAAAAACAGCTTTTCCCCACCTTCCTATATGAGGGAGACCTGTAGCCAGCTGTCCAGCTGAAAGAACAGGATTATAGAAGGACAGTTACTTTTAAGAACCTGCCCTGTTGGGTTGACTTGGTATGGTGGTTTGGATAAGAAATGCCCCCATAGGCTCATGAGGTTTAAACGCTTAGTCACCAGAGAGGGGCACTATTTGAAAGAATCAGGAGGTGGATCCCTGTTGGAGGAAGTTTGTCCCTGGAGCCCATGCCAAGCCCAATGTTTCCCGCTCTGCCCACGGATCAGGCTGCAGCTCCCAGCTGTTTCTCCATCTCCATGCCTGCTGACGTGATTCCCACCATAGTGATAATGGACTAAACCCCTAAAATTGTATGCAGAGCCCCAATTAACTGCTCTCTTTCAGAAGAGCTGCCATGGCTGTGATGTCTCTTCACAGCACTGGAACAGTGACTAAGACACTAGGGTACATGAATTTAAAAAATTAAAAATTCTCTAGCCTGCTTTGTATTTCCCATACAGATGTTAATTACCAACTGCCCATAACAGTGAAGCGTGAGTAGTAATTTCTGCTATTTGAGGCCAGATGACACATACCCAACGATGTAAGAGGGTGTGCTAATGTGCTGCTGGGGTTTAGGGAGGCATCATGGGCAGCTTTCCAAGCCTGATAATGCACTTGTTTGTTTATTGTTGATTGAACCCAGGGCCTGTGTGTTGCTTGTATGAGAATCTGCTGCTACAAAAGTGTTTGTCCTGTTTCTCCTGAGACTTATTCCCCAGCTTGGCTAGATAAGTGGCAGATGGTGTGCCACAGAGCTGTGTCTTGCCCTTGGTTTTATGAGCAGGGTCTTACTATGTAAACTCAAGCAGCCTTTGAACTTGGGCACAGTACTCCTCTGCCTTTCTCCTGAGTGCTGGGATTATAGGATTGTCTACTACACACGGCCATATAAAGTGTGGGGATTTTGTTGTTTGTTTCAGATTAGAAGGGCTAATAGGGATTACCTAGCACAGTTTATGCTGATGGTTACACTTAAACCCTCTTTTAGCTTTTTGTTTTGTAGTGTTGTGTTTCTGGGGTGTGAACCCAGGACTTCATATGTGCTATGTAACACATATTTCTAGGTGTTTTGGGTCAGTGTTTCCTATCCTGGTTTTGTCAGTATGGATTTATATTGATATTTAAGGAAATTAATGATATGCTGATAATCTATATTTATTATGAGACTGTGGGCGAGGGGGTGTTACAGTTACATATCTGTGTATTTCTGGCTGTCCTGGAACTTGCTTTGTAGATCAGGCTGGTGTTGAACTCAGAGAGATTCATCTGTCTCTGCCTCCCAAATGCTGGGATAAAAGGCAGGTACCACTATGTCCAGCTGCCTTAGTCTGCTATCCTTCTGTAGCGTCCAGTAAGAACAAGCAGAGGCTATTATTGTAGAGGGGATTGGAGAGGTGCAATATTAAAAGATGGCTTGGGGACTGGGCATGTTGGCACACAACTTTAATCCCAGTACTTGGGAGGCAGAGGCAGGCAGATCTCTGAGTTCAAGGCCAGCCTGGTCTACAGAGTGAGTCCAGGACAGCCAGGCTACACAGAGAAACCGTGATAGGAAGGATTGACATGGTGGAGGATAGCTGTTCCACACAGGGAGTGGGGCCACAAATCTCCGCAAAGGAGGAGAGAGATCTTGGTGCTTTGGGAATCTGAGAGCAGGCCAGGGGAGCCTGGGAGGCAGGAGACCAGCCATCCAGCCTTTGAAGCCGTAAGTCTCCGGGAGCCACTGAAAAATTCCAGGTGGAAAGGGACAGTGCCTAGTTTGTAGTGTACTTGAAGTATGAGCTTCTGAGTGGATTTAAAGGGACAAGGACAGAAAGCACCCCATCCTCCCCGAATAGCATCTATGAAAAATATTTCGGCTGAAGCATTGACAGTTTTGGGCACAGCCTCCATCAAACAGAACATGCCTTGAGCCTAGCAGGTCCCCAGCACACATGAAGAACCACCTCTTGTTTGGTAGAGAGAAGAGTTAGCTGAATGGGTTAGTGTTCTTAGATGATTCAGCATGAAATGAAGCTTTGAAAAAGACTGCAGCATCTGTGAAAAACTTAAAATAATGAGATCATACTGTAGAAAAAGCAGCAGTGCGACAAGTGTGAGAGACAGTCATCTGTTACGGAAGCAATGACAGTATTTCACAGTGCACACCGGGCCCAATCTTCACTCTTTTCGGTGCTGATGTATGTAAAGGCAGCTTTAATAACTTGATTTAACATAAATACCCAGTCATCTTTTTCACATTTTAAAAATAAGCACAAAGTTTCAATCCAGTTTATCAGTCAGTAACTCCATATTCTCTCTTTTCTCTTCCCTCTTTCCCTCTCCTCCCTCCATCTTTGAGACAGGACCTCACAATGCATCCCACATTGGCCTAGATCTGCTCTGTAGCAGGCTGGCTTCTGAGCAATGGAAGTCCTACCTTGGCTTACTGGCTCCCTTTGTTATAGAGATAGATCCCTGTGTCCAGCCTGTCTTTTAAATGTTTCCCCATCTTCATTTGAATCAAAAGTGTCTCCAGTTAGTTATATGGCTAGAGACAGCAGATTCTAATGTGTGAAGTGTCAGGTTGGTAAAAAGGAACTAGGTCATGCTGCAGGATGTGTATGTCTTAAAGCAGAAAGGACGTAATGTAAGACAAAGGATTCTTGTGTCCTGTCATCGATAGTCCCAAGGCCATGAATTAACTTGCTCTGAGCCCTCAATGTAAGAAAACAGAGCTGAGAGATGGAGAGATGGCTCAGAGGTTAAGAGCACTAGCTGTTCTTCCAAAGGTCCTGAGTTCAATTCCCAGCAACCCATGGTAACTCATAACCATCTATAATGAGACCTGGTGCCTTCTTCTGGTGTGCAGGCACACATGCAGGCAGAACACTGTATAAATAGTAAGTAAATAGATCTTTAAAGAAAAAAAGGACACCCAAAAGAGTGGGAACTCTTTGGGAGCCCAGGTCTGAGCATGTGTAGGCTATGGCCCAGCACTCAGAAGGGACACAGCTACAGGGCACTGGACAGTGACTCTCGGAGGAGATGTCCTATGGTACTGTTGTTAGGTAATCATAATAAATCTTTTTTAAAAGGGGGGAAAGAATAAAATAAAGCTGGCTTAGCGTAATGCAGTTTTTGTTTTTTCTCCCACAGGCGGGTCATTCCTTCTTAGTGCTAAAAGAATTGAGCTACAGGTATCTCAACTTCTGCCTTGCTGATTCACCCACGGGTCACTGAATTGCAGGCTAATACGACCACAGCTCAGAGCTACTGGTGAGTAGATGCTGCCCTTCCGCCTGTTCATTGTACAGCTTTAGACCATGTATCCTCTGACCTCTGCATAGGAATGTGCGCATGCACACACAGACAGGCGTACATGTACAAACAAGAAGAGTCTTAAAATTTGAAGGTTTTAAAATCTGATGCACTTTGATTGGGTTCTTTACTTTTTTTCTGCTGGAAAATGGTGGCTGTTATAATAATTTAAAATAGTAAATAGTGTTTGTAAATGAAGGGCCTCTGAGACGTTCACTCACTGATGAGAATAATGCAAGCATGTTCCTTGCTATGTAGTTACTCTCTAAACACACAGGGAGGCTTTAGTGCAGGCGTTACATGTTTGGAAAACGTTCCTCTAGGTTGTTTGTTCTACTCTGCATTGTTAAAATGCAAATGTGTAAGTGAGGCGATTACTGTAACATTGGAAAAGGTCAGCTGTGGCTGCTGAGTCTCTCAGTGCAGGGTGGGAGTTGGATAGCCCGAGATCCATGATAGGCTAGTTGAAATCACGCTGATAGTTCTTACCTGAAAATAGTAGCTATGCTGTGTGAATGTAGATAAGGTTATAGGGTCTTTCTAGACTTGTTTCTTCATCACAGGGAACAGGGAGAGGGACACAGTCAGTTGTCTTGATAGCAGTGACTTCTCAGAAGAGATACTGTTTCTTCTGTTCTATTCTTGGAAGCTTTTTTGACAAAACTAGTAAACCACAGCCTGTGCTAGAGTCTTGTTTTGGACTCTAGTTAACAACAGAGAGTAGATGTATAAGACAGTCCTCGTTTCAGTAGGTAGGGAAGGTTTGTTTAATTTGGGTCAGAATATTATGCTGTTCAGTATGGTAGCCACTTGGCCACATGCAGCTCCTGAGCATTGAGATGTGGCAGTGCTGTGTAATAAAATATACACTGTTTCAAGTATTTGATATAAAAAGGCCATATAGAAGGGGTAGTGACACATGCCTTTATTCCCAGCTCTCTGGAGGCAGGGAACAGAGAGATCTCTGTGGTCTACAGAAAGGTCTCAGCAAAAGGTCAACCTGGTCTACAGTGTCAGTTTCAGGACAGCCAGGGCTACAGAAAGATACCAAAACCATAGTAACAACAACAAACCCCAATATTTAAATTTTTCATACATTAAATGTTGAAATAACATTTTTGATATGTTGAATTAAATAAAGCATAATTTAAATTAATTTTGCTTTTTTTCCACTTCTTACCATGTGACAGTTAGATGTCTCTCTCCCTTCTTCCTCATATTCTCTATCATTCAGGCAGAATTTTGCTGTGAGGCCCAGGCTAGCCTCCCAGTCTCTTGGCCTCACACTTGTGAGTGCTGGATTACAGGCATATGTCAAAATGCCTGGATTAGAAAATTTTAAATTACCTGTACCTTGAATTTGTCTGTCTCTTTTTGTTTTCTTATCTATCATCTACTTATCTATCTATCCTATCTAATCTGTCAAAGAATATAAGACAGGTTTTGCAGTATAGCCTAGAAACCTGGAGCTTATGAAAATCATTTGCCTCAGACTCAAGTGCTAGATTATAGCACTGAGTGCTGCCGCACTCAGATTTAAATTGTATACTTTTTGACAGGTTGGTCTCTGTTGTTATGTATGATCATTCTTTGTCTTTTGGTTTTTTGTTTTTGTTTTTGTTTTTGTTTTGAGACAGGGTTTCTCTGTGTAGCCCTGGCTGTGCTGGAACTGTCTTTGTAGACCAGGCTGGCCTCCAACTCACAGAGGTCCCCTGCCTGTATGTCAGCGATGCTGGGAATGAAGGCATGTGCCACCACACCCGCCTTACGTGTGGTCACTATCATCCTCTGTTGTCTAGCGTTCTCTGCTCTTTCAGCTTTCTTGCCTCTATGGATAATTCTTACAAATATATATTGTTTGATGAGTATCACTGTTTGTTCTGCCAAGAATTTATTGATTACCTACTATGTGCCAGCCAATTGTGCTCATGGCATAGTAGCAAGTAAAACTGTATTTATGAAACATTCTAGATACAGATCTAGAACAAACAAATGAGTGAAATTCATTGTTTGGTCCCCATGAACTTTGGAGAACTGAAGGCAGGCAAGGGTTGGGATTAGAGCTACGTGGAGTACTCTCAGGAAAGCTCTTGCACCGAGAAGACACCTTCTGAAGAGAGACGGCAAAGGAAGGAATCCCGTGGGAAGAGAGGGGGAAAGGAGTGGTAGACAGAAAGGACAGCAAATGCAGAGATCTTAGGATGCAACCATGCCACGTCTGCCTGAGAGGAGGGAGAGGAGGAGACAGGAGTAGAATGAGCTAAGTGGGGCAAGGAGGGAAGAACAGGTAGATGTCACATGCAAAGGGCGGTTACACTGAGTTTGTTTTCTAGTGAGATGAAAAGGAGTTGGTGGATTTCAAGGAGAAAGGCATGTGGTGCCTTCTGAATAATGTAGAGTCGGGTCAAGGCTTTACAAGGGGGAGGCAGAGTGTGCAGGAGTGTGCAGCAGCCTGCCTGCTCAGTGCAGCTGATACGTCAGGCGGGTCTCTGACTTAACCATCACCTTGACAGTAGCACATGCAACATGAGGGAGCTGAGGAACCGAGTCTATAACCGTTTGAGTTAAGAAGAGCCAAGGATGTTGTTTTTGAACAGATGCGCAAAGTCAGCACTTTCACGAGGCAGGTATTCTAGTTCTTTTCCTGACATGGATGTCCAGGTTTGTGACGTTAAAGACCAACACCCTTGTAAGTAAGCGGGCAGTGGGAGCAGAGCTCCCTCTTGGGCGAGTGTCTTAGGCTCCTCTCAGGTGGCACAGGGTCTGGGCTGGTGAGAAGAGAGGGTGCTGCTGGCTCTTTGCGGTTACTATGAAACTTGGCTTCCTTCTCCTTGCTGAGTGCCATTTACATTCTGACTAGTTCTCATCACCTACAGGTGTTGAAAGGCTGGCACTTGGGGGCTAATTCTCTTTCCTTTACTTTTTAAGTAAGTTACTAAAGACGTTTGCAGAAATAAAGGCCAGGGCGTGCCCCAAGCCATGGAACGGAAAGGTCAAAAGCAGCTAGTTGCTGAGGTTAATTCAAGGTGTGAGAAGTCTTGATTTAAGACGCTGTAGCGGGGGTGGGGGGTGGGGAGGGTGGTTGGCATTTGCTGTGCTGGTGACACATTCACGAGTGTCAGATGGGTGCAGCTGGTGAGAGCTTGCCGAGTGCTTTCAGGAGAAAGTAGTGAGGTTCAGTTTGGCCAATGTTCGTCCTGGCGCTTAGGACAGTTGGGAGGAGAGGGAGCTGACGCGTCTGGTCTGATGATAAACTCATTTGCAGTCACGCTAATGGCGCATCCAGACGCTCTGCCATTTGCCTTTGTCAGGTGTGGTGGTTTGAGTTAGAATGCCCCCCCCCTACTCTGGGCTCATACTCACCAGAGAATGGAACTCTTTGAAATGAAATGATAGAAGGAGTAGGAGGTGTGGCCTTGTTGGAGGAAGTGTGTCACTGAGGGTGGGCTTTGAGGTTTCAGAAGCCTAAGACAGAACTCCAGCTTTGTGGATCAGGGTGTGGCTCTCCGCTTCTGCTCCAGCAATTGCCTCGATGTCGCCATACTTCCTTCCATGAAGAAAGAAGACTAAACCTGAAACTGTAAGCAAGCCCCAATTAAATGCTTTATTTCATAAGAGCTGCCTAGGCCACGGTGTCTCTTCACAGCAGTAGAATAGTGACATCAGGCTTTTCTAGGTACCACAGAATCGATCCTGTTCTGGTCATTCTGGAGTTCTGTGCACAGGGTTTTGAGCGAAGGCCAACCAGTCAATCAGTTTATCCCCAGAAACCTCAACATTTCAGAACATCTGTTTGGGTCCTGCAATGCAGAGTTAGCTGGCACAGTGCTAAAGAATGGGGTGATTCTCCTTGTGGAAGATACTCAAGTTTGGACGATAAATTTCATATTTCAGACTTGGAAAGCATATCTGTATTTAATACCTGAAGTAGAACTAGAGTTATGCTTTATTTTCCTTTATTTAAAGGATATTGAGAACTAAAACATGAAGAGCCAGTTGGGCATGGTTGCACAACACCTTTAACCCCAGTCCTGGAAGGGGTAGGATTCTTGGGCTCAGCAGATGATCGCAGAGAGAAACCCTGCAGCACCTTCCGTCTGGAGCTGCCCCCTGTCTGCGTTAGACGAGGAACTGAATTCTGGAGTCTGGCTGTTTTGCCTCCAGATACGCTTGTAGCTAAAGCAGGAGATTATGTTTCAGTGTCTTTTGGGTTGAACCCTAAATTTTTTATTCTTTTATGGTTTCGTGCATATATATAGTGTCTCTTGATTGTGCTCTCGACTCTCCGTCACTCCCTTCCGACATCTTCCAGCATATCATTCCTTCACCTTCCCTACCATTTTAATGAAAAAGAATATGTATTAGAAAACTTTTCCGTAGTCTAGCACAAATAAAATAGTTTAGAAACAATTCTTTGAAATTCACTAAGCTGCTTTCTTAGTCATGTACCAGCTATTCAGCCAAATTTTGTCTTTTTCTCTCCCTCCAAGTGAATCTCCCACTAAATGGAGATTGACAATATGTTCATATTCTTTCAGGTCCTCAAGGTTCTGAATGTACAGTTGGATTAAAGAGTGACACAGAGCCTTGGAAAAATGGCTTGGCAAGTAGGAGGACAGGTTAGCCTTCCGGGTTTGATTCCCAGCACTAACTTGACAACTTACAACCATCTGAAACTTCAGTTCCAGGGGGATCTTATGCTGTCTTTTTGCTGCCATGGACAGCAGGCACAGGCATACATCTGGCAAACAACTCCACATAAACTAAACGCTGTTAGCATGGCGGTGGAGAATGGTGTCCAACCTCTGTAGAGAGAGGACATGCACAGTGTCACGGAGGCTTTGCAGGAGGGAAGTGATTGAATGTTGAGGGCTTTGCTCTTGTCCTTTGTGGATTTATTTATTTATTTATTTATTTATTTATTTATTTATTTATTTATTTATTTATTTATTGCTGTGGTATGGCTTTGATTTCCTTTGTTTTGAGAGTCTTACCTCAAACTAAAGACCCCCTGCCTCAGCCCTCCACATGCTGGAATTGTAGATAAATGTGCAGAACTCCGTGACTGCACTTTGAAGGATGGTATGACCAGGCTATTGGCCAAGTTGGGAGGAAGTTCCCAAAATGAAAACTGGGATCTTGACCTTAAAGGTGAGAGTAGAGTCAAGTGGCCCTGTCCTTGTGACTCATGGACTAGGGAGCTGAGAGGAACCACGCTGAGGTGGTGCCTTGGTCATCACTGCAGTTGGAGTGTAGAACACTCAGGCACTTGCTCTGCTAATGGGTTTGGGAATGTAGGAATATTTTGGAATGCTTTTTTCAGGGAAGTAGATGATTAAATCCTGCTTCTTAATTCTTGGTCCCCTTTAGTGGGGGCAGTACGCAGGAACTGTAGGGAGGAAAGGACTTTGGTGGGATCTGTGGTGGGGCAGCATCACAGGTGGGAGCCTCACCGCAGGCTCTGTTGGGCACTTACAGTGGAAGAAGTCTTCCATGTAAAAACCTCAACAGTGGGAAATGCAATAGTCCCTGCTAGTAATTTAAATTTCTACGAGAGCATCTGTCTCCATACATTTGCAGGGCTGGCTCAGTGGGTATCGTGTTTGCCACACAAGCAAGAGAAGCTGAGTTCTGATACCTAAATACACGTAAAGCCATATACCCATATCACAGTACTGGGAAGGTGGCGACAGGGAGACTCCTTAGGGCTTACCGGCCGGCCAGACAGGCTTAATTTCATGAGCTTAGGGTCAGAGAGAAGCCCTGCCGGAAAAAAAAGGTGTAGAGCCATCAAGAAAGACATCTGATACGTCTCTTCACTTGTGACCTTTACATATGCACATGAAAATGTATGTACATGAGCAGAAAAGTGTGTGTTTGTTTTTCTTTGGGGTAAAAGCTAGAAAAGATACCTAAGTCTGTATGTATGTTAAATTATTTAATTGGGGAAAAACTATATGGAAGGGTTTTCTTTTTAAGTCATAGATATTTATATTGAAGATACATAATAAATAAGTTAGAAATAAAATTTAGGGTTTGCGATTGGCACCAAGTGTAAGTTCCCCTATTTTTATCCGTTGACATTAGTATGTAAATGAGTGTGACATTTTACTATTTTGGGAAGTGTGATTATTTCTGCCTGTCGTTCAGGGAATTACTTGTGGTAACAAGTAGATCAGTGATTCACAAAGGAAAATCCTATTTATATGTCCCTTTTGGATAATGTTGAGGAAAGATGTGCAAAGTTACTCTTCTTTCTTGGGAAAACTTTTGTCCAGTATTCACTTTGCTGTTGTGTTAGTGATCATGACTACATTGATAGCAAAACTGTCAAAACTATTGCTAGCAAAACTAGTTAGTTTGAAACCGCATCAAAAAACAAGTTACAACTAGGTTTCCCCCAAGCCCTAGGTGTGTCTTAGTGATGTGGTCATTATCAGCATTGAGTAGTCCCAACAAAAAGCTCAGCCACATCAGAGTAGAGTGGGCGTGGCACAGCGGAGCTGAGCACATTTCCTTGGGCCAGTACCTAGTGGAAGCCAGGAGCTGTTTCCCTTTCATTAAATGGCAGAAATGGAAGTCCCTCCTCCACTGTTAGACAATTCTAGAAGGCCCTCTCAAGCTGCTGGGCAGCTGAAGCAGGCCTTTGTGTGCCACAAGAGGGTGCTCCTGAGCTAAGGCATGAATTCCTTTTCATTTTGCTGGTACTTATTTTGTTTTGTTTGAGCAGGGATCTTACTATGTAGTCCTGGCCAGACTGGAACTATGTAGACCAGGCTAGCCTCAAGATCACAGATCTGCTTGCCTCTGCCTTCCAAGTGATGTGCTTTAAAGGTGTGTGCCGCCATGCCCAGCTTTTCCTGGTATTTACATACATAGAAAAAAACTGAGTGCACTGTGTTTGTGCTCAAGTGTAGTTTTACTGTAATACTCTGAACACTGAAAAAGGTCAGAATTTAGAAGTAATAATCTTATCTTAGTCTTCTCCCTCACTCTGGCTCCTTCTTACATGTTTTCCTCTGTGGCTTGTGGCAGGTTTAAGCGGTACCCCAGCTCAGTCATCCTGTCCTGGTTCACACTGCAGTGCTGCTCCCTGTGAGGCCGGCATGATAGCATTCTCCTATGGGTTGCCCAGTACTGCCTGGAATAGAAGAAAGTGGAATTCCTGCAGAAAGCATGCATAATTTTATCTGACTAGGTAACACCATGCTTTCCTGTGCTCTCCTTCTGCCTTAGGATCTGTCACAATCCCATGATTCTACTGTTGGTCACAAGAGGTCAGCCCTCTTGTTCTGGGGGTCAGAAAGAAGGTAGACAGTAGTTGGCACAGAGGCAAGATGTGGTCTTCTAAAGATGTATTTAAAAATCACATACCATTTTAACAATACAAAGAAAGCATAAGGAACGCTATAGAATTCAGGTGGTATATGGTCATTAATGATGCTTATTTTTTCCACAAGCCTTTGTTCCTCACTACCTTCCAGAGCATCAGTAACCTTTCTTCTGAATCTGTTTTTCATTCCACACATTCAAAGCGCATGACAAAGTAAACATGCAAATATTCTCAAATACATTCAGTGCTATCTCCCAGCATGCTGTACTGTGTCAGTGTGCCTCATGTGAGTCGGGATGGTTGAGATGCAGTAAGGAAGGCAAGTTGATTACAGGGTTAGTGCTTATGGAAGAGAAGATGTCAGGATTGGGCCGAGGGGCAAATTGGGCCATCATAAAGTCTCAGGGAAGGCTTCAGCTTCTGCTAGAGGAGTGCTGGCTTGGGGTAGGGTGCCCTTGAGGATTGTTTCCCTGGCGTGAGGAGGCTACTTCTGCAGACGGCTGTCACCTAGCAGCATCCTGTGGAGCTGGGGACCAGGACAGCACGTCTCACTGTTTGCTGCCATCCATGTTGTTTGTTTTGTCTGACCTAGAATCACCCCTAGGATCCAGTGATGTGACCAGATTGTTTATATTATATGTAGCCCTTACTGAGTGTCTATATTGTCTTGATGTGTGTTATCTGTGTGTGTGGTGGCGTACCTGTGTTCTCAGATGTGTGGCTGTGAGCTTTAAGAACTCTCCTCCCTCTGCCCTCCCACTTCAATGCTGGGCTTACAGGCATGTGCCACTATACTGGGCTTTTACCTGGTCCTGGGAATCTGGTCAGGTCACTAACTAAGCCATTCCCTAGATTTATGTCACTGTTTTAAAATGTATTTTCCTATTGATAGACGTGATTATTTGTGATTTTTAGTTTTTTTTTTTTTAATTTAGAAAAAAGAGTAACTTCACTTTGCTCCATTTTGTAGGGCATGTACCAGTGTTCCTCTGGGGTAGTAAGTGGACTGCTCTGAGGTCTTAGAGCATTCACTGCTTCAAACTTAATAGCTGTCAGGAACTGCTCTTTGAAGTGGCTGTATTGTGCCACAACCTCATTAATGCTTGTTATTGTCAGAGTTTAATTCTTTCAAAATTGAGGGTATGAAATGCTATCTTGTAGTTGATTAGAATTTTGTTGATTATATAGGAGATTGAGAATTTGTGTTACTTTCTCTGCATGTGTGTGTGTCTGTCTGTGTGTATATAACATGTGCAGGTACTTGAAGAGTCCAGGAGAGGGAGCTGGATCAGCTGGGGCTGGAGTTCCACGGGGTTGTGAGCTGTGTGGTGTTGAGTACTGGGCGCTGTCCTGGAAGAGCAGGGTGTGCTCTGCCCCCTGAGCCTTCTCTGCAGCCTATGTGGGTGTCATTGACTTAGTCATTCAGAGGAAATCTGTGTAATTGTTGTGCAAGTTCCTTGGAATCTATATAAATGCAAGTATATGGCTTCTCCTGGATTGGGTCTTGGTTGTTTATTTTAAAGACGATGCCTTTCCTTGAAAAAGACCTTAAAGCAGTGCGCTATATTTATCTATGCCCTTCCTTTGGACATTCTTTGAATTTTATTTTTAAAATTCTTCCTTCGGCTTAACTCAGGTAAAAATATTCTGTTTTGTACTGAAAACTTTTAAGGTTTTGCTTCTGGCTTTTCAGTGTAAGGCCTTCTAAACAGCCCGTGAGTGTGTGGGCTGTAGGTGCCTGACTGCTTTGCCTGGGTACCAGCTGTTGTCCTAGCGTGTCCGCCCCTTCCCCCCTCCACACACACTGGCATTGCTCATGGGCTGCTGCATCTGTCTGTCTGTCCTCCCAACTCTGCATTGTAGGTTTTGCTCCACTAGCCTATTTCTTGATTTATTTTCCTTACGATGGCTTCATTTAGTTATCACCTCTTACCTGATAATTTAAACCACAATTCCTTGTATTCACTTAAAATGGCTCTACTTACTCCCTTTAGGTCTTCCAAATACATTTTAGGATTGTGTCCTAAGAAAAATTTGCCATTGATTGGGGTCATGCATTGTATTTGTAGGTTAATCTGAGAATTGATATTCTTGGAGGATACATAGTTCCTTTGTTCTTCCTGCATGTACACCTGTAGGCCAGAAGAGGGCAGAAGATCTCTTTATAGATGGTTGTGAGCCACCATGTGGTTGCTGGGAATTGAACTCAGGACCCTTTAGAAGGGCAGCCCATGCTCTTAACCTCCGAGCCATTTCTCCAGCTCAGCTTCTTAATGTCACATTTAGGTGTGTTGTTTAGAACACTTTTTTTTTTTACTATATGCTGATTTTAAATTTTATTAAATATATTTAAAATATTAACAAATAGATCTCTTACTTAATCATGTCTCTACTCACATTTGGGTTAACTTAATTTCACAATGATTATTCTTGCACCCACATCTTTCCCGTAATGAAGTTTATGTAAATATCTGCTATTTTACACTAATACTGCTGGGAGTTTTATATTGTGTTGATGTGAGATGTCCTTGGGAAATGTAAGCAAATATCCAACTTTATCTTTTCTCTATACAGTGGTCAGTTGGGAGCAGCTCCGTCTTGCTAGGTGATTTGCTTTGTCTGCCTGTCACGTGCTCGTCAGTAGTGCCCCATGCATGGCAGGAGTTCTGTAGATGTCTGACTGGACCTGGTTGTCACTTGCCTGGCTTGCAGATAGCTTACAGCTTCCCATTGATCCCTCTGTGTTCTAGTTCTACAGCCACACTGTGTTCTCGTGACTCAGGCTGCATGAGTGTGTGTGTGGTAGACACCGTCACCATCTTTAGTTTGTCAGGGTCTTCTAGGCTATTTCTGCATCGCACTTTTATTCAGGAACTTGAAGAGGATGTAGCCAACTCCGGCCCCTCTGATTTTGATTGACAGTATTAATTTTCTAAAGCCGTTCATATTTTATATTTTTCCGTGATGGTTGCTGCGGGTTCATCCGCTTCATCCTGAAACTCTAGTTAGAGCAGATTAGTCCCCAGATTTCTTTTTCAATTGAAATTCAAAGCAATTAAATAGAGCCATATAGTTGTGCAAAGACAAAGTGTTTTTCTGTATTGAGCAGTACCTGGAAGGCTTTATGTGTGCAGTGTGGTTCTGCATGTTTCCCACTTGGACTGTTTTAAATGTGTGGATTGTTGGCCTGGGAAGTCTTTTCATGTGGACTGCTTTCTCCCATGAAGTTTTAAAGGAAGCCTACATCCATGATTTTCCTCTGTGTACAGCAACAAAGTCAGACACAAGAGGTTTGTTGAGTCTGGCGAACTCTTTCACACCTGGTTGGGATCTTGTGTTGGTGTTCACTAAGTGAAATAATGACGCCTGGCTTGTCATGTATGTTTGCAGAACACTGGCTCCTGGCCAACCCTTTTAGTCTTTTGTTTTTTTTTTTTTCTTGCATAAAATTGCCTGTTTTTCACTTGAGATGGGGTGTGAGGCAGTTCTGAGTTGTTGTTTTCCTTGTGGCACACCGTCTGTGGGATTCTGGCTTCTCTGACAAGTTCCCAGATTGTCCAGGGTGTCAGGCAATGAGCACTCAGAGTGACCAGCACACTAGCTCAGCTCGTCCCTGTCAGTAGGGCAGGGTCACCACAGTCATCTGAAGCGCTGGGAATCGACGCTGTGGGCACAGGTATTTTTTGTTGTTGTTGTTTAATTTTTATTAATTACACTTTATTTACTTTTTATCCCCCCTGTAGTGTGTGTTTGTTTTTTCTTGGTTTTATTTTAAACGAACTCTGCAGAGAGAGTGCAGAGAATGTGCACGTGCCCTCCATTCAGTCACAGGACCAGAACTGTGAATAAAAGCTTTCTTCACTCTCTAGTGCTTCTCCAGCCCCGTTGTCTGTTCGGCATCTCCACTCAGGAATGCCATGTTGTCTTAGTCTCATGCCTTTGAAAATTGCCTTCTGCCTTAAAGTAGTTGGCGTAGCTGCTTAATTTCTTCATTTTGCTTTTGTTTGCTCTGTTGAGCTGGTTCCATGCAGTGCTAGGGAATCATTCGTGCTGGTCCAGTACTCTGCCAGCTGAGACACATCGCTAGCCCTGCATAGTCAGTTTTGAGGCACTGTCTTACTACTTTCTCATTGTGGTGACAAAACACTGTATCCTGGGCAGCTTAGAGAAGAAGTGTTCACTTAGGGCTTGTGTGAAGTTTCAGAGGATGAGTCCGTGGCCGTGGCAGCAGGCAGTCAGATGTGGTGCTGGAGCAGTAGCTGAGCGCTCACATCCCGATCCAAAGGTAGAAGACAGAGACAGCTGGACCTTGCACGGGCTTTTGACCCTTCAGAGCCCAGTTGATCAGCTCCTCCAGGAAGTCTGTACCATGCCTCTCACTGTCAGTGTTACTGCTCATCAGATGGGGGGGGTGCTTTGGAAAGGACGACAGAGGGAAGTCTTTCTCACATCCACATGACAGGAGTGGATGTGAGACGCTGTCTGTATGACATCACTGTTGGTAGCACTTGTCACTGTTTCAGTGTTTGCCAGTTTCTGTAGTGTTTTTTTTTCTTCTTCTTCCTCCTCCTCCTTCTCCCTCTTCTGTCTCCCTCCTCCCTTTACTGCCTTCTTCCTCCTCCTTTCATTTTATTTTTTTCTCCCTATAGTCCTAGAAGCAAGTCACCAAGGACAGTGATTTCAATTGTAAAGTTTTGTTAATTGTTTTCCCTTTAGGTACTTGAAATACTGTGTTTGAATTCATATCAACTTCGGGGAGGGGCAATCCGATTTCAGAAACCTATAGCCTTGAATGCAAGAAAGAATAAATTTGTCTAAATGCAGGAATGTTTTGAAGTAGTGTTATTTAGCGGCAGCCTGCTTTTTGGTTTATTAGTTTTACTTTAAAATATCCATAATCTGTAAAATGCACCGGCTGCTCTGCCCTGCTCAGACGGCTGCACAGATGGCTCCTGATTCTTTTAGCATACGGAAGCCTCACGTTTTCCTCTAACAATTGGGGGATAATGTTTAGCATCATAACATTTTATCATACTGAAGTCTGTCTAGTAAACATAAAATACATTGATTAGAATTAATTTGATGGAAGTATTTCTGAGTGTAAAATGGTCTCAGGATGCCTGAGTTTCACGTGGACTCTCGACACTGGGGCAGTTATTGTCTACCTCAGCCCTCCACGAGCTTCCTCCACCATCAAGAAGTTGGTGTCAGAGCGCATGTTTCCTTTGCTGGCGGTCTTGTCTTTGTTGCATGAGGGAGATAAATGGTTTTGTTTTGTCTTGCTGGTTTCTTTAGGTCAAATGGTCTGTCTTATGAAAAAAGGTTATTACTATAGCATATAATCAGAATATTTTGGAAATGATATCTATGGGTGATGTCGTTCTTATATTTGTCTTTGGATAGTGTCTCAGAATTTACAGTGAATTTTTTGATTGCCAAAAAGACTTGTTTATGGGTCCATGCTTGGAGCTGTTCTGTGCCATCCACAGTTTTAAACACTGGTCTGGGTGGGCTTGCTCAGTCTTCTTTCACGGCTGTGGAACTGAATGACTCCTCATTTCTGCCTCAGCTCTGCCGTGGGAGCTTTGCTTCGAGTTGCTTGACTTTGTGCCAGTTTCAGAATCTTGCACTGAGGAAAAAGGTTAAAAAATACATTTGAAGAAGTCTTTTGCTCACTTATGGTTGCTTGGAAGGACAGCTAAAAGCCAGAATCATGTTTTTAGTCAGCTGCAGGGGAAATCCTTTCCTTGGCTTTCAGTTCCACTCTCAGTAGTCAGTCGAGTCCTTCGGTTCATGTGGGGATTCCCACACAGGACTGTCAAGAGGCCCTGCCATATATGTGCAGAATGCCGGAGAGTGCTGTGTTTGTGTTATTTCTTAACTGAGTGAGGTCTGTGCTGTGTGCCATTACTGTTTTGATATTTCTCATTCTTAGTATGGACTTGCAAAGTCTGAACATCAAAATTAATATAGAAAATTGTTAACGAGTAGGTTAAAGGCCATTGAGATATAAGGGTCTTTGGATATGTATCCGTATATAACGTGTATATTATACCACTCACAACACCCCTTAACATTTTTATGTAGTAAGTAAAAATCAAACAAACGAACAAACAAAAACCCAAACAAGCCCAGAACTTTGAATGCAGAATCCCAATTTATGCCTTTTATCCTCTTCATTAGGTGTAGTCCCCATTCCTGCTCAGAGGATGGGATATGGTTTTTTGTTGTTTTTTTTTTTTCATTTTATTCTGTGTATAAGAGTGTTTTGTCTGTGTGTATTTATGTACACCAAATGCATACTGTTGCCCAGTGAGATAAGGAGAAGATTTTGGGTCCCCTGGATCTGGAGTTAAATATGGTTGTGAGCCACCATGTGGTTTCTGGGAATTAAACCCCGGTCCTCTGCGAGACCGGTACGTGCTTTTAAATGCTGAGCCGTCTTTGGTCTTAGGGTGTGTTTTTATGGTTTGAGTTTGTAAGGCATGGAGATAGCCTTCAAAACAATATCTGTTTAGCCATTTGGGGGAAAAGACACTGATGTGACAGTTGCTAACCAGTCTCATTATAAGATGGGTGACTCTGAAATTAGCATACTTACAAGAAAGTTAAAAAAGAACATGTGGACCACGTTTACTGTTTCTTGAGTTTGAAGAAGAGATAGCCATGGCTTGAGTGGCCCTTCACTTTGCTCAGTCACCTTAGTTTATGTCCCTAGGAACCAGGTAGCCAGCCCCCAGCACACAGGAGCCTGCCCTCTGTTTCACTCTGCCAGCATGTTTGTACAGAGCAGGGAGTGAAGAGTCCTCTTAACTGAGAGGAAAGCCAGTATCTGCTGTCAAGAAGCCCAGTCCCTGCTTTCTCCAGCCTCGCCTTCAACGTCATATCTAGGCCCTCAAGGAGACTTGTTCTCATTGAGAGAATTCCTAGAAATTGAAGCCATCAGGGGAAAATTGAAGAGGGAGGTAAAGGCTTTCTATCCCGTGTAAACAAACACAAGTGGCCATCCACAAAAAATTTTCATGCTTCACCGTTAGGCATGAATATCTACAAAACTTCCTCCCTGACATTTCTATAACTAAATATATTGCTAATTTTTTGTGCCACAAAGATTCAGCTTCATAAGGATGCTTTAAAATTGTAACCTGCCTTCCATTTCCTTTCTCTAAAATTCTATTTTCTTAATTGCATATTCAGGAAAGTTGCAAAACCATACATGACCACTTTGAACACAAAATGTTTTTACTTGGCCTTTGTTTCACTCTGCCACCCAAACGCAGAAACAGCGGTCGTAACAGTTAACTACTCCATCAGAGTTTGACTTGTTCCAAACTACAAGAAACTGTATAACAGCTTTAACTGGCTCTTGCACACTAGGCCAGTCACATTCATTTAGTTCTTGTGACCTCGCTGTGAGCCATGCTTTGTGATGGGGTCAGGGTTGCAGGGGTCAGGGTTACAAGGGTCATGAAGGCCTACAGAGATCTAGGGTGTGAGAGGACGAGGGAAAGCCAGCTCATGAAATGGTTGCAGAGGGGCATGGAAAATGCCAAGCCCCGGTGGAGTCCCTGGGAAGGGACCCTTATGCACAGGGAGGTCTGACTCCCTGCTAAAGACTGTAGACCAGAAGTTCCTGCTTTAGGTTGGCTTTCAGCTGGTAAAAAAAAAAAAAGGGCTCCAGAGCATTCAGCTAAGAGCCATGCTGTTACTTTAGACTTCCTGCAGTGCAAGACCCGAGTAGGTATAGCGACTCACTCTTAAGTGCAAGACTCTAGTAGGTGTACAGAGACCCACTCTCGGTGCATGGCAGCTCCAAAAGACCCGAGGAGTTTCCCAGTGCCCACATCAGGTGCCTCACAGTCCTTTAACCCTAAGTCCAGAAGGATACAAACCTTGTGGCCTTCATGGGTACTTGTAGTGACATGTACAGATGCACTCATGTACACATAGTTCAAAACGATCACTGTTCAAAGAACTCTGTTCTTATTAAGTACCTACAGAAAGAACGGTTTGCCCCGTTATCACTAGAAAGATGGGTGGCCAGAAATCTTTCCCTTTGTCCAGGCGTAGTGGTGTACATTTTTAATCCAGCAATTGGGAGGCAGAGACAGGCGGATCTCTTGTGTATTCGAGGCCAGCCTGGTTGGTTTACAGAACAAGTTTCAGTATATTCAGAGCTTTGTAGTAAAGCCCTGTCTGGAAAACAAACAAATAAATAACTAATACTTGACATTGCTCATTGGAAGTCAGCTGAGAGAATGGCAGGGTACCTCCAGGACACATACAGGTTTCCTTTAAGGATATTAGAGGGTTGTGTTAGAATCCAGCATTCCCCTGAAAGCTGCTCACTCCCATGGGTGTTGAGTTGCACGGTTACAGCTTTGCTCTGTTAAGTAAAATAGAAGACACATCCTTCCATAGACTGGAGGTCATGTTGGCGTGCTGTTAACGTTTTTTGTAGGGGTTGGGGGTTCATGCCTGCTCGAGCACCATCTAAAGCAGGCTGAAAGGCATGCATTTCTTAGGGCCACCAGGGAGCCACAGTGGGAACTTGGTGGGAAGGAGGTCCTGGCTCTCAGTTTGGAGTGAGAGGCAGTAGTTATAGGAGCAGCTAACTAACGGAGAGATGTGGTGCCAACCTTCAGTTACATTCCTGTCTTTCCTTTTCCTTCTCCCTCCTACCCTCCCTCTGGGGCAGCCCCCAGGTAGCTCCAGAGCTGAACTCTGGTGTTGGTTTTAATTGTTTTATTTTGGCCAATTGATGACTGGAAGTTTGAGAAAGCAGTTAGAATTGACAACAGGAGCTCAGGGGCAATATCAGTGGGTTTTCTACCTGGCCCCCTTAGCAGAGTCCCCCTCCCTCCCCAGGTACACTCCAGGACCGCAGTATTGGAATTTTGGTATCAGCTGGCCATATTGTTGAGTCTACCCCAGTGTCTCTCCCTTTCTTTAAAGGCCAGTGGGCCACACCTTCTACAACCTGTTTCCACACAGTCTGACTGGAACAAACTTCCTGCACAGCTGCCTCAGCCTAGGCCCCAACATTAGACCATATGGTGGTCCCCCATCAATTCCATCACCTTGACATCCAGCAAAGTGACCGGCTCAAAAGTGACGTCAGCCCCCTTTGTCACTGGGGTGCAAAGAAGGCAGGGAGACTGAGCTGAAGCTGGAGTTAGAGTGGTGGGCATCTTTGGTTTTGATAGCATCCCAGGACCTTGCCTTCCCAGGGTGTTCTCAGTTTAAAGATTTGTGTGTGTGTGTACACACATGTACATATACACACACACACTACATGTGTGCGCCTGTGGAGTACGGAAGAGGCCATCAGATCCTCTGTAGCTGCAGTTTGAGATGATAAACAACAAATGCTTTCAACCACTGAAACATTTCTCTAGTCTTAGTGTAGGATCTTCAAAGTAGACTTTCTCCTCTAAATTTGATGTGAATGGGACTTAGTTAAACTTGTATTTTTGTTAGAAATACTCAAAGCAAGGCATTACTCACATACTTTTTTCTTCTGTGCCATCAGGCTGCAGAAATACTTGCCTTCGGTAGCTCAGCTGATTCTATCAAGCAAAGATGGGAAGTCACCCTGCAAGCTGGGAAGGAGCTCACTTGCAGTTCTCCATTTAGCCATGTTTCCTAGGCAACCGCTTAAGCCATTATTAAGGATAAGAAACTAAAAGGTATGTACTTCCGAATCTTATCCTCAAGTGCAATGGTCATCAAGTCGGGATCGCAGTGTCTTTTTTTTTTTTTTTCTTTTGGCTTAACCTTAAATAAATAAGCATTTGATTAGAGGACACACTATGAAAATGCGCAGCATGCTGTGCCTTTGTTTTTCTCTTTCTACACTTTCCTTGAACAGCATGGTACACATACACACACACCTGTTTTTATTCTGGCTTTACTGAAGGCGAAAGGGAAGTCCTTTAGTGGTCTCTCTCTGTGGGGAAGGGACACTGACCAGTCATACAATGCTGCTTTCAGTTTTCATTTCTAAGGTCTCCCCCACTCTTCACATGAAGTTTTTTCTGTCGCTTTCTACTTGATTGATCCAACATACTCCTTTCCCTGCAGCATGGACTCCTACTTCCAGGCCTTAATGTAAACGTTCATTCAGTTCCAGAAGAAAGAGGTGACTTTTTCTGTTTGTTTCTTTGGTTGGTTTGTGTTTTAAGACAGGGTCTCTCTGTGTAGCCCTGGCTGTCCTGGATTCACTTCATAGACCAGGTTGGCCTCAAACTCCTCAGTGCTGGAACTACAGGGATGCACCACCATGCCCAGCTTTCAGTGACTTTTCTAATGCATCAGAGAAAGAGGAAAGTCATGCTAATTCCCTGTCAGCTCAAGCATGTGTTCAGAAATAACAGATGGCCAAACAAAAGCAGGACATACAGGTGTCTGACACAGCTGACCATGAGTCAGGTAACGTGACTCTGCTGAGCAGGCGGGCCTTTCCCCACCTTGAGCTCTTGCAGGCTCTGTGGACAGTTGGAATGATAGCCACAACAGCTAGAGAACTTTGAGTTGTCACAGTTGGTCCCCACCTGTGACCAACAGCCTGGAGATACGCCTGCTGTAGGATAGTGGCAGATGAAGTAAGTGCGTGCAGCACTTCTTCCCTGGATTCCTGGAGCTTCAGATGGAATTATCACAGGAGAACACAAGGGAGCCAGGCTCTGGTGGTCACTGCAGTTTTGCGCCATTTCCTGTGGCAAAAGTTTTTTAAAAAGTAATTAATTCATTTATTCATTAATTCAAATTACATAATTTGGATGTCAGGTTATGCTTTATAAAGTTCCTTAAATTATCTCTTTCAGAAACAAGCACTTTTAAATAAGTGGCTATTTTGACTTACTTGTCATCATCACATCTGTTTGTTGGGGTGGGCCTCATGTTGTGGCTGGAAGATGGAGGTGAGAAGCCAGCTTGGATGAGCACTTGTCCTACTGTGTGGAGCGCAGGTGTGAGCTCAGGTGGTTAGGCTTTGCCATCAGGAGCCGTCAGCTCACTGAGCCATCTCACTGGCCCTGACTTGGTATTTTCAGCATCCGCTTGCTTTGCTTTTCTGTGAGGTGAACATTGACTTGCTTGCCCAGTTCACTTGCCAGATGTTCCCAGTTAGCCAGTCAGGGTACCAGGCGGTGGACTATCAGGGTTAAGATGTGTGTTGGGTTCCTGCTTGAATGTCACAACAAATCTAGAAAAGGAGGGATACAAATGAGGAACAGCAAAGGCTTCTCTAGGACTCGTATGTACCAGGTCCGTCCCAGCTCTCTAGGCAGTTCACGGGTTGATAGTTGGCCTAATGAGATGCTTACCACGCCCCCCCAATCTTCCCTTCAGTGAATTAACCAGACTTTACCAGGGAGGTAGAGTGTTTTCCTGGGTTATGAATTATGTTTGCCTAATATTTCAGGGTACCAAGTGCAGCAACAGGGATAGCAGGGGGACTGTGGGGAAGGTAGAAAACAGAGGTGTCAATTTTAATGGCAACTTCAGAGGTTGACAAGTCTCTTCTTAGGAATAAAAGATTAAGTTTGGTCGTGCATGTGCTGCTTTTCATGAGTCCAAAGGTTAAGGTGGACAGACCCTGGAAGATGGGAGATAATTTAAAAAATCTCCACTTTCCCAGGCCAGTGCTTTTTTAGTTACACACAGATGGATAGCTGGCACTGTGTTAAGTGCCATGAGACTGCACAAGGATCTGTAATATATGAAGGATTGCACTTAAAATTAATAGAAATACTAATTTAATATTTTATATCAATGTTTATTAATATTTTGCTAAACTATTGATTTTTAATGTTAATTTATTGATACGAATTCATACTCTAAGTAAACAGGTGACTGTGTGACTGACTCCCCTCCCCAAAGGTTTTAAGGTGAACTTTATATTCCCCAGACAAGTCTCTTTGAAAGCTCGCAGTAGCCATAGGTAGCTGATACGGTAGGCCTGCTTTACTGATAGGTCCAACCGTCGGAAGGTGGTACTGGAGCCCCGGCAGCCGCACAGCTGCGGGACCATTGCTCTCCGCCTCTGTGTCACAGGCACATCACCCAGGCTCACACCTACGCCTCTCACACAGTGTAATTGTAATCCGTTCACTTTCTCCCTCCCGTCACCAGTGACTGCTTGGCTTTCTGCCTTGCCTAGAATTTATTGGATTTTGATTGCCCCATCCACCTCTCTGATAGATGGACTTTATCCCTTAATTAAGTTTATTGCCTCATCCAGTTCTCTATTTCTTGGGGTTTGTGGTTCCTTTACACCAGTAATACCATCCCACAATCCCAGTTCCCTAAATCTTGTCTGTCCAAGCCCAGAATAGCCAGTCAGAAATTCCCTATTTGACTCTTGTCTCCATCTATCCTGCCATGTGTTGGTCCTACTTTTTCTCATCTAATGACTCTTAGCCCTTATTTTTAAAACCCTTCTTTTTCTTTTTCTTTTTCTTTGGTATGTGTGAGTGTAGGGACCATGAAGCCAGAAAAAGGGTCAGGTCCCTGGAGCTAGAGTTACAGGAGGTTGTAAGTGTTCTGGGGTGGGTGCTAGGAACTGAACCCGGGGCTTCTGGGAGAGCAGTAAGTCCTCTTAACCAGTCATCTCTCCAGTCCCCTAGTAGGTAAAATAATTCTGTGCTGCGTAAAGTTTAAATACCAGCTTATTGATCTCCTTCCAGCCAGGGGGGTTCCTGGCTATTGGAATACTTAGAGGTTTGTTTTTGAGACCTACATTGTCTAATTGATAGCCACCAGCCCATTGCGACTCTTTGATTTTAACTTAGTTAAAAATAAGCAAGGGCCAAGAAGATAGCTTGGGGTCATGTGCTTGCCCCACAAGTCCAGTTACTTGAGCTCAGTCCTTGGAAATCACACAAACAGCTGGGTGCACTGGCCTGCACCTGTAGTCCCTGCACTCCTGACATGGAGATGGGGCCAGTCAGTGAGGAGTATGTGGCACAGTGCCTCAGCAAAGTGGAAGGCAAGACATGACTCCTAAAGCTGCCCTTTGACTGCCACATGCACACTGTGGCACATGCGTGTGCACCGCTATAAGCGGATTTAAATTACATGCAGTTAAACCTTAAGACTCCTCAGTCACGCTAGCCACATTTGAGGCGATCAGCAGCTGCTGGCTCCTGTGCACAGGACAGGTGTAGAGTGTTCCCATCATTGCAAATGTTCTGTTATGAGCAGGGCTCGAGATGGGCCCCAGTCATATGTACACATATACACAGTTGGCACAGCATTGTGCATATGGTTTGCAGTTTTGCTTTTTTTTTTCACCCAGCAGAGAAACTGTTAGCTCAGTGTGATCCACATGCAGGGTTACGCCAGGAGAAAATCAGGGGTGCATTGCAAGTGTAAACGTTAAGCACATCTGACCTTTTTCATTTCAGATTTTAGAGGTCACTGCACCATCTCCTCTTAGTGCTCGTTCCAATGTTAAATAAATTATTTGTAGAATGAGTCTGCTCAGCGCTGGGCATGTTAAGAAAAGACAGTTGAGAGTCCATGTCCAGGCTGACAGTGCTAAGCTACCCACAGACCCAAACACACACAGCTCGTTTGCTCCTTGGTAGTATCAAAAGATGTTGTCCTTTGTCTTCTCACTGGCCAGTAGCCACAGGACACATGCTGCTATTGATAGATATTTTAAGTTGAAATTAAAATAACTGCTCAGCTGTGCTGTTAGCCTGATGTCAGGTGTTTCTAGCACGTGGCGGCATCTTCAGTGTTGGCCAGTCTCCATGGTTTCATGAGGCTCAGTTGAACACTTTGTTGAGTCTCAGTTTCCATGCAGTGGTGACATTTTCGTGGATGGAGGCGGGGAAGTGGGGACTGAGGAGGAGCGTAGACCACCGGAGCCATGGCAGCACTTCCGTGCCCCTTCGCACTGGAGCTGCTGACCACTTCCAGAATGTCACCTTGTCTGCTGTCCGAGACTCGGCATTTCCCAAGGTGTTAGGAGAGAGAACTGATACTTAGTTTGTTGGCTTGTTTGTATGTTTTCTTTGGTGAGACAACATCTCATGTAACCCAAGCTAGCCTAGAACTTCCTATATAGCCGAGGACAACCTTGAACTTCTGATTGATCCTTTGACCTTCACTCCCTGAGCACTAGAACTACCAAGTGTATTTTATGAGAGACAATGATAACCCAGGACTTTGTGATTGCTGTAAATAAGTACTCCACCACTGGCTACATTCCAACCCTGCCCTTGAGGGGTTCTGAAATACTGCTTGCAGTCATACATATGTGATCAAAGATAGCGTTGTGCTAACTGTAAATGTGACTGTTGAATTTAGAGTGGAAAATGTGCTGACAAAAACATACAGCAGTGCAGTGGTGGTGCACACCTTCAGTCCAGTACTTGGGAGGCAGATACAGGCAGATCTCCTAAGATAGAGCCAGTTTGGTTTACAGAGTAAGTTCCAGGACAGCCGAGACTCCACACACATACACAAATCAATTACAAAAGAGGGTATTTCTTTTGTATACATATTTCTCAGGAAATACATGATCAGGAAAGATTCACAAAAGGCAAGAATAGTTCTCTCTGGGGGAAAGAAATGAGGAAGAGACAAGTTTCTCTGTGTCACCTTTTCTTAGTGCATCCTGTAAACCTGGGCTTCTGTGGCCTTTACAAGAGCCTCCCAAAACTCTCCCAATGCAAGTGGCCTGGGGCCAGCACACCTTTGCTTCTCGGCATAATTATGGTAGGAGCATCTAAAGCTCTGTAGAACTGTTTTCTCCATATAATCTGAGTGTATTTATGAGGGAATGTTATTAGCATTGAAATTGTCTCCCATGTAGCCGTTCTTAACCCCTGTGGAAAAGAGCACAGAAGATGCTGACTTCAACTCCTCAGAAATAATTAGAGCAGAGAGATGAGGTTGACAAGAAATTATCCAGGTCTGGGGCACCCTGCTCCGGCTTGTCTTTGAAGAAAATGAATGCTGGTGTTAATTGCTTTTGGGTTGAATAGTGGTGATGGAGCTCGCTTACCACCTACCGCCCACATTGTGGAGCCCACGCTCCTGAATGGAGGGGAAGTGGGAACACGGTTGACCCCTGCCCCCACCATGTCTCCATAGTGCAGCTCCCAGGAGACTATGACCAGAGAGGAGAGATGAAGTACTTGGTTTTAAAAAATGGTTTCCTGTAGTTCTGTAGTATTAACTTCTCTTCTAAATCTCATTTCTAGGTCTCTCTTCAGGAAAGGAAACTAGATTTGGTAAACCGACATTGTGCGTTCCTTAGCTTACTTTGCAAGGAAAATCGTGTTGATTGTAGAACTTCTAACGGAGGCCTCCTCAGTGCCAGAGTAAATTTCAAAACGTGTGACAGACCTGGCAGCCGGAGGATCTAATCACTGAGGGTGTGGACCCTACACAACCTGGAAGTGAGGCTCTTGTGGGTGTACGGTGAGCTGCGGCCATGTTTGTGAGAATGTTCACTGGCTGTTTCCTGCTGACATTCATACATTACCCTCTCTCTTGTATTGTGTGTGTGTTCTGTTTTGTTTCTTGAGTTGGGATCCCATCTTTATATATGGGAAGAAGTATATAAATTACCATGCAGTCGGTTCTGGGACCGTGTCTTCCGGGACAATTTCGATTTGTCTTTCTTCTGCCCCTTTTCTCTTCGGCCTTGATTTTGGTGTCACTGTGTTAGGTCAGGCCATTGTGTGAGAACTACAGATAGGAAGAACCTGTTGGCTGTACTGGGCTTCTGCAAACAAAGGGGGCAAAGCTGTCAAAGTCATCCATACTTTGGGTTTCCTCTCTCCTCAGCCAAACCAACAACAGTTCAGTTTGCTAGGTGTGTTTAGCTTGACCTTATTTTAAATGGCTACTAATCGCATGAACTTGGCATTCTGCTCCTCCTCAACTGGATTAGGAGTCTGAGGATAAAGACAGATGAGGAGACCTGTCCAGACCCTTCCAGGAGGAGCCAGCGCTCTGGTCCTCACTTTTGTGGCACCACCTGATGAAGGCCCACGGCCCACGGTTTGTAACTTTCACATTTGGCAGAGTCCCAGTTTTGTGGATTTTTTTTTTCCTTTTAAAGACATTGGGTTTTTCAGAGAAATTCATCTGTGGCTTTTTGAGAGTGGCAAACAAGTTAACTGTATTTTAGTCAGTAATTGTTATCAGAACAACTGGCTCTTAATTTCAAAGAAACCTGCATCAGTCCTGTCATTTTTAGTGTGTACTCTCTTGTTTGATAATTTGACATTCTTGTGAAAAGAGTACTTTAAAGGGAGTGGGTTTCTGAATTCTTTTGTTCTGTCTGGATAGAAGAGATTTTTAAAAAGTTTGAAAGCTTTTTCCCCCCCTTTTAGTTCTCCATACATGGCAAGGACTCCAGAACGTTCACCACATCAGCTACATGGCAAAATAGAAACTAGGGGGCAAAAAGCTAGAAGTTGTATTCAGGTTGTCATATTGGCATAGCCTGTGCAGTCAGCACTTTTGTAAAATGTAGAAAAGAAAGGGTCTGACATGGCTGCCAGGGGCGGGGCAGCTGCCAGATGGTGTGTGCAGGGCAGGTGGTCCAGTGGCTCTGGGAGTGTGGATAAGTCGTTGGCAGCAGAGCTTGCAGTAAAGAGGGGCTCTTGATCTGCTGCCAAGGTTCCTTCTGCTGGTGCCAAAGTGACCTTTCCAAATCTTTTCTCTCTGAGTGGAGCTCTTCATTGCTTAGCACAGCAGCCTTCCGGTGCAGTCCGTGGGTGAAGGCCCCGCAGAACACAGAGAGGAGAGCATGGCAAGTGAGTTGGGAAGCTTTGTGTTCTCTTCATCATTTTAAAAATCAATCTCTCTTCCCCTCTGTGTGTGTGTGTCAGAAAATGACTTCTTGTCCTTTATGTGGGTTCCAAGGATGGAACGAGCATCAGCAGGGTGCATGGCAGTTAAGTACTCTTAACATGCAGAGCCATCTTGCCAGCCTGTCTGCTCATCTATATGTTCGTTGAAACACTGCTGTAATACCTCTCCTGTAAGTTGTCAGTGCACACGTAGCACTTCCAATGTCTGTGAAGCTGGGAAATTAACTTTGATCCAGGTTTTGAAATTGATTCAAAAAATGGACATTGAATCTTAAAAACAGGAGAACCCTTCTGGGAATGCTACAAACCTGTAATGCCATCACTTGGGAGGTTGCAGCGGTTGCAGACCAGCCCAGGCTGTGGTGAAATACTCTCTGAGAACAGAATAGCAGCAGATCCCTCAGCGTCCTTTCACTCTAGTTCTCTTTAATTTGTTGTGATCAGATAACTTGAAAAACATAAGCTACCTTTCTTTGGCTTGGGGCTTGAGGAGCAGGGACCCACCAGCTATAGGATGCTATTTGGAGGTGGGAGCCTGAGGCTTCTTGATAGTATTCAGATATCCAAAAGGGTCCCAAACTTTTCCAGACTTTTCAGACATGAGCCTGCGGGAAGTATTTTACATAGTGGTCTTGGACTACTGAGTAGATTGAGTTCCTTGGAATGTAAAGCTTCAGTCAAGCAGTTTGGGGCTTTGGGTAAGTGCTGTTTGTTTGTATTGACTAAGCCATATTCTCAGATGGTCAGTGCACTTGGTATTTATTTCATGAAGCAAAACTTTCACCCTTGAAAGCCCTTGGAGGTCATATCATTTCACCTCTTCATTTGTCAGTTGGAGGAACTAGCTTTTCAAAGGTTAAGTAAGTTACTTTCCAACATTCAAACTCAGGGATTCTGGCCCCTATGTCTTACAGTGGTAGGTTGGGGATTCCCAGTGGCAGTTGCTAGAGGGTGTCCCTGAGCTATAAGACATTGTCAGTGTTGCCTCTGATGGATAGAATAAGAAGTCATGTTGGATTTCCTGCTATATTTTGAGTCTGGTAAAAGATGTATGAGGTGTCCGTGAGGCCTTGGGAAAAGCAAGAATCATACCTGACTCCTGGGAGAAAGTCCTTTGTACAGCTGAAATAGGCTTCCATCTCAGGAGATGCTGCAGAAAGCATGAGTGGCTGCAAAACAGTCAAAGATAGACAGCTATACACACTACCTTAGCTGCTCCTATCACAGGAGCCTGCACATCCTGGTTTTCTACAGGAAGTGTCTGGTTGTCATAGTTACAAGTCTAAACTTGAGTATTCACATCTGAAGGCTGTACAATTATTTTGCTTTAATTTAGATTTTTTCCTCCTACATGAGCAAACTAATAAACCCTTGCTTGTTAACTAGGAAGTGAAATTGAATCGTTTTATTGTTGTAATAGGTTCCTTTTCTCTCTTACGGTTCATAAAGTGTTACCTGACATGATTTCTGTGTGTTTATCTTGGGCATTTTGCCTTAAGTTATTATGACACTCAGTCTTCCTGTAAACCAGCACATGCTGTGTCACAAACAAAGCTGACAGTGAGATGCCTGTTTTGGAAGTTGCTGCGTCCTCCCAGAGATTCCAAATCTGACCTCATACCAGCTCCCCCCACAGACCCTGGAGAAGGACTATGTCTTGTGATTCTGTGTCCTAAATGAGAACGATCCCTGTTGGGAGAAACTCTGGGGCACAGTTTTCCAAGCCTAGTGTCTGTTGCAGCCTCTCTTCCCCTCCAGCGTTAGAAAGAGGTCGACTTGAAGGCAGGCATGGTGGCGCATGGCCGTAGCCCAGCATTTGGAAGTCAGGCCTATTGGACCATCGAGGGAGGCCATCTCAAAACCAAGAAGACAACTAGACAGGAGCAGTGAATGTTTGCTGAGACTCAGAGTTACACTTATTTCCAAAAATGAGTAGTCTTCCTCTTGGCTGTCTGCACCTAAGGGTCATGGCATAATAAGGAATTTACTGCTCACTGCTTTCTTATCACCAGGGTGATGCATATGAAGGGCCTGCATTTTCAAGATACCTTCAGAGACACAAAACTTGTTCTTCTTATTATTAAGAAATGTGTGGTGTTGTGTGAGGATTTTACAGAAAATGTTTTTCTTTTCTGTCTATAACCAGGCGTCATAGAAGGGCCACAGAGAGCTAGCTGGCTGCACCAAGTCCCTTCTGCCTGAGCCTCGGTCCTGTTTCATGGGCAGCTCTCTGCCTGGTTCTGGAAAACCCAGATGATGTCCATGTGTTGGACTAAGCCCTGGCCCCTTCCTTCGGCTGGATGTGCTGTGTGCAGGTCTTCGTATGCACCTGTGGGGCCCTGCAGCAGCCGAGGCCAGCCCTTGCCTCACTATGTCCAGGTGGCTGCAGGCTTTCTCTTTTTCCTTCTCTTCTTCTAAGAGAAAATGAGTTTTTTTTTCCTGACTCACAGTTGAAGGGCCCAGCCCATTACGGTGGGGAGTCAGAACAGCAGGAACTTGAGGAAGCTGGGCATGCCGCATCCACAGTCAGGCAGCACAGAGCAAAACTGACATATCTGGATGGTTTTTAGAGACTAAACAGTATGCCAAAGTCATCGAATAGCTAGCCATGGCTGACCTTGTGTCCACAGTGGCTTCTCTTCCTAAAAAGGAGCAGGTGACCCTCCAAAGGACAAAGTCCAAGAGCCTTCCTGCTACTTGGAGATCCTGCCCATCACCTCAGGTCCATAGCACTCACTGGGAGAGCGCATGGGCGTAGACAGATACGGGAGGATTGGCTGCCTGACTGATCCCACCTTTCCTCCTCCATCTGGAAATGGCTCCAGATTCAGAGCGCTTTTGTGATTCGTGAGGAAAGTTAGATATGTTCACTTCCCATACAAACACAGCTTATGTAGTAACTCGACATATTTGTTGACTTTCAGAGCATCCTGGCGTGACTATTGCAGTGGGGAGGTGGCGGTCCTTGATCTCAGAGCCATCCATGCCGCCTTGCAGAACTTGCATCTCAGTCAGAGTCCCGAGGCAGCATCCTGCAAGGACCCCTAATTAAAAATCGGGCAGGTCCAGGCATATGGTCAGTGGTGTGTTCAGACCAAACCCACAAGTGTGATTCCTGGGAGGTTGGCCAGAAACCGGCAGGAATTGGAGTTAGGACCAGGTCCTAATGCAAGAAGCAACTTGGGGCAAGCGACACAGCACTGACGCTGTGCTGCGTACTAAATGCTGCCTTTCTGAGGATTGCCCTCGGCAGACTTCAGAGGAGGCCAGTGCAGGACAGAGCCACCATTTAACAGTGGTGAAAAACGGACAAACCTAAAGATGCAGACAGGTTGGCGAAAGCCCAGGCATGAGACTGTTTTGAAGCCTGTGTTTACCTGTTGGTGCATGGCTGGTAGGGAAGTAAGACTTTTAAACAAGGCTCACCAGGGCTACAGTACAGACTGTGCAAAAACACAGGAGGCCGTTTTCGCCAGTCACCACTGGGTACCACACCATTGGCTGACTCCTCATGAGTGTTCTCTGTTCTAAACTTGTGTTGATAAACTCTGGGTCAGTGTACACCACATCAGCAAGCCAGATGTGCATTTTCTGTGTAAAAGTGAGCTAGGGTCTGTCTGCCATTCCTTTCTTCTCAGCCTCCGCTGCAGCAGCACAGCGGTGTTAGTCGGCGTGCCACAACCAAAACTCACAGCACTTTTCCAGTTAGTGTTCTCCGGTTGGCAGTGAGGTGGATAGTTGTGGACCTGTGATTCTTGGTGACTGAAAGCTGGCTGCTTGTCCTGTTTGAAGTGTTGTTTTTGACGTGCCCCTTTCAGATCTCCCCTGGTCCTTTCTCCTTTTTGGCCAGCAGATGGCTCCGTGCGGTTTCCTCCTCTTGCCAGTTTTGCATTTTTTTAATTCAGTTCCTTCTCTGCGCGTGCCCCTCCCCCCACTCCTTACTTGGCAAATGTTAGTCACCAGGCTTGATGCTCTTGAACATCTCAATGTGACAAGCTGTCTTGTCAAAGGGACGAAGGAAGGGAGGAAACAGGTTTCCATTGCTTCGGGCCTCATCGCAATTGCTCTGTTTTCTCTGGTAACGCATCTGCTAGAGAAAGTTTTTCGTTAGAAGCAGATCCAGCATTTTGTTATGAAGTCAGATTTACAATTTCCATCCATGCTGTTTGGCATCCGGAAGGCTCCTTTGCAGCGTTAGGTAACGGGGAACCTTTCACTTACTCCCCTCTTTCAATATTAAGATATTTTTAAGAACAGTGCAGTACAAGTGAATAGATTCCACTTATTTGTATTTAAATACTCTACAGGCTATGCTGAATTCCACTCCCTCCTCCAGATCTTTCTCAGTCCCCAAGTATTTTTTGAATGCTTTTAGGTTGAGTGTTGGATAGAAATGCTTGAGATTGTGTTTGTCATTAGGAATCCAGGTCTTACTAAAGTTACTCCTCTTTGTACAAGGGTCAGCCTGCCTTCATCTGTAATGTAATGCGGCCTCTAATCCTGTCCAGAGGCAGCTCTCAGCTCAGCACCATCTCCATTGTAGTTATCTCCCTCCCACTGCCATGGCAGCCCTCTCCAAACAGCCCTCCCCAGCACCCCCATAACCCCTGCGTCTCGGAGGCGGAGGCAGGAAGATGTGGAGTTACAGACTGTGCTCAGCCACATAGTGAGTTGGAGATCTACTAGGCCAATCCTATCTCAATACAAAAGAACACCCAAAGAAACACATGATTTCAGTCTCTTTAGCATTTCTGGATCTTTCCTTGACACTGTCCCTGTACATGTTACAGTTGATAAGCTAACTGCCTTGCTGTCCCCACCAAGCCTCAGCACAGAGTCGTGTTAAAATGCTTTCTGCTGTTTTGTTGAACAGTTGATTCTTAAAGGCATTGGCTCTGAGGTCAGTCAGACTTGGTTTTGAATCCCAAACCTGCTACTGGTTAGATTTTGGCCACACATAGACCTCCTTGAATTTCCATTTGCATGATCTGGAAAAGGAAATGATGACTCCAATTTTTATTGATAGATTGATTGGTTTTTTTGTTCAGGGCATAGTTTATTCAGTAGACTAGGGTATGGTATATTTGGTGTACACACACATGCACACACACACTTGCACTCACAAGCACACAGTTAAGACAGCCTGTGTGTGAGGCTATAGTCACTAGAAGCTACGTGAATACAGAGTTCTATTTCAAGAAAAAATGGAGCCATTTTGCAAGGAAGATATATTGGGCGTCTGATATGTGCTGATCTGTGCTTTTTTAGAGCCTTGTCACCATGTAGGTTCTCAGGCCTCTTTGGCCTAAGTGTGGTAGCTGCCCCTGGGGATGTTTAAAATGAAGAAGTAATTTGGCAGTAGCTGTACCAGGTGTTCAGCTGCTGTAGTCTGCAGCATTGTGGTGGTATATTTCCACCGTGTGTGAAGGGGAAATTACCTTGGTAGACCTCCCGAAAGATAAGTCCATAAGAGGAAGACTGAGCTTCAGGGTAGATCAATCAGGGATGAGACAGAGTAGCTTTGTAACAGAGCTTTCTTCATGTTCTTGTAACACAGCATTCTAAGTGAATAGAGGAGTAATAAGGTTAGCACATGGTATTGAATCACCCCAAAATATGTAGGGTGCTCTGGCTTTCAAGGGATTCTGTCATTTACATTCAAGTGTGGATCTTCATCTCCAGATGATGAAGTTAGCTTTAGTGGATCCAGTAGACATGAAAATCTGCTGCTCACACTCAGAACAGAGTTTATATGCTAACTTGTAATTTGAAAGGCTTTGCAGGCAGGCCCTGGACATGTTGATGCACGCCTCTAATCCCCATGCTTGGGAGGCAGAGGCAGGTGGATCTCTAAATTCAAGGTCAGCCTGGGTTATGTAGTGAGTTTCAGGGAGGGAGAGCCATCGCAGTGGAGGATGCTAAGACTCATCGTCACTGATTGGATGGCTACAGTCACTCACTGTAAAATGCGAAGAGCAGTCTGAGAAAGTTGAGCAACACTCCGTTCTTATCTCACTCACAGCCTAGCTCTGTTCCTGGGAGAAGAAACTACTGAAACTGAAGGGTATATACTGCTGTGGATAGGATGCAAGAAATGATGAAGGCTTGTAGATAATAGGTTTTTCCTGGAGATGCATTTGGTAGAATTTGCATTCCATGTCAATCTGGATAGATATGTCTATTTAGCATACTTGTTAGTTCAGTTTTCTTTAAAGGTACCTAGGGCAGAGAGCTTTATAAAGAGATGTTTTAAACCCAGTTTTATAGGTAGAACGTCCCAAGGTCAGGTGTCTTAGTGTTTTATTGCTGTGAAGAGACACCATGACCAAGGAGGACACAACATTAATTGAGCTGACCTACAGATTCCGAGGTTCAGTCCATTATCATTATGGTGTGAAACATGGCTGCATGCAGGTAGATGAGGTTCGTGCTGGAGAAGGAGCTTAGAGTTCTCTGTCTTGATCTGCAGCCATCAAGGAAGAGACAGGATTCCAAGTTGGACAGAGGTTGAGCATATGAGAACTCAAAGCCAGACCCCACAGTGACACACTTCCTCCAGCAAGGCCACACCTCCTAATAGAGCGACTCCCCATGGGCCAAGCATTCCACCACATGAGTTAAGGGGGGCTAGACCTATTTAAATCACCACATTCCACTCCCTGGCCTCACAGGCTTGTAGCTATAACAAAATACAAAATGCATTTAGTATAACTTCAGAAGTCCTCATAGTCCTATTACAGTAATGTTTAAAAGTCTAAAGCTCAAAGTCTCTTCAGAGATTCATGAAATCTCTTAAATATAATCCCCTATAAAATCAAAAAGTAGTTCACATACTTTCAATAACACAGGATATATATATATAATATATATATATGTGTATATATATATATATAATATATATACACACACACATATATATGTATTTACCGTTCCCAAATGTAGGGAAGGGAGCAGAGTGACTTAATAGTGGACCCAAAGCAAGACAGAAAACCAGCTGCACAAACTTTTAAAAGCTGCATTTCCATGTCTGCTATCAAGGTGTTCCTCAGATCTTTAATTCCTTTCAGCTTCGTTGGCCTCAGCACACTTCTCTTTCTTGGGCTGGTACCCTCTCGTTAGCATATTCCCTGTTCTGGGCAGGTAGCCCACAGCTCTGGCATCGATAGCATTTCTGGGTCTCCAACACAATACAGGTTGCACCTTCACAGCTTCGTGCAATGGCCTCTCTGCTTAGTCACAGAGGGAAGTTCTATCCTTGATCTAAAACCAGAACCAGGTGGTTGAAGCCACCAAGTTCTGCTGCTTGCTGGGATTGGAACGTAGTGCTCTTGTTCTTTTACATCATCCCCAGCTTTTTGTTTTCCATGGTTTTGTTTCACTGCCTAAACTTGGCTGTTTTGGAACTTGCTCTGTAGACCAGGCTGGTCTTGAGCTCGAGATCGGCATGCCTCTGTCTCCTGAGTGCGGATTAAAGACATGTACCATCACACCCTAAACCTCACAAAATGGAAGCTTTGTCCCTTTAGTCCTTGCACCATATATTTTCTTTCTTCCTTTCTTTTTTAAGATTTATTTATTCAGTCTGTATACAGTATTCTGCCTACATGTGTGCTTGCACACCAGAAGGGAGTGCTAGATCTCACTGTAGATAGTTGGGAGCTACCTGTGGGTGCTGGGAAATTGAACTCACGAGCTCTGGAAGAGCTGCCAGTGCTCTTAACTTCTGAGCCATTTCTCCAGCCCGAACCATACATTGCGGTTTTTCCTTTCTAAGCTTATTACAGTTTCTCATCAAAACACCCTTCCTAAGAGTGAACCACAGGACAGAGTCTATGCTAGGTGTTTTGAGATTAAGTTTGCAAGTTTAATTAATCTGAATCTCTTCACTTTGGCCTATGGCAGAGTCTGTGCACAAGGGTAAAAAGTCACATTCTCTATCAAAATATCGCAAGAACGATCTCTAGGCAACATACTATAAAATTCTTCTCCTTTGAAACCTTTTGAGCCAGGCCCCCACAGTTAAATCCTCTTCAGCACATGTCTTCCATATTTCTGCTAGTATGGCCTGTAAGCACCTCTTAAAAGTTTTCCACTGCTTTCCTAATCCCAATTCCTCAAATCCACATTGCTCCAAACAAAACCATGGTCAGCCATCAGTACCACGGTCCCTGGTACCAACTTCTGTCTTAGGTTTTGTTCTGTGAAGAGACAGCATGACCAAGGCACTCTCATAAAATGACAGCATTTCATTGGGCCTGGCTGACAATTTTAGAGGTTTAATCCATTATTGGCATGGTGGGATACATGCAGACATGGTGCTGGAGAGCGAGCTGAGTTCTTGATCCCCAAGCAACAAGGAGGTGACTTGGTTCACACCTGGCAGAGCTTCAATGTAGGAGGCCTCAAAGCCCGCCCCCATAGTAACACACTTCCTCCAACAAGGCCACACCTACAAATAGTGCTACTCCCTATGCCCTGTGGGGGCCATTCCTATTCAGAGTAGGGCCATAGGTGACTCTGTTGGTGGTGCGTTACAGCAGATAACATCTTGTAAGAGGCACAGATCTCATGGCCAACAAGAGTCTGGGGTAGGGCCAGTCTTGCTCTTTTAACTATCTTGGTCTCTGGAGAAGTCCTTAGGTCTTTCCCAGGGTAACTGCCCAAGTTAGATTTAACCTATTAAAGGACACCACCACCTTCCCACGTCACCATACTAGGACCAAGCTTCCCATTCCATAATGACATCTTGCCCCATGCAAACACAGGGCGTGGCTTACAGAAACAGGATGTCTGGGTTGGTGGTACAGTGGTGAGTGTGGCTGCTTTCCAGAAACAAGGTTTCATTGGTATTCTCTAGACACAAAGGGTGGCTTCCCTGGGGCTGACTGCGTGTCTGCTTCCTGATCTAAAGACTCTAGATTATTGAAGACCAGCTACGTCTCCTGGTGAGCAAAGACTTAAGCCCCAGGCTAACTTTAGACCATTACAAATAAAGACACCAAATGTTAGTATTTTGAAACAATCTTGCTTCTGGGTTACCTAGCAACAATGACATCATCTTGTATCGCCCAGCCAGGTGGCCACCCCTGGGGGCGTGGTTAGTAATTACCTGACCTTTAAAAGGACCACCAGACACATGTTCTCTCTCTTCTTCCTCTCACCCTCTTCCTCTCTCTATGGGGCGCCCCGCCCCTCCTCCCCTTTCCTCTTCTCCTCTCTCTCTCTTCCCCCATCATGGCCCACCCCTGTTCCTCCTCTCTCCTAATAAACCCCTTTCATAGAAAACCTGTTGTAAGCCTCCTCTTATTTCTAACACCAAGACCCTTTAAAAATTTTAAAGCTTAGGCCTTAGCTGTGCAGGCTCTCAATTATCTAAGTTAACCCATCCACATTGCCTAATCCAGCCACTTGTCTAGCTGTCCTCTTAGGCCCATAATCATGTCTTTCTCCCTCTGTGTCTCCTGTGGAAAAGGCCTTCCTCCTTTTTTCCAGAATCCCTCCTCTCTCAGGAAGTCCTGCTTTCCACTTCTCTCTCTCCCTCTGCCCAGCTAATTGGTCAACCGGATTTTTATTGACAGCTGCTACACCCATAAAACACACAAGACATTTCTCTATACTTGATTCCAGCCAGGTGCTGTGATGCACAAGCCTGTAATCCCAGCACTCATGGAGGCATAGGTAGGTGGAGTTTGAGGCCAGCATGGTCTACAAAGTGAGTTCAGGCAAAGCTACACAGAGAAGCCCTGTCTGGAAAAAAACAAAACCAAAACACCTCTTGATTCCCATTGCAGTCCTATGGATGCGTTTGCCTTAGTGATACTTCATCCTGCCCCCCTTTTTAATGAAGAAAAGTTGTTTGTTTGTTTCTTTTAATCAGGCTAATAAAAAGTATGACTTCTGTTTTGTAGGCCAGAACCAAAAGAAGGTAAAAACATACTTTCTTTCAGGCTTGTATTGCGCATTGTAAACTAGGTTTGTGTACCTGTATGTAAACAGGTGCTTTTTTCACATTAGAGTTCTCTACACCATGTGACATAGAATCCCAACATTTGGTAGTTTTCAGTCACTTTAATTGAGCATGGTTCTGTGAATCGGCTGGGAGTCAGCTGAGTGCCTCTTCCCCTGGACACTTGACTGTCTGTAGTGGCTCCAGTAACATACTGCCTAAGGAGAAAAGACCAAAGATGGCATCACTCGTGTCCATGAGATGGTTAAGAGGTCAGACCTGCCTAGCTACAGCTTTGTCTTCTTGATAGGGCAGCTGAGTTTTAGGAATTCTGTGAGGAGAAACTTGGTTTCAACGTTAAAGCTGAACCAGGGTGAGTGCCGGAGTGGAGGGATGTGACTTTTGTACCAGAAGCATGCTTCTGTTTTGTTGGATCTGCCCATCTTCATCTCATTGAAGGACAGACGTGAACTAACTCATTTAAGGACTGGTCAGCACACTTGCTGGAAAAGGAGAAGGGTTGGTAAAGGCTTTTCTAATACAGAGCTTCTCAAAGCAGTTCAGTTGTATTTATTTATTAGGAATTCAGAGAGTCTAGGTGAGCGCTAAACATTTTCAGTTTGACCCAAGTGAGCCCTGGACATCACGGGTGGCTCAGGGCTCTGAAAGAGACCTGGGGAGCAGCTGAGTGTATCTTTGAGTGAGTACTCTGCTTCCCCTTGGGTGACTCTTGCATGTTTTCTTTATCTGAAGGGAATCCCGGAGGAGCCTTGTTACAAAGCAGCCTTTTTTCCATCTAAACAGTTGTATTTACCTGCCTGGGTCCCCAGCAGCCAGCGTTTAGGCCTAGGTTTGGGAAGCACTGAGGGAAGTTTTCAAGCTTTTCAGTAGGCCGTGAACCCTGAAGAAAGCGATATTTTATAGCACAGGTTTGGTTTTGTTTACCTTTGCTGTGTTTACTTACTGTAGGGTCATAACAACTAGACAAAGTACAGATTATTTTATGATGCAAGGGCTGAGCCAGCCCAGAGTGTCATGCATGCTGGGTAACCCGTCTCCCTCCCCCAAATAGAGAGTCATGAACTATGTGTGATAACCATGTTTACACCAACCTGTGTTGAGCAAAGTTGCTCACTCTGCTTTAAGTGTGTAACATTTTAAAAGCTTTCCTCACAAATAACTATCTAAAAATAGTGACGGGGTTTTGTGTGTTTCAAATGTATGCATGTATGCCTAAGGTGGTTTTTTGGTGTCTTTTTTTTTTTCTTCTTTTCTTTTTGGTTTCCAATCCATCCAATCTAAGGTGTAGGGAGTGCTTGTTCTCAAGCTATAACCCTGTAACTCAACTGAGGAAGGAGTTGCTGGCATCCCTTACCATACTTAGGCACACAGGAAATGTCTCATTCCTAGAATAAATATTTGGTCTTCACATAGGCTGCTATCCCAGAAGTGTTTAGCAGCAATGATTCCTTAAAGATGTTCCTCAGTCTCCCCTAGAACTAAAGTTACAGACAGTTGTAAGCTGCCATGTGGGTGCTGGGACTTGAACCTGGGTCCTCTTGCAGAGCTCGTGCTATAATTGGTGGGCCACCTCTCTAGTCCCAAACCAAGTGCTTTTCACTACAAGCAAGAACAGTGACTCTTTGTGATTGGAAAGTGAAGAAAAGCTTCCCGAAAGAGGAGGTAAAAAGACTTTGTAGACTCAAAAATCCAGATGTGGGAGTGGGTGTGACAGAGGAAAGATGGTTTCCTAAGGCCTGATATCTCGGGAGAGACTATGATTTCATAGGAAAATAGTGTGGTTCTCAGACATTGCTAACCCAGTTCCTGTCCTTCACTAAGTACATCGTCTGTGTGTTTAAAATGAGGGTCCATTGTTAATAGACACCTTTATTTCACCACTCTCCAGTCCCCATTTAGAAATGCCTGAGGTGTCTTTAGAGTTATTACCTAACTGACATTCTTCTTGTACACATTTAGACCTTTAGAGTGATAGGTGTCCCTAACTTGGCTGCCCCTTTGATTCTCATGTGCGTCATAAGTTTGCCCTAAACTCAGCCTCTAAGGATTAATAGCCTTCCACTTATTCATTCATTCTTCTGTTTGCCCACATGAGCAATCTAGAGTGCCTGTTTCTGTGTTAGATCCTGGAGAGTTCTAGGCACCTGCCAGGGAACAAGCTAGAACTGGACAGGTGAATTGAATGCCTGGAAACCACCTGATGTTCTTATCACAGTGTATTTAAAAGATAACAAAACTCCCCCTGCAATCAATAACCGCAAAGCCCTTTGAGAATTCTGTACACTGCCGCTGTACCGGATCAAAGCTTTGGCTGGAGTCCTTCTAACCAGAGAGAGTGAACGGTGGGTGACGTCTCAGGGTGTTTCCAGCTCTCCCAACCGAGGCTTTTTAAGGCAACAGGGATGTTACTGCCCTTTCTGTACTGCAAGGTAGAGACCAGCTCTGATGATAAAATGCTGATTGCTTAAAGAAAAACATAGCAGGGGAGAAACTAATTAGCTCTGTTATAACTGGAAATGGGCTATTGTTACAAGTTTGTCTCCTTGAGGGTCAGGATAGCATGGCCCACAGGGCCTCAGAGCCAAGCACTGGGCAGCTGTGGGTCCCAGAGTAGGTCGCCACTTACTGTATGCCACTGTACAAGAACTGTATTGGTGGTGATGGTGACCCATCTCAAAGGATGAGGGAGGGAGTTTGAATTCCACCTGGGGGGGGGGGGAGAACGAGAACATACATAGCAAAATACGCTGTTTTTCATGTTTGTGTCTGTCCATGTTCTGAGTGGATGGGAAGCTAGATCACAGGAGAATGGCTGCCTCCCCTCCTGCCCCTGGCCTCCAGAGTTGTTTGTTTTGTAAGGCTGTAACATTGGTTTTTTTAATATGTGACCTTGAAAAAATCCTGATTAAGTAGTTCTGGGCAAAGCTCTAATGCTGGAAAGTAATCAGGCCTCCCACACATACCTGCTCAGCCAAGAATTTGTTTGCCCCAGAAACCGTGGGTGGGCGGAATGGAAGCAAGCACACACCCAGGCCCATGTGAACTCTCTGTTCTGGCTGGAGACTGCCCTGTCACCCTCCCCAGCTGCTGGCTGCTTCCTCCTTGTTTTCTTTTGTTTCTTTCTCTCAGTATGGTACTGGTACTCGAACCCATAGCTGCTACAGGCTGGAGGAGTACGTTAATGTAGAAGATGCATCCCAAGTTGTTCGTTATTTCTTTCACTCTCAATTTTAGACAAATATTTTTATCTTACAAAATAATTTCTACTATTTCCCAGCACTTTCTTTGTTTTGCAAAGTTTGATCTCTATCTGTACCTGGGTGTTGGTCTTATACATATCTCTGCTCAGCCCAGGGGGGCTACATACAGTGTACCCCCATGGTTTGGTACAGTACTCCTCAGGGTTCCTGAATCCCAGAGTCTGTGGCAAAGCTTTGTTGAAGTGGCTCTGGAATTTCAGTCCTTCAGCCAGCAACAGATACTTCTTGCCTTTCTGCCCAGAGGCATCACAGGCTCTGGCCAGAGCCTTTCGCCCACTCCCTTTTGGTCGACCAGGCATCTCTCTTCCTGCCTCTGGGAGTCTGCTAAACGGCGTGTACTTGCTGGCTCCCTTGCCTGTGTCCTGTTGAATCCTGTTGTCGGAGTTCAGGTCTGTGCCCTGAGCAGGTATGGCCGGGCCCTGGTTTGTGTGGCAGCCTAGGGAGTGGGGTGAGGAGAGAGCTCTGCCAGGGGAGCCCCCAGAACAGACCTGAGGTCACCCAGCACTAACCACCTCTAGGGCCTGATTGACCAGCCTCCCTGTCAGTTCCCGTCTGCCCAGAGGTTACTGGAATGGTGAGCCATGATGTATATGTGTGTGTGTGTGTGTGTGAGAGAGAGAGAGAGACAGAGAGAGACAGAGAGAGACAGAGAGCGTGAGTGCGAGCGAGAGCGCGCGCACACACAGGAAGGGGGCTTGGCCTCACAGTTTGAAACAGGATGGTCTTTTCCCAAAGAGGCAGCTGTTTTCTTATGGCAGAGTGAGGAATTGTGAAGCAGGCATTGTTTTATCATTTTTCTTTCTGGGCTGGTTTGTTCAAATGTAAGGACAAATGGTTAGAATAGGCATGTGTGACACATACACATACACACATGAAATCTAGGTGTGCTCTGCAAACAGCCTCTGATGGAGAGCAACTCCAGACCTTCCTGTTATCTTGGTCAGTTGTTGCACTTTTTTCCTTTTCCATTATCCAAGAGTAACATTTTTCTTTCTAAAAAGAAGAAAGGTATGCTAAGTTTAAAATTCGATTGCAAATTGATAGGTCAGGAGACATCTGATGCTTCTGAAGTCCACACACCTTGCAGCTATTTTAAGAACAGTCTCCTGGCTGAGGTCCTTCATTCCTGTGTTCTCCTAGCCTGAACTATTCTCCTAGAGAAAGTCCCCCAGACTCCAGAGCCAGGGGCTGCAAATAGCTGCCACCTACTGTGAGGAGGCTGTGGCTTCTTTGTTAGGTACTACCCAGACACCATTCTGGGTTGGCCAGCTGTGTGAAGAAGAAGGGGGTGCTTAGAAGACCGGGCACCCGGAAGGTGAGCACTGACTAGTGGGAGGATGGGGGGGAGGGATGTTCAGGTGCTGATGGGAGCCAGGCAGGGCCAGCTCTGCAGTGTCAGGTGTGTGGCTTGAGGTGCCCGTGGGACTGGTGCTGGTATGAGTTGTAAATTCTTGTGAATAGCAGTTTCAGTTCTTGGCAATGGCGCCTCGGTTCCCAGATTTCTTTAATGGGATGTTGAAAACGGCTCTTCATAGAAGTGACCATAATATATATGTACCTGTTATGTTTTGAGAATTCCCATTAGCAGCCTGTAGTGTTAGATTCTCAGAAAAAAGAGAAAAATGGTAAAAACAAAAATTCCTTTTTGAACTAATAAGTAATGTTGGGGTAGAGGAATTGGAATGTTTGAAGATAGTAAAGTGTTGTAGGTCTCTTCTGTGGGTGGACACCCTTTGTGTGTGCTTTGATGATAGACTTGTTTTAACATGAGGGGCCTACTATGGGCACATTTTTTATAGGCTTCATGCTAACTACAAGTGATTGTTTCATTGTTTGTACTATGAAGTAATGTGTTCTTAATTAAAAGCAAGTTACTAGAACAGCTTCTAAAGAATCAGCTATACTAATAGGTTATAAACATGACAGTGGTAAGTCTTCCCATAGGAACTGCTGCCTTTCTGTGCAAAATTAAGTACATTCTGACCAACTTCCTCCCACGACCCACGTGCACACTGCAGTGTACCTGTTACTTAGGTGCTGACTTCAGTGTCACCGCTCTTCATCCCTTTTTTTCACTGGAACCTCTGTCATCCAGTGAGTGTGTGGGTGTGTGAGTCACGGTGGTCATTGCTGAGGCTAGCTCACGGTTTCGCTTTCCAGGACCTGGTCTGAGTGCTTGTATCCTGAGAGGCAGCATGAGGCAGAAGTAGAGGCAGTGTGGATGTGCTGAGCTGAGAGGAGGCTGCCCACCCTGGAGGCAGGCGCCACCCATATGAGAAGAGCTGGGTTGAAATTCAGTGTTCCGTTCTGGAGGGCTGGTCTGGAACTAGAAAAGCATTCTAGGCATAGTGCCTATGACGCACAAAGTTGTGAAATTGCCTTTAGGGAGGGATCTCCAGCCTGGCCCATTTGCCATGCCTGATACAGGATAGGGAGGAGTGAGCGAGGCTGTCCAAGAAGGGCTTGCTTTGTTTGTGTCCGGGTCCCTCTTCTCTTTACCTTATGTTAAGCTCTGAGAGCCACATGGACTGAGACTGTCCCCTGCTATCTGCCCTCACCTTAACACTTTGCCTGTTTCTTGTTATTCTTCTGTTCCCTTTTAGTCACCTGAGGTTTGTATATACCTTTTCATAGTAGTCCTGTTCAGACAGTATTTTCTGACTGCATGTCCCTCTCCCAACTTCTCCTAGGTGCTCCCCACACACCCAACTCCTCCCCACACCTCTTTCTCTCTCTTTAAGATCCAGACACAGACACACAAAAGGATGGAGAGACGGCTTAGTGCTTCTTGCTCTTTCAGAGGCCCCAGAGTTCAATTCCCAGCACACATGGCAGCTCACAACTGTCTGTAACTTCTATTCCAGGGGATCTAACACCCTCGTACAGACATACATGCAGTCAAACACCAATGCATTTACGAAAATAAGTAAATAAAAATTAATTTAAAAAACACACACACACAGGACAACAACAAAAACCTCAGAAACCAAAACATACAAACCAAAAACAAGGCATGGTGGTACAGGCTGTTTAATGTCAGCACATGGGAGACAGAGGTGGGAGGATCACTTGAGTTAGAGACCAGTGTGGTCTGTGAGGCCAGTCTGATCTCCATATTGAGTTCCAGATTAGCCAGGGCTACATAAAGAGACCCTATCTCAAAACAGAAACCAAACAAATTATACAAGCAAAATACAGCAATCAATCAATAGAAAGGGAAAAGAAAGAAAAGCTCAAACAGCAATTTGATACAAAAACCCTCCAAGCATGCCATTGAGTTCATTTTGTATCGGCCATCTACTGCTGGGCATGGAGTCTACCTTGAAGTGTGCTTACTATACCCAGTGAGACTCTCTTTGCACAGGACGCCAGCTGCAAACAGCTTCTTGGTTAGGCGTGGGGGGCAGCCAGTGTCCACTTTTCCTCTCAGCCCTGGGACCCCATCTGGCTTGAATATGTGCAGGCTTTGTACATGCTGCCATAGTCTCTGCAAATCTAAGCACATGATTGTATAAAACGTCTGTATTGTCCTCGCAAAAGAAAAATTCTGGTGTGTGTGTGTATAAACAAGCCAGAGAACAACTTCCTGGAGTTGGTTTTTCTCTTTCACGGTGTGGATCCCAGGGACTGAAGGCAGGTTGTCAGGCGTGGCAGCCAGCACCTCTGTCTGCTGAGGTATTTGTCAGTGCACTGTTACCCTGGGAAGCACGCTAAGAAGTAGATGCAGTGGGTTTTGAAGACCAAGCTGAGTAAAGTACTTTCGAAATGGAATGTCAACATCCTAATATATCACTTGCACATGAACTTCCTGGGTCAGAGTGTGCTCACACAGGCCCCAGTTGTACAGCTTGTCAGTTCTCGCTGCCTCATTTCTGCTTCCCTTCTGGATATCCAGGCTGGTTTCACCGCAGGCTGCACTGGAGGGATTGAAACTTAGTCAGGCCAAGTGGGTACAGTGAAGTTTAATTGGGAGGAACAACAGCTACTTAAACCTTTGGGGTGTGGGTAGAGGATTTTGGGGTGAGTGTACATTGGCTGGGGCCAGGGTGTTGAGGAGGCCTTATTGGAATGAAGAGGAATTCCAGGTGCGTCTGGACATGGCTTTAAGTTTAACCTGTGACCTGGCCGCCAGGTTATGTGACCACCTCAAGGATAACGGGTGGGTGGCATAGGCTACCTGAGCTGGGGCGTGCTGGCCCAGGGCAGGGAGGGGGTAGTTCTACTCTTGCTGTTGTCAAAATTTTCGGGGTTTCACTCTTGCCTTGGGCCAGCACCCCTAATCAGCTCCCTGGCCCCACAAGCTCTGAGAGTTAAGTGCTGAACACTCAGGACAGCTGATGGCATTAGGCTGGACTGAGGTGTGGTAGAAAGGGGAGTGCTGGGATTCCACTCCTGACAGACGGCAGTCTCCAGGGCTGAGGGACAGAGCAGAGATGCTCCCAGGCCCACAGCCCAGAGGTGGTCAGGGCTCGACAGCATGACCTCTTCCCACCCTGTTCACCTACAGAATAAAAAGCTTCCTTGCTTTTTAAAGACTTTCTTTGTGTCCATGTTCACCTTATTGTAGTTACTTAGGGCAGAGTCTCTCTGTAAAACCAGGAAGCTTCTTTTGTGATGTAGATCTTCCTGTGGAGAGCCATATTTAAACACTACAACTTGTCACAGCCTCATATACAGAAGGGCCTTTCTCCTCAGCTAGGGACAAAGAGTACATGGAAAATAGTATATATGGGGTGACCAGTACGGAAAACGTGTACACTCTCCGTCTCTTTCTTTAATGAGAACTGTTTATTGTTTGATCTTTTCCACTGTCAGAGATAATCATGGATTACTTTTGTACTAGATTAAAACCCAGTTTATGTTGTAAAGATAGTAATTTAAACAAAAACACACCTAGTGAATTGTGTTAGTTAGCTATCTGTGTGTCTGTCACTAAATAAAATACCTGAGATGATGATCTTAGGAATAAACAGAATTGGTTTATGTTGGCTCACAGTTTGAGGTATATAAGTTATGACAGTTGGCTCATTGCATTAGGCTTGTGAATGGGGGGCTGTGGGTGGAACAAAATGGGAACAAGAGAGACCCCTGTGACATAGGCCCCACCACCTCTGAGAGTGCCATGGTGTGGGAGCTAAGCCTTGAACACCCATGGGGGTGGGTAAGCCTTAGCACAAAAGATCTTACGAGGGTCTTAGAGTTAGCCCCAGGCCTCTCTTCAGTATCACAGCAAGAACCCATCTGTAGATAAACATTCACTTAGGCTTACAGCCCAGGCTACTCTAAAGACCAGCTTCACAGTGTCTTCAAGTGACCCAGGAGTCTTTCCACTTCCTCCTGCTTTCACTTTGTCATCTACACAGCAGCCAGGCCTTCACAGTGCCTTCCCCAAACACCTCTTCTCTGTACCACTGAAGCAAAAAGCCATCAGCTCCTCATGAGATCCTTGCCGTGGCAGGAAATGTCTCTCCCAAGATGTACTCATGACTGTTTTTCATACCTTTCCCAGGGTCATATGGCAGTTTCTCAGTCAGGTGTCCCGTAACCACTGTGTAAATGCTTACTCTATCCCTCCCCCCAGTTCACCCTCTTCGCTTTACTTTTCTAAATGTCACTTACTATTAGTGTGATTGGTATTTTTCCTCAAGCCTTCATTGTCTCTTCCTAGATAGAATGTTACCTCCTTTCAGCAGATTGTATCTTCAGTGTGTGTCTCTAGTCTCTAGAACTGTGCCTGGCCTATTTATGTACACACTGTTTACTTAAAGAATGGATGCAGTTGGCTCTCTGATAAGGACTTAGAGCCAGGTGTGTTTCTCGTTGTATATGGGGATCTCTTCACTGGCTTTGTTCTTAATCCACTCACATAGGAGACCTGAAATGTGAATGTGAGGGGAACAGCTTTTAAAAATTAACCACAGCTGTGAGCCACTTAAAGCACTGGGCATCCAGTTAAGAAATGACAACTAATTGTTGATTTGTAAGGCAAGTGGGAGGAGAGAACAGTGGTGTTCTCCATTGCTCTGGTCCTGTGTGCCCTCAGGATGGGAGGAAGGCAACGAGGAGCCTTCTCCAGCCTTCAAACTTTTCACTGCCAGCCCCCAGGGTGGTGCCCTGAAGCAAACTCGGCCTTTGAGTGTTTCCCAGCATTGTGCCAGCAGAGGACTTCCTTGGCCAAATGTGTGTGTTCCTTTTTGTTGACGATGTTTCTTAGTAACCTCTGCAGCTCCTCAGTTGTCTTGAACCTTGTGCTCTTTCTCTTTTAATACTTCAGGGGGTTTTTGGCCACAGAAGTATTGGAAACAACAAAAATTGACAGGCTTGAACATAGACAGAACCCATCTCGTTACTGGTTCTCTGGAGTAAGGAATACCACAGGGAGGTTGGCACTTGGTTGGTGAAGCCAGGCAGTCTGCCTGGAAGAACCATCCCTGCTTGGGTGATGGTGCATTGGGTTCTAATAGCCCTACACCGTCCTCCATTCTCAGAGATATGCTGAATCCCTGTAGCAAACTGTCCTGGTGTAATGAAGAGGTTCGCCTTGGGGCACCTGTGGTTTACCGAGGGAGAAGGTTAAAGCGTCAGAGCTGCAGAGGGGAGCAGGGCCAGAGCCAGAACACTCAGGGTGAAAGAGTGAGTAGGTAGGTTGAACTACCCACTATCTGTTTTATGTTTTACTGTGCCCTCAAGACACACTCTGGCTAAGAGATAGGGAGGGAGAGAGTGAGAAAGGTGGTGTAAGAGACAGAGGTGTGTTCTTATTTGTCTTGTCTGGGCTAAAGGAGAGGAGAAGGGCTCTCATTGGTAGTGGCTCCAGCAGGCTCCAAATACCTGAAGATGCTGCTGTCAAGGATTCACTGGCTCAGAAGAAACACATTTGTTGATGGAACTGTTGACCAAACTAGATGGAGTTGCTGGGTTTTCTGACAATTCTGTTTTTTATTACAAATGGATACTTGGTCATTGTGACCATATCAGTCTTAGAAGTTGGAATCATGGGCACTTAGGGAACCTTTGTGAGAAAAAGCCTTAAAGTCAGTAGGGTTGAGGGACATGGACAAGCACACAGTATGCACAGAGGCGGAGACTGAGTTTGCTTCCAGATCCCACTGCGGCTGGGTGCTGGCAGAAAAGACTTGTGGAGAACCTTGGAGAAGGTCTCTCTGCTTCTTGGCCAGTCACAATGCCTCCAGGGTGAAGGCCGCTTGAATGCTGCCTGAGCAGTGCCACCCCCTTTTTGACAAACACTTTCCATTAAATTGTGTTGAATCAGATCTTAATGCATCTCTGCACTGGTCTTTTCTCTAGAGTTTTGGTTATTTCATAGGGCAGGGATAAGGTGGGAAGGTAGATCAGTCGCCTAAAAATGGTCTTTGGAAGGGAGTGTGACTTAGAAAAGCATGTCAAGGGCTGTCAAAGTGGCTCAACCAATGAAGGTTCTTGCCTGCAAGCACAGTGACCTGTGTTCACACCCCAGGACCCACTTGGTGGAAGATATGCCCCAACTGCTACAGGTTGTCTTCAGATCTCCACAGCAGCAGTGTGGCACAGAAGCCTCCTACCATGATACTGTTAAATGTGACATTTTAAAAAATTGTATCAAATTGAAGGATCCAGAGTTAGGAGAACCTCAGCTAAACTGACTTCATGATGTCACATGGGGTTCCTTGAAGCCAGATGATAATGGTTTTTCAAGTTCTTATTATTAGTGACTATAGAGATGGTTTTTAAAGTGTGCGTTGGTGTTCTGCCTGCTTGTATGTTTGTGTAGAGTGTCATAGTTATAAACAGTTGTGGGTGCGGGAATTGAACCTGGGCCCCAGTGCTCCTGACCACTGAGCCACCTCTCCTGCCCCGAGAGGTTTTTTGTTTTGTTTTGTTTTTTAATTTCAGATGTTTTTTTTTTCTTTTACTGTGTGTGCATTGGTGTTTTGCTGGCATGTCTGTCTGTCTGGTGGTGTCAGATCCCCTGGAACTGGAGTTGCAGACAAGTATGAGTTGCCATATTGTTGTTGGGAATTGAACCCAGGTCCTCGGGAAGAGTCACCAGTGTTCTTTACTGCTGAACCATCTCTCCAGCCCTGAGGTGATTTTTTAAGTGGGTCTTTTTTTTTTATGAATACTGTAAAGTTAGGCAGCCTGAAATGATAGGTTACGGTTGACTGAAACCCTTCTGTTTCTCCTGAGTTTTGAAAATATCAAATAATGATCAAACATGTGGATGTGCCTTTGTGAACACTCACTAATAATTCTGTCCCCTTCTTTTGCAGTGGGAAAATGGCAGCAACCAAGGCCCTTTTAATGGAACATGATAAGCCACCAAACAGGTAACTGAAATTAGTTTTGTATACATTATTACATTAATATTTGTAAGTGTTTAGGATAGTGTCTGACACAAGAGGAAGACAATGTATGTTTGCCCGTTTCTAAGTTGCTTTCAGTGTTCCTAAGCCCCAAATGAACCCCACAAACATAGAAAATGCCACATGAAATGATACCCTGTGTTGCAAAAGGAAGAGTGAATAGACAGTCTTGCTAAGTTCTGATACAGCCTGAGTAGATCTGAGAAAGTTTTATCCTGGCACCAACTCATTTTTTCCTTAAAACATTCATTTATAATAACTTTGAATGTAAATTGCTCTCAATTTTAAAACTAAGGGCTTCTTTAAAATTCATTGATACTTTAATGTTGTTAAGTAATATTATGACTATTAAGCGTTCAAAGACAGAGCCTCATGCAGCCCCAGCCACTCTCAGACTCTGCGTTGCTGAGACTGGCCTGAGAGTTCTGCTCCTCTTGTTTCTGCCTTCTGAGTGCCGGTATGACAGGCATACTCCTCCAAGCCCAGCCTTGACATTCCCTTTAAAAAGTTAAAAAGGCTTTGCTGGAGGTGGCATTGGGAGTTGGTTGTCCTGTTCTATCGTGTGAACCCCAGGGATTGACCTCACATTGTCAGACTTGGCGGCAAGCACCTTTACTTGCTAAGTTACCTAGGAGGACCCTGAAATTTTTAAGAGACTTTTTATCATTTGGGAAAATGGAGAATAGCTTTGTTCATGGGTGGCCACCAAGATAGCTTAGGGATTGGCATTAATGACACACAAAGATGACATTAGGAACAGCACCCCATCTTCTGAGGGCGTCAGATAGCTTGGATTAGAAACGTGTTAAATGTCCAACTCTGTCTGTGGTCCCACTGAGGCTGTGACACTGAGCAGATAATGCTAAGCACGGCCTCTGCCTCCTCCTCACTCCACCGGTGTGTCCTTGGTTCTGCATATGTCCTCGGATTTCTGTCCTGATGATGCTCTGAACTCCATTCCCCTCATTATCAACTACTCTACCTTCTCAGTTTCTCTCTTTCAACACACCAGCGCCTTTTTTTCTTGGAGTGACGGCCAGTGTGGTAGACGTTTCTCTGGATGGCCTTTGTGGTATGTGTTCCTGTCATCCGATGTGGATTGGTAGGTCACCTGTCTTAACTGCAGCGTGACTTGGTGTCTCCTGTGGCTGCCTGCTTGGGTGTTAGGGTGCAGTGTGACCTGTGTTGCTGCTTTTCTCCGGGGAGGTGCTGGTGTGCCCGTGTTTGGCGCCACGGCTGTGCTCGGTATGTCCGACATTCAGACCCACGGGGGCAACACCCGTCAGCACCACATACATTTATACCTGGAGCAATTTTCTAACCTGTTTTTGTTATTTCGAGACCAGGTCTCCCTACATAACTCTGGGCTGTCCTGGAACTCATTTTGTAGACCAGGCTGGCCTCGAATTCACAGAGATCTGCCTGCCTCTGCTTTCCCCATGCCGGGATTAAGGGCATGTGCCACCAAGTCTGGCCTTTTAATCTGTTTCATGCTAACACTTTTCTGTTCCTTTTTAATGTAGATCATGACTCTTCCAGGGTATTATCCTTTTCACTGACTTGTGAGACCTTTGTGCTGTGTCAGCTTCCCATGCTTCCTTTCCCTGGAGCTTGTGTTCTGTGCACCTCTGTTTCTTTATCCCTGAAGCCCCTGCAAACTTGCCTTAATTTGAACTATTATTTATCTAATGTGTGTGAGTGCTCACCTGCATGCATATGTGTACACTGTGTGTACCATGCCCGCAGAGACAATAGAGCATCAGGTGCTCTGCAAGTAGAGTTACGTGTGACGCTAAGCTGTTGTGTGGGTGCTGGGAACTGAACCCAGGTCCCAGTGCTTAATTCTTTGTGCCAAACTTTCTCCATTTTGTAACTGACCTATGTTGTTTTCTACTTGCCGTTCCTTGTTTGTCTTTCTGTTTGAGCTTTGACATTGCTTTCCTGACCAGTGGCAAAGAATCATATTTGCTATTTTAAAAGATACATGTTTCTGTGGTGTTAGCATTCACTGTTGAGTAGGGCGGAGGAAGGAACCCGGGTCAGCAAGGTGCTTATCATGAAACCGGAGGGCCTGTGCAGGTGGAGAGGGGACAATCGCTGTCATTCAGTGCCCATCTGATTTAGACACAGCAGCTGAGCACAGAGTTCAGTAAGAGACTGTGGTGGTGCTCTGAGCTTAAAAGCCACCCATGTAAACGGTTAGGTCCAGGGATCACATGGTGGTAGAACAACGCTGAGCTCTTCCACAGGGGTACTCTTCTTGGTTGGTGTGAGACACTGTAGAGAGACATCTGCCAGCAGATATGTGTGTTGCGCTGCTCCCCTCTCCTGGATTTTATCATACAGGGCCTTAGGAAGTTTTCGTTGCATATGGATGTTTTATACTAGAATGTACTAAGGTCATCTGCCTAAGCGCCTTGAACATGCTTGCCATTTATGGCTTAGCTATGATGAACTGAGAAGTGTTCATAAGTTAGAACATGGTTCAGGGAATAGAGGTGGTAATAGAGAAAAGGATTTCATAGCAGAGCCCAAGTCCTGTCCTTTACGAATGTTCAGAGGGCCAACAAAATGACTGTACAGTAATTATTCCACAGACCTGGATCAATTAAAAGGTTTTGAAACGGATATCCCTTCTCCAAGACAATTAGAGCTCACTTTTGGAAGAAAGTTTTAGATGGCTGACTTCTGTTACACGAAAGGTGCATTTGTTCCTATTTACAAACTTTGCAGTAGAAAATAAATCCACAGACAGAGAGTTGCTTCAGAGGCCAACAGCACCTGTTGCTGTTAGAGAGGACCCAGATGTGTTTCCCAGCGCCCACACGGCTCTTCACAATGATCCCTAGCTGCAGTTGTAGGGGACCTGATGCCCTCAGCTGACCTCTTTAGTCATGAGACTTGCACATTGTGCACATCCGTCTGCGCAGGCAGAATACTCACTGAGCTCAACGCCCCAGTGAGAGCTTCACAGCAGCCTCTGCAGTGTGTGTCTGGGGAAGTCCTCACTGAGTGCAGAGGCAGGGCCCCCTCTGCCCTCCAAAAGGTCACAGTTAGGACCTTTTAGGGCATAGCACTTGTACCGCTGTACCACGTCCAGAACAGATGTTTAAGGACTATCATGTACAAAATGGTTCTTTAAAAACTAAACCAGCAGCGGCCACCTGCCTTCCAGAACTAGTCTGAAGTCAATAGGTAATTATTAAGAGTCTGACTAGAAAATTTCTCTTGTTGCTTGGAAACAATTGTGGGATTTTCACCTGTTTGCTAACCTGCCTTGTTTAGTTTTCTGTTCATAAGTAAAGGGCAGTTGGTAAGAAAATACCAACGTGTGTGTGTCTGGGTGTGTGTGTGTGTCTGTGTGTGTGTGTGTGTCTGGGTGTGTGTCTGTGTGTGTCTTTGTCTGTGTGTGTGTCTGGGTGTATGTGTGTGTGTCTGTGTGTGTGTAGAACCTGTAGCCCACAGCTCTGCAGCGAGACCAGGAGCTCAGTGTGGGCCAGCCTGCTGAGCGTTCCCACACATGTATGTCTCCGTGCCTCCTCTTCTCAGTAGGTAAAGTTGAGTGTCACAGGAAGAATTGCAATGGCTTCAGAGAATGGCAGTACTGAACAGACAGAGCTGATGGCTTAAGGGAACAAACCAAACAATATTTGGAGATGTAAAATAATGCATTTGGGATGTCTTTTAAAATATGTCCTACACTTTCCCCATCTTTGTGGCTATGTGAATTGATCGTGGAAATAGGAGCCCAAGCTTAAGTGAAACTAGAAGGGAGCTGAATAACAGGGTGAAATAATGTGCTGGAAGTAGTATGTTCGAGAAGGCTGGGTTTGAACCTCCAGCCTGAAGGCCTACCTGTCTGTTGAGGTGGTGTACACGTTAATTGCTTTCAGTGGATAGCTGCTATTACAGGCCCCAGTAAGATGCTGCTGAAAGCAGCAGCAGCTAGTTGTCTATTCGTGTCTCCTAGAGTTGGGGTTTTTGATCTGCTTTGCATTTTTGTTTGTTTTGTTTTTTGCTAAAGAAAGTAATGTTAGGGTAGGGAGATAGTTCAGTCACCAGGCATGCCTGCTCTGTATGCATGAGGACCTAAGTTCAAGTCTCCAGGCACCCACGTGAGAAGCCAGCTGTGAGAGTACATGTCTGTAACGGGAGCCCTGGGTGTTGAGGACGAACAGAGATGGGAAGATCCCTGAGGCTCTGGCCAGCCAGGTTAGCCAATCCACGAGCTCCTGGTTAAGTGAGAGACCCTGCTCCTTCAAATAGGTGCAGAGTAACTGATGCATGTCTTCCACATGCATGTGCACACACATGCCCGACATAACACACACAGAGCAGAAACTAGTGTTCAAAGGCCAGTAATCACGTTGCTGCCATTTGGTGAGTCCCACATTCTAAGCATTGCCCACAGATCTCCACAGTCCCGCCTCCTGTGCTGTGCTGAGCGTCCTCACTTGCTGAGCCCCCGTGCTTGGCTTTGCTTCTGTTGCTTGTGCTTTGGTTGTCATATTTAAGAAACCATTGCCTAGACACAGTGATGGAAAGCTTTCCCTGAATTTTCTTCAAATAATGGCATACATTCAGGGCTTAAATTTAAGTCTTTAGTCCATTTGTGTCCATTTTTTAATTTAAAAATTAACGTTGAGTGCTCTGACTCACTGTGGGTGCGTGTGAACTGGCAAGCACACATGCATGACACTGTACATGTGTGGGGGCCAGAAGACCGCTCACAGGGGCAGGCTTTCTCTAGCTGGGTTGGACCAGATTGTCAGGTTTGACAGCAGCTCCTTTCTCCACTGAGCCAGCTCAGCAACCCATGTGACATGTTCTTTTGTAGGGTGTGAGGTAGATCCAGTTTTAGTTTTTTCCATTCTTCTCAGCACTGTTAATTGGGGAACTCGTTCTTTTGCTTGTCTGGGTGTCCTTGCTGAGTTCAGTTGGCTCTACACAAAGGCTTATTTTCCCACTGAATATGTCTGTTTCAGTGATTTAATCACTACAGTTTCATAGTGTGTTTAGAAGTCAAGAAGTATTATCCCTTCCTTGTTTGTTTGTTGTTGTTGTTGCTGCTGCTTTGTTTTGTTTTTGTTTTTTTGTTTTTCTGCTCAGGACCGTGTGGACTGTTCCGGAGTCTTACTGTTCTATAAGAACTTGAAGATACACGTTGCTAAAAGTTGCCACCAGGATTTCTTTTACAGCTTTAAACCCTATTATTTACTTTGTGAGTGTCCACTGATATCTGAGTTCACTGGTTTTTCCACTTGAGGGCAGGAAGAAGAGAGGCCCACCCTCGTTTCTGACAATGAAGGCTCTGTGAGCTGCCTTCAAACCCAGAGCAGCCTCCTCCTTTAACCATAGCTCCTCGCTCATGAGCTCTCTGCCCTCCCCAGCTCTGTGCACTCTTCAGCTCCTGAACAACTGCCCTTGTTTTGTACTCCGGGAGACTTCAGCCAGATTCTTAGTGTGCGCAAGTGCTGCTGCTACAGAGTTAGCGGCTGCGCTGTTTCTGCTGTGTAAGCGCAGGGTCGGGGCTCGGTGTTCAGACATGGTCTTAGGGACCTCTGGTGAGCCTCAAATTCACTGTGTAGCCAAGAATGATCTTAAACCTTTAATCCTCCTGTCTCCACATCCCAAGAACTGGGTAACAGTCTTGTGGCACCACGCCTAGTTTTATGTACTTTGGATTGACCCCCCCCCACACACACACGTGTTACACCTGCTGAGCTATGTGTCCAACCCCTGGATACAGTTTTAATCTTAAATATATTAATAAATTATATTTGCAGAAAAACAGTTTTGTATATGATTCTCCTGCCCCATAAACCATCGTGTCCAATTAAAAGAAAAAAGTTTAATTCCCATACTCAAGGTACTCCTCTCTTTTGAGGGCTGTCTTGCAGAAGAATGTCCCTGCCTTGGCTCAGGGGACAGGAAGAGTAGTGACAGCATCAGAAAGTCCCAGCATGCTGTTGCCACTTTCAGAAGGTATCACACTAGTTGGTGCAGACATCACTTTTTCTCCCAGGGGTATTCTCTCAGAAGCAGATTGACCATATTAGTGGATAACTGAATCATCCTTTTAGTTTTTGAAACCACAGAGTGTGTCCCAGACCATGTCAAATTTACTACTTTCAGACACACTGAGTACTTTTTAGAAATGAACATTTCAGTCTGTTCATTAAGCTTTAAAATACCTAAAAATCATTCTAGTGATGGAGAGTAAAGTCATTTTTCCTGCCTGTTCTGTGAATTGGCAGTCACACGTAAACAGGGAGGTTTTGACAGTGCTTTCCCCGAACTGTATGTCCTAAAAGGAGAATGACTTCATTAGATTAAGAGAGAGTGTGGCACAACACCGTCACAGCGGCAAAGTCCCAGGTTTTATTTAAGTGTTTCATTACATTTTAAAACCCTAAACTACCCTGAAATGTAGTTCTCTGTGTCGCATGTGTAAACTGCTGACATGCATTAATTCTGATAACTTTAATTTTTAAAGCGCTCGGGTTTCTTGTCATTGTTGGCCAAAAAATTCTTGCATGAGAAGACTCTACAGTTGTCAGATGAGGGCCTGTGCTGTGGCCTTCGTGCGCTGGTTGCACCAGCAGCTTTAGCCCAGTGAACTCGCTGTCTTGGACTTACGCCATTGCAGTAATGTTTTTGTGTTCTTTACCTGTAAAACATAGAATGTCAGTGTCTACTGCATGGGGCCACAGAGAGGATCAAAGGAGTTGACAGTGTAGGACACACTGGCACATGGTAAGCACTCAGTGTGTGACAGCTGCTAGTACCATTATCCTACTTAAAAATTAACAATTAACTCTGTGTAATGGGTTTGAAGGTTTTTGTTGTTTTTTTAGAGCTTCATTTTTCTTAACCCCTTCAGGTAGAATAGATACAGGGTAAGTGGCTGAAGAGAGACTTGCAAGATACTGTCAGGATCAGCTTGGCATAGTTACGAACACATCTTGGCTTACCGGTTTGTTCCCAAGGTGAGAAGGACCGCATAGCCCTAGTTCAAATTAAATCTACTGTGATCCACCCACTTCATTTCAAGCCTGAGTTCTAACCTTTCCGAAAAGACCATTTTCTCTCCCAGAAGCAGTTTTACAGTGTGGAAGAGTACACGCCATGTGTGTATTATACCAGTGTGAGGAGCTCTAGCCTTTTTATTTGTTTAATTTCATTTTTCTAAAAGTGCTGTTTACAGCATGAATGGGTTAGTGCATGGCTTGCAGAACCCTGCATTAGACGAACTTCCCAGGGACCCAGATGAGGAGCATAGTTACACAAGCCCCCTGCTGGCAGAATTGGGACTCGCTGGTCAAATGTTTTCTCATTTAAAACAATTTTTAAATTTAAATGTATCTTGTTATTCTTTCTCTCCCCAAGTCGTTCCAAATCCTCCCCCCCTCCGTACCCATCCAACTTCAACTTCTTTCTCAACAAACAAAAGTCCAAAACAACTCCCTAAACTGAGAAAACAAAATACCACTCAAAAGAAGGAAAAAAAAGAAACAAAACCCCACCAAATTGTGATGGAATAAAAGAGCTAATCACATACTTCAAAATGTCAGCAGTGAGTTTTATAAAGTCAAAGTTTGTGTGATCAAGACCTTTTAATAGTAACTCTAGTTCGGAGGTTCTCAGCCTTCCAAATGCAGCAGGTCGTTAATACAGTGCTTCGTGCTGTGGTGACCCCCAGTTACAAAATTACTTTCATTGCAATTGCATACTGTAGTTTTGATGCTGTTATGAATCATAATGTAAATATCTGATGTGCGGATAGTCTTAGGCGACCCCAGTGGAAGTGCCATTTGATCCCCAAAAGGTTCACAACCCACAGGCTGAGAACCACTACTGTAGCTTAGCTCACTTTTGGCAAATGTGTGACATTAGAATGGATAAGAACAATAAGATGAAGTACATGAATTGTTTTATAAGTAATTTAGAATTAGTTATGCTCATAATAACAATTTTCAGATTACAGTCCTCAGCTCCCTCCTGAAGAGTCTTACTGTAGGCCAGCACTCTGAAGAGTCAGCTGCTGGGCGGGGCCTGAGGCCCTGGCTGGTGCCTGTTTAGCCAGCCTCAGGCATGTTCACTGCTATTCATGTTTGGACACCACAGGCCAGCCACACACCATGACACCGTTCTAAACTCTGCCCCTGTGATCTCACCATCTGAGTCACCAGCCAGACCCACTAGCTACTTCCCTAGCAGACTGACAACCAGCTTCTTACCAAGCTCACCACACAGAAGCCTTCCCAGATTGTAGATGCTTGCTTTGCACACATCTTGGTCACATGTGACCACTCAACACACTACCTGCCTTTGGTTAGCCTTTTACAACCGTGTGGTTCTTCTGGCATGGGATTATATCCAATCAGATACCTTTCTGCTGAACTGATCACTGTTCCCCTCTCCACTTCTTTCAAGCCATGTCTTGTTGGTTCCATAAATGTGAATTAGGTACGCATCTGCTATCTGCGTTTGAAGCCTCTTTCTCCGTTCCTAAGATCCCATGCTTTCTTCCCTGTGCATTCAATTTGGAGGGCTAGTTACAGCCAGAAAGCTCAAGAAGAGTCATTAGTCACATGAAGGTAGAAACATAGCCTGTGGCCAACTCAGAAAGGTCTCAGTCTTAGTTGTTAAACCTTCTAACATTTGCATACAGACAGGTGAAGGTCGTTCTTAGCGTGTTTTATGTCCAGTGATAGCCAGCATTGCTTCGTGGATGCACAGCTGCTTTTCGCAGCTGTTTACATAGTGTTACATATCAATCATAGGGAAATCAGCTGTGCTGAATGGCCTGGCTGCCTGACAGTCATGTTCTTCAAGATCTTCAGTCCTAAGCCAGCACACAGTAACAATCTTGTAAAAATTTGTTACTAATCTCTAACTGTACTTTATGACATAAAGTTTATCATGAGCATGTATGCGTGGTGGAACGTGCAGTATGTGGTAGGGTTTTAAACTAGATGAGGTTTCTGGTAGCCGCTATGGTCTCAATGTAGCCAGTGAATAAGGGCAGACTGTTTAAGTGTTGTTGACTGCACCAAAATATTTATTTTCAAGACAAAACTAAATTCAAAACCATGGGAAAGTATATAGTTGCTGAAAGTAATGATTTGAGCGTGAATTTGGAAATGCCAGCTCATTTTAATACTTTGTATATTTCTGAAGGAGGAATATAAAGTTCCCTACTGGTTTATTTAGGTAGTGTTTTTATTCTAAAGGGTGGTTGGTTGATTGTGGAGGCCTGAGGGTCCCCGTATCAAGCTGAGCTCTAGGTGACCCTTAACACCCATCTCATCTCACTCACATAAACTTAATACAGCAGCTTTGTCAGGTGAGATATCTTTTTAAAAGACCAGGAAACATCATCCAGAAGACGAGAAAGGACTTTCGTGTTTCCATGTTGGCAGAGGCTCAGAAATAACCAACTCTTAGAGATGGCGTTTCGATCTTTGCCCTCTATCCTGACGTGGTATTAAGATCTTTTGGTTAATGATTACCTAACATTAAGTTCTCTTTCCCTTTGGGTCTCAGATATGTGTGTGTGAGCTTGCTGTTTGCAACATGTAAGTCTCACTACAGCTGTGTACCAGCTAAGAGCAGGGGCATGTCCTAAAGTACGGCAGATGATGCACCTGTCATCACTGTGTAAGCGGCCACATGTGCTTTGCACATGAAGGCAGTTCTGGCATCCCTGGCCAGTAACACCTTGTGGCTCTGTTTTTGCGTAAGGGCCTGTCCCTGGCAGAAAAGCCATTACACTGTGCAGGGCTAATAGATTAACACACCAGCAAATAAAAGTTAGGTGTACATGTATCTGAGTTGAAATGTAACATAAGCTCTCTTACATCAAGATGGTGTTCTCATGCATTTTGAAACATAACCCTGACAAAAGTTGTTGCTTCTAAAATGACCTTAAACTTAGGTCAAGGGTGTGGTTGCCCAGCAGTTATGCTAAGGGTACATGGTTGCCCAGGGGAGCCAGTAGTGATAGTAATGTTTGTGTTTGGGTCCACACTTGTCAGAGGAGTGACAGAACTCTGAAACTCAATGTAGTAGGTAGGATGTTTGTCTGAGATTTGACCTGACATGGCTTAAAAAACAAACAAACAGAGCACTGGCTGCTCTTCCAGAAGTTCGGAGTTCAATTCCCAGCAACACATGTTGGCTCACAACCTCCTATAATGAGATCTGGTGCTGTCTTCCGGTGTCCAGGCAAAACATTGTATACATAAGAAAGGAAAGAAAGGAAGACAGACAGGAAGGGAGGGTGGGAGGAAGTAAAGAAGGAAAGACAGACAGACAGGGAGGGAGGGAGGGAGGAAGGAAAGAAGAAGGGAAGGAAGAAAGAAAGGAAAGAAAGAACTGGGGCGTGCTTCGCTCTGAGACATAGAGGCGTACATGGATAAGGTGTAAAGAAGCATCACCAGGGTTTGGCTATCCCCCTGAATGATGTGCTTCAGCAGGAATAAGTCACAAGGCTGTGTCTTCTGGTATACTGCATCAGTCAGGGCAGCCCTGCTGCCATTGAGAATGTGCCAGCAGGCTTTCACCCAAGATGCTACTTGGGGAATGAAGGGGGTTTCAGTGCTAACATGAAATATGAAAATCTTTGTTCTGACACAGCCAAATTTTACTGTTAGGCAAAATACTGGCAGCACTAAACAAAGCTGGGAGTAAAAAGTTTCGCCTCCTTCCTGTTTCGTTAGGGTGGCCCAGCAGATAATGACCCTGAAATGGGGTTGGGGTGGTATTTGAAGAACTTACTCTAGAACACACTGTTTTCTTAGTAGGACTCCCCGTTCAGAAAGTACCTGTGGAAACATATAGAAGAATAAGGAAAAATCCTGTTGTGGAAGGATCAAGTTTTCATATTTTATATTACATAACATTTTAAGTCTGTGTTTTTTTTAAAGGTTTATTTATTATTTATACAACATTCTGTCTACACACCAGATCTTACTGTAGATGGTTATGAGCCACCGTGTGGTTTCTGGGAATCGAACTCAGAACCTTTGGAAGAACACTGAGTGTTCTTAACCTCTGAGCTATCTCTCCAGCCAAAGTCCATGTTATAAAGATGAGGCTTCCCCAGAATTTTGTACTGGAATAACTGGTTAAATGGAGGAGAAATGTTAAAAAATTCCACGTTTCTAAATGGCCATAGACCCGTAGACATCAGGATAGAGCAAAGAAAAGAAATTGAAAGGCAGGGCTGTGGGGCCCTGGCTCAGTGGCTGCAAGTGCGGGCGCTCTCCAGTTCCGGGGGGCCTGTGCTCCTCTTTTGGCCTCTGAAGTGCACATGAACTCATGCAGGTGAACGCATAACATACACACATTTTTAAAAATGTAGGAGTATGTATCTGAGCATTTCTTGATCTCATTTTAAAGATTCTTTTATGTCCACGGGGTGCTGGTAGTAAAGTTAGGTATTCAAAGCCAACACCAGCTATGTAGGGACATGTGTCCCTGTTGCCAAAGATAGGAAGCTAAGTTGGTGAGTTCCTTGTACTACTTTAGAAAAAAATAGAGTTCATTTATATAAAGTTTTTGATTTAAAGCCTATATCACGGTGCATCCATTCAGCTCCTTCGGCTTTTGCTCATGTCCATGCATCATTTTTATGGTATGTCTTTTGTTTTCCAGACACACTGTCTTCTAATGCAGTGGTTCCTAAGGGTCAGAATCCTTTTGGGTGCTTAAAAGACTGTTGGAAAACACATTTACATTATGATTCATAACTACCACAATTACAATTTTGAAGTAGTAACAAAAATAATTTTATAGTTGGGGTCACCACAACTTAAGGACCGGTATTAAAGTGTCTCAGCTTTATGAACGTTGAGAACCACTTAACATAATGTTCAGATTCAGCCTCAGCTCTTGTACCCCTCCTCCAGATTTTGTCAGCTAGGATATTGCCTCTCTGGCATGCGGGAGGGAGGCAGGCCCAGCAGCCCAGCCATAGGCAGGAAAATGGCCCTCAGACTCTAAAGGACAGGAGAGTGACCCAGGATGTGTGGGTGAGGGGCACACTCCTGGGCTCCACGGAGCCGTCTAAGCACAGGTGGTTGAAGAACACGTTGAAACATTGCTCTGAAAGGATCAGTTACACAGTTCTTTTAGTTTTTCTTTGCTTTTTCATCACCAGGGAAACAAAAAGTCAACATTCCTTTTTTTGTACTCTAACTACTCTGTGGCAGAAGTTGCCACCTCAGTGGAACCCCCAAACCATGGCTCTGTCCTCTTAGCCCAAGAATGTGTGTGCCTTGCCCGCACCTACATCTCACTCCCGGGCAATCATCTAGAGAGGGCAAGGTCTGGCATTGGTGTGGGATTCGTTGGTAAATTGCTGCTGTTGACATCATAAGTCTTTTTTCGCCTGGCGGAGGAGCCGGATCTCTGTGGTTGGCCGTGGTTTCCTCTGGGCTGGGTAGAGTGCCGCAGGAACAACGAACCCTGTCTAGTTCTGACTCTCCTGGGGTGTAGTGCGTCCTGCATCTCTCCTGAGATGGGCTCTGAGAGGCTTACCCCAAGGCTGGCAAATCAGACTTCCACACGCCTCGGCCTCCTGTAGCCAATGGCTTGCTCAGCCCACATGTATAACCCCGTGTGATTTCATTCATTAAGGGGATCCCCAGCCTCTGCAGAGCACAGCCTTGAGTCTTCCCTGGAGCCTCCAGAAAAGCAAGTGTGCTCCCCTCGACCTGAGAAAGGTTCAGGCGCCCTGGGTAAGTAGAAATGGGAGGAATCCTCCCCTGGTTTCCTCCGTGTAGATTGGGGAATTTGGGGACACGAGTCTTTTCAGAAGAGCTTAGACCTGCTTTTCTGTCCAGCTGCTGTTGAGTACTTCCCCACTGTCACCTTCGTCTGTGTAACCCACCTCTCAAGTTATGCTTTCAGTTTCAAGTTCTGAACTGCAGCATTCCTTTTTTCATTCTGCATCTGAAATGTTTTAACTAAGTAGCCACAGTTGCTAAGTTACTAATTATTCCTAGGTTCCTGGTTCTAAACCAGAGGCCCACGTTTTTAGGAAGTGTTTTCACAGCTAGACCGAGGGGAGATCTCCCTGCAGTTGATTTATGAAACAGTGATGGCAACTTGTCTGTCAGGCTTTCTCTTTCAACGCCAGCCGCGGAAATAACGCTGCTGGACTCTTCTGATGGAGCCAAGATCTCTCTTCCCCATCTGTTGATCTGCTCTCTATTGGTTGAGCCAGCTCATCGCTTGTCCAGAGGCATGTGGTTTGGTCTGTGTACATTCAGAGCAGTGGCATTTTTCTAGAAGAAGTGACTAAGGCTTGGATGAATTCTCTCTTTGAAAGAGGTGGTTGGATTGCATCAGAGAGGCATTTACAGTAAATGCCCCCCCCCCCTTCCTGTGCTGACCACATGTGAAAGAATGCTCTAATTCTTGTTTTGAGGAAGCAAGAGCTGTACAGCTGTGAAAACTCCCTATTCTCATTAATTAGCCAGATTTGAATCTTAAAAATTTTCAAATTAGAATCACTTTGTGCTCCCTAAGTAAATGTCACAGCGAGGAGAGAGCCTTCCACTTTGAGTTCTGTTTGGAGCAACGGCTGTTCTGAATTCAGAAAGAGGAAATGGCATTGAAATAGATACAGGAGATGGCGTAGGTCTCAGCTGACTTCTTCATGGACATTTTGTATTAAGTTAGTCTGTTTCTTAGGTTGGTGCTTGGTCTTCAGGGCACTGGTTCTCAATGTGACCCCATAGGTCTTTGCCAGGGTTCTCAGGAAGTGGGACTTCCCCCTAGTGGAAATCTGTGAGGGTGATCTGGTAAGCCCCATACAGAAAAACTTACCCAGTCTCCCACCTGAGTTTACCATAGGTGTTGAAGTGGTGAAAAGTTGTTTATCATTTTCTGAGCCGAGACTTAACTCCATAAAACGGAACTATTTTGCATTTGCATACAGAGTACAGTCACTTTGATTTTGTTGTGTAACAGTGGCTCACCCTTTTATCTGTTTCTTTAAAATTTTTTAAATTACAATTACTTGTTTGTGTGTCCAAGTGCTGTGGTGCTTATGCGCTATGCATGTGTTCAGGTTAAAGGACGAAGTAGAAGAGTCAGGTCCTGTTTTTCACCTGACTTTTGAGTTCTTGCTTGGAACTCAAGACAGCAGACTTGGCAAGTGCCTTTACCTGCCGCCATCGTGCTAGCCTTCTTAAACCCAAGTAAGTTGTTAAGGACTGTTTTGTTGCATAGCTTAATAAAACCTGAAGAATACATATTGAAATATGAATATTTTAACAATAAATTGCTTTTCTCCTTTGTGTTTGAATTTAGGGAATTGCTTTAGCTCTTAAAAAGCTATTTTACACTAGTTAATAGTACTGTTAACTTTTATTTTAGAATAGTACCTCATCACAGGAATTTTTTTTTTTTTAAATAAAAAGTGGGCTTTGTAGGTTAGGGCCATTGCTCAGTCGGTAAGTTGGGGAGGAGTACACACCTATAATCCAGTCCTTCTGTGGACACTTGGGTCCCAGCTAGCCTGTCGCACATGTAGGCGGAAGATAAGGACCTACACCTGAGCTTGCCCTTGGACAGCGCCCTTGTGCCCGTGCTCACTCATGAACTCTCACACACCCTGTGCATGCATACACACTGTTTTTTCTTAAAGAAGGCTCTGTGTTGAGTAGGGTTTTGAACCACTGTTTCCACTGTTACTGCTGCTTTAAAAGGAAGAGCAGTGTAAGGAAGGTGGCTTCACCTTCGCCTTCGGCTCTTAGTCTCTTGATGTCTTCCCAGTAGGCTTTCTCAGCCTGTGTACTTTACTCTCTCCAGTGTTCTTCAAGGATGCTCCCTTGTAGAAAGGAAAAACAGGTATGAAGAGAAGTTTGCCCACCACGGTGTAAACTACCCAGGAGTTGAAAATAGACTCCTATTTTCTTGCAGTGGGACATTGTGTCCATGACTTGGTGCTGTGAACCTGCTGTGTGTGTGCAGTCGTGTTGGCCTAGCACGCCATAGGGACCGTAGTGACTCCACAGTAGAATGAATGAATGAAGCTCTCAGGGTTGCAGCTGTGGGTAAGCTGGCCAACTCGTAGTGATTTTTAGTACTTGCTCTTGGGCTCATGAGTTTTAAATTTTCTAGGCCTTTTATTTGGATAATGTCTTGATAGTATGTGGATATAATTATTGTTTCCCAATTTTTTGACTTACTAATGAGTTTATTTTTCTTTTTAGAAAAGAAACTCTTTCGTGTCTTGAATTTTCTGTTGTTTCTAGTATCTTTTTGTTATTTATCTTATTTATTGTTGACCAATTTCTCTCTCCCTCCATATTTCCCTCTCTCCCTCTTTCCCCTCCCCCCCCCTCGGTTTATGTGTATTAAAGTTCCCACTGACAAGACACTTGAGTGTTGTGGTAATAGGGTGTCTCTTCCCCATGGGGAGCCTCCCTGTGTTATGCTGTTGGAGCTGCTAGGATTTGAAGTGAGGAGGGCTTGGTTTCAGGGGTTCTCAAAGCCATATTAGTGGTTTAGTCCACCTGAGGCTTTTACTTAACCTTAGGAGTCACCTCTTTGCTTTCATTTTGCCTGGGGGAGGGGTAAAGCTCTGTTCTTTCTTACAAGCACGGGAAGTAGGCATGGGAGGGATGCTTGTGCGATATCAGACTTTTTCATTACTCCCTTTCCGTTCTTCTGACCACTTCTGTCCTTATTGCACTTGGTGCCTTATGGGAGTTTTCCTGAATGAAGTCGCTTGCCCTCCTCACTGCCTCTCAGATAGAGTCCAGGATGTGAGCTGCTTCTGCTCAGCGTATTGGGTCCTCCTTCAGCCTCCAGACATTTGAACAGAGCTCTCAGGCTCTGGTGTGTGTGCATAGGGCAGGGGTTGTATGTCTGTGGGACATGCAATTCCATGTTACTCATAGCTATAGAGAGGAAACGAAGATCAACAGCAAAAATACCTTTTAGGGCCTTGGTTGAGCTCTCTCCCATTACACAGTGCCCCTGAAGCACATCCCCATTTTAAAAAGGCAAGTTCTTCACTAGTTGATTTATCAGAATTAAATCTGAACAAGTAAAAAAGTAAGCTCAGCCAGATGTGTTTTAGTTTCCTGTTCCTGTGACAAAATATCCAAGATAACCAACTTACAAGGAAGGGGAAGAGCTTGCCTCCTGGTTTTGGTTTACAGACTTGTCCGCCAGTTGTCTAGCATTGTCTGTGTTGAAGCATTACCTGACTATGGAGTTGCTGAACTCATGATGTCAAGGAAGTGAAAAGAGAACAGTGTTATGAGTCCCACTGTAATCCGTGGGCTCATCCCCGTGACGTGACCTCCATTCACTAGACTGTACCTCATGTAGGCTCTGTAACCTCCATCTCTTCCTGTTCTATGAGAGGTTTCTAGATTGTCCCCATTTGTTAACCACCTCCAAGCCCCTGTTGATTGTCCTTGTCCCTACATGCTATGAAGTGTGAGCCAATTAGCCAGTTCCAGCTCCCTGACACAGTAAATGAATTAACCTGAAAATGAGCGTGGACCTCCCAGGGACTCCTGACTCTGTATCAGCCAAGAGACCAGTTTTGTTAGTTGTCTTACTGCTGTTGTGTATGCGTCCTCTTTTCCTCTTTGGTTCTGCTGCAGTGTTCTGTGTACTGTGGCAGAGACTCAATCTGTGGATCTTCCTGACCTCTCTCTGAATGGCTTTTAATTTGTGAACAGCCTCTCTGGTCCATTTTGGACTTAACGGGACATACAGGAGATCTACGTTACCTTTATAAAGCTTATAAGCATCCTTCATAGTAAGTGTACCTTTTTGTCTATAGCCAGGAAGCAGGATGAATTCCGGGTGCTCACTTCCTCTCTAGGTGTGTGTTGTTGACCTTCGCTTATTTCCTAGGGTATCAAGTAGTATCTCATGTGGCTTTAAAATCTGCATTTCCTTCATAGATAATACATAACCACTGACCATCTATATCATATTTTTGGATTATGTATTCAAATCTTTTGAATTTTTTCTTTTGTTTTTGTTGGTTTGGTATGTATTCCATACATCCCAGGCTAGCTTGAGCTGTTGAGCCTTCTGCCTTCCAAGTGGTAGAGTAATTGGTATACATCGCTATGCCTCACCCTTATTTTCTGATTTTTAAATTTGGAAGTATCATCTGCTGAGAATTTTAAAGTTTAAAAGAACTTAAACACACAAGGCTCCTGTACTATTGATAGATATTTTTTTCCCCCTAAACAGTCTTGTTCCAGCCCTGTGAAGCTTTCCCTGGTGCGTTTGTTTAAGATTAATGCTTTGGCCAGTAGCTGGTCCCCAGTTAGTTGTCCTTGTGTGTTCAGAAGTCTCACTGTTTTTCTATGTGCTTTCCCCACATGACCTGTAAGAGGGCTTTGTTTCCTCACTGGCTTGTCGAGGCACTGTTGCTGGAAGTCAGCTGTCCATACGTGTGTGGATCTGTTTCATAAAGTGGCCAGTACCTAAACAAATGTATACAGTGGCCAGTTCCTAAACAGATCTGTAAAGTGGCCAGTACCTAAACAAGTGTATACAGTGGCCAGTAAGTGTGTAAAGTGGCCAGTAAGTACACTTTTTAAAAAGATGCTCAGCGTTTTCGGTTTTCAAAAAAATGCAAATCAAAACCATATTGAGATTCCATCTTGCCCAGATGTCATCAGGAAATCAAAAATCAGCAAGTGTTGGTGAGGCTGCAGGGAAACCCTTTACTCACTGTTAAGGGGAATGCAAATGGTGCAGCTGCTATGGAAATCAACACCAAGGCTCTCAAAACCTTAAAAAATAGACCTCGCATATGACCCAGTCACACTGCTCCTGGGAGACCCAGAGGAACCGTTAGCACACAGCAGAGGATCTGCATAGCCATGTCTATGGAGCACTGTCAACAGGGACAAACTGTGGGCTTGGCCCAGGGCTCCACCAGATACACTGGTAAAGACAGTGTGGTGTGCACACCATGGGGCATTGTTCAGTCACAAAGAACAAAGTCATGTCATTTGCAAGAAACTGGATGCAAATGGCAACTCTCAAGTCAAGCAAAATTAGCCAGACTCAAACACCATTTTCTCTTTATGAAGAATGTAAACTTAAAAAAGAAAAAATAATGCCACAGCTACACTGGCAAACCTTGTCTGAGAAAAAAAATGGGGAGAGAAGCAAAGGAATAAGAGAGGAGGAAGCAAATATGATCAAAGTACATTATGTATACATGTGAAAATGTCATATTGGAACTTTCAAGGTATACAATGAATTATATGCTAATAAAAGTTATAAATAAGCAGCAAGGGTGAAACACACCTTTGATTACAGCATTTGGGGTGCAGAGGCAGGCATATCTCTGTGAATTCAAGACTGGCTTGGTCTTCGTAGGGAGCGCCAGGACAGCCATAGCCAGAAAGTAAGCCTTTTTCTCAAAATCAAAAAAGTTGTACAGCTTATGCTTGTATGCATCACCTAAGTCTGGGGTGTAAGCCCCCATCAGTCACTCTGTTGTGCCTAAGCTTCAAGTGTGACTTGAGTAGTTTTTTTGGCTTGTGTGTAATAGACAGTGCTTCAATGGTGACTGACAGAATCTGAGTGTTTATGAGGTGTTATTTAGCCTGTTTTCTGGTACTGACTATCCCGAGGCCTATGTAAGTTTCATAGTTCCATGGTAAATGCAATGATTTTACTTGTTCAGAGCAATGTACCATAAGCTGAGGTTCAACCTGAGCCTGCAGATGTCTTCAGGAAGAACAAATATGTCAGCTTCTGTTCATATCACAAAATGTGGATGTTTGTGGACTGCAGAGTAACTGACTTGATACTTAACACCAGCACATGGGCAAGTCCAAAAAACTACTCAAGTGATTTTATAAAAAGCAGCTTGTGAAGCAGTGAATATTTTAATAGCAAATACAGTGTATGCAAAAGCAGACCTGAGGTCCACAAGCCCTGTATTCTGACTGGGAAGCTTTTTGTATAAAATTGTAGGTTTGGGGTTTTTGTAAAAACATATTTTCAGGATGGGTTTTTTAAAAAAATATATTAACATTAAAAGATTCCTTGACTTGAAAACTAAAGGATTAATAACAGAGTAAAAAAGACACTGAAATTATTCTTCTAGAGTAAGTTTGCCTTCTGTCATTGAAACAAAATATAAATAGCTGAAGAAGAAGAAAAGTCTGTTTTGACCCTAATGTCAGAGGCTCTGGTCCATGACCAGCTTTAATGGCCTCTGTAGGACATTAGCAGTATTCTTTTAAGAGGATCAAAAACCTATTACCTGCTCTGTACATCTGCAGTTGCATTCATCACTCTGCTCCCAGCTGAACAAGCCAGGTTTTGATATTAATCTGTCCTCATCCAAAGGATGCAGAATGGGAGGGTTTCCTTCAGTACTCCCTAGGAGATGCGTGTTCTTGAGAATAACAGGAGAGCATCATATTAATCATGGGAATTATTTTTCTCTGCATAAGAACTTTACAAGAAAACAGAGTCTAAGTTCATATTTTTTTGTGTGCTTAAAAAAAAAATAATATCCCCTCACTTGAAATACTACCTTCTAAGCCTGTGTTTGGACTTGCATGCTTGTGTTCAGTTCCTGGCCTGTTAATGCTCTCTTGAGCAGTTTTTTGGCAAGAGCAGAATGAGTGCTGTGCCTGGGAGAAGTGGTTAAGGTAGGTCTTTCCCAGCTGGCTTGCTTGCAGTGCTCTGGCATGTCGGGCAGGGGATGGACAGTGACAAGTATGATCTGCACTTTTTCATACCCCCTGTATTTAGAAGGTCTAACAATCCCAGAAGTAAACCCAACTCCAGCTGACTAGTGCTGTGAACATTTTTGTTTGAAATCATGGTACTTCATGAGGGCATCCGACGCAGAAGGCTGGCTTAAGCAGGGCTCCACAGGACTGCTGCTGTGTTTGTCTGTGTCCATTAGTGGCAAAAGCCTATGGGAAGGCCATTTGACTGGTGATGGCTGGCTGACAAGATCTGTGCTGAAATCTCTGTGAGATTTGTGAGAAATCTCTGAGGCCTGCTTAGCATCACCCAGTTTCTGGTTTTGATTGGGGTATTTGCTAAATGTCACAGACCTGCAAAGAACTGGGATGTGGACCACAGGCTTTGAGCCATAGAGAACCCCCTCAACAAAGTGACTTTCCAACTCCTTTCCGTGTTTTCCCAGTAGCTGCTGTCACTCCAGTGTGGCAGAGAAACTTGGAAGGAGAGAGTGGGCCCACTGTGTTTGTGCCTGGTGCTTGCCCACCCTCCTGTCTCCAGGGCATGAGACCCTGAGTCCATCCCCACTGCATGCTCACCCACCCTTTACTTCCTAAAGGTTTTCCTTCCTGTGACCATATTCCTCTCTCTGCGTTGGCTTTCTAGTGAGCCTGGAAGTTTACTCTGTGTTTCTGACATGGTGTTGTAGTAGTGTTTTATCTTGAGGCACCTCTTCGTTCACGTCTGCCAGGGACCTGCTTACACAAGTGACATGCTTGCTCCCCATGGTGTTCCTGTATTTTTACACTGTGACCTAGTGGATGTGGTAGGTGTCCAGCCGTGCTCCTTTCATTTGTGACCTTAAACTGAAGTTAGCTGTGCTCTTCTTTGTGCTGAGCACTGTCTGATGTCCTCTTTACCCTGCCCCAGGGCCTCTAGCCTTCTGCCCCCATTTCCCTTTGCCAGTCTTTCTGCCCGTTGCTGATCTCCCTGTCTAGATCCCAGATGGGCATCTCCCTACAAAGCTTTCCTGATGCCTCCTATTTAGCTGGTTGAATTATTCAAACCTATGATCTGTGCCTTGCTATGCTGACTGCCTCTTCTGCATCCTTCTCTCTCATCTTTGAAGACAAATCTGGTCAAAATTCTACATACCAACAGTTCCTATATCTAACTGCTTTTGTTCTCTGGTGTATCCATCTCCTTTTCATTGCCTTTGACACAGTTTTTCATGGGAGTATCCCTGTCCCTGCTCTGTGGATTCTCTCTTGGACCATTCTTCTGTGTATTCAATTATAATGCTTGTTAAAGCCTCCTATAGCTTCATGTTTGTAAAGGCTTTGCTCAGGCCACTTGTGGGCTCTGCCCTGTGTGTGACGAATTCCCAGGGACATGTAGAAGAGTGTTTTTTCCACAGCACATAGCATGGCATCGCAAACTCTCTGGACACCCACCGCTCCCGCCCTTTCCCAGCGCCTGGCATTGGGCTCCCCATGTCTTCCACTCTTTCCAAATTCACCTGTTAACACTTCTGGGCCCTGGCCTCTCACACCCAGAGAAACCTTCTCTGTTCCTTCTTTTTTCTCATTCAGAGCAGCTCATCTCTTTCCTGGAAGTTTCATCCTTGCCTTGTTTGTCAGTTTCTAAAGTAGCAGATACTAAGTTGGAAGCTGAGGGAATTTTGTGCACTCATCTTTAGAGTACAGATTTTGGTCTTGCAGAGGTGACTGAAGTAAGGGATGGCCAGGGAGCGGCCAGTGAATTTTCTCTGTGATGAAACTGATCATTTTAACTGTCAGGCCAGATCAGAGCCTCCTTACATCTAAACCTACAACACCTATGTCCAGTGAATAACAACCTCACTAGAGAAAGGGTGGTGGCATCACACTTGCCACCAAGAACAATGATGCCCGAAATGCAGCTGTGTACTGTGACCTCTCAGCTTTTCTTGCACGGTATGAGACATCTTGTACAAAGAACATTCCAGCAAGTCTGCTCAGTCCCTTTCGAGGTTTACATTCCTGAAGCTTCTGTGGGGGCAGGGTGGAAGTTGCTTTTGTCAAGCTCTGCAGTACTTGATGCTGAGAACGAAAGGGGAAATAGAGTCAGCAGGTAGGAGGCTCAGACTTTTCCCCCATGCATGTGTTTTCCCTACTGGCTGATGCTGTTCCCTGGATTTATAGGTTCTTTCCTAGTTGCGGGGAATTTTTCAAGCTGGCTTCATGAAGGGATCTCAGAAAGCCACAGGGAAGGCTGGTGCATTCTCGAGTTAAACACATCTCTGACTTTATTTTAGATCTCCGTTTTTCAGCTGTCTTTGTGTAATTATATTTGAAGACTGTAGTATCAAAATAACGTCTGTTTTGATGTTTGCACCATTGACTTTTTCTTGTGCCAATTAGAAGCTGCCTTCAAGACTTTCACACACAGTTTTTAAAGAGAAAGTCTGTATTGTGTGAATATATGCTCTTAAGACCCACATACATCAGGGGCTGGAGAAGTGGCTCAGCGGATTAAGTGCTTGCCAGGCAATTGTGGGGACCTGAGTGTAGAGCCCCAAGCCCCTCATAAAGGCCAGGAGCACAGGTGCATGCCTGTAACAGCAGCACTCACTACGGGTTGGAGTGCAGAGGCAGGAGGATTCCTGGGATTCGCTGACCAGCTGCTCTAGTTTAAACCGCGGGCTCCAGGATCAGTGAGAAACCCTGTCTCAAAAAAAAAAAAAAAAAAAAAATGAAGTGTTTTGATAGAGGAGGGAACTGCTGCCCTCTGGCATGTGTGTGTGTGCGCACGTCTCCCCGCCACACAGTACATAATCATAAAACATGAATTGAAGAGTCACAGCCACCATTCAGCACACTGACCAGTGAAGTTAAACACACTGACACACTGTGCTGTCACTACCTTCTTTCTCAGAATGCTCTCAATCAAAACACGGCGTATGTATTCCTTAAACAACAAACTCCATCCACAAGGAATCTCTGGTCTACTTTCCAGCTCTGTTACAGGGACCTGTTACGCATCAGATCACACCATGTTTGCCTGTGTTACTCAACATCCCATGTCCATCACTGTAATCTAGAAAGGTGTTCTTTTCTTTTAAAAGCTGAGTAATAGTCTGTGGTGCACGGTACATTTTCTGCATCTGATCACCCTCTGATGGGGAGCTTCTACTTTTGGTTGTTGCGAATAGTGCTGCCATGTGGCTGTGCAGGTAGGTGTTGGTGTCCCTGGCTTAATTTGATTAGAACTAAGATTTTCCTCTCCTCATTTCCTGACACATCTGTTGTTTTTATGCATTCTTTTCTTAATCTCTTGTCTGCTTATTGTTTTCTCATGTGACCTATGACGCATTACCTGAGTGCAGAAAACTTTCACTTAAAATAAACCCCAGAAAAGTTGAAGAGGCAGAAAATGAATGTTGACGAGGCCTAGAATACTATCTACTCCGTAGGCTGAGACAGGCGGAAGCAAGTTCAAGGCCTGCCTGAGCTACAGTGTAAGTTCAAGGTCAGTTTAGACAACCTAGTGAATTCCCATCTCACCATAAAAATTGAAGAGTGAGGAGGTGGCTCAGTGAGTAAGTACATACTGTGTAAACATGAGTGCCTGACTTCCAGTCTCCAGCACCCACAAAGCAGATACCCCCGGTGACCTGGGCATGTGACCTCCGGTGATGGCACGGGCAGGCAGGAGACTCACTGAAACAGCAAGCACAGGTTGGGTGAGAATCTCTTGTGCCAGAAGTCAAGGTGGAGAGCAATAGAGGAACCCATCTAGAGGTGCCCTACGTACAGGCGCACACCAGAACACACACAGATGCTGCATGTACATGTATGTATGCATTGCACACACACACACAAAGAAAGTCACTGTGCTGACGAACAGCATCATTCAGCAACAGTGCAGTCCTTTGCTCTTAGGGTCACATGGCTAACAGGGAGCTGCGGGAGCCAGCATTGCCCTGGAAGAGAGTTTTGGACTAGAGACCGGAAGATCAAAGTTCTAAGTGTGACTTCCACCATGTGCACACTGCATTCTTACCACCGAGTCAGAAAACCACAAGTGCAAGTTGGGAGCCATCAGTAATGTTTGTTCTCAAGATTCTCATGGAACAGTGAGTGACCATAGTAGAGCAGCTAAGAGATGTGTTTACTTCCCGTCTCCTCACAGTGGCTGAACTGTTTTCTGAAGGCATACCAAGGCTCCCCAAGTTAAAGGAAACACCTTAGCAATGGAGTAGCCATCTGTAGCTGGTTACATTCTGTGTTTTGAAATTGAGCTGGGATAATAACAGTTTTTCATGTGTCAATCTTAGAATTGTAATGTTATGAAAGGTGTGACAGTTACAGATAACTTGTCAGCTATAGGAAAAGTACATGGAGAACATACCATGCAGAGGCAACCACCGTGGCATTTTGATTTGTATTTTCCTAGTGGTTTTTACTGTGAATCTTAATGTATTACATCTTGAGGGTCTAAAGAAGTATAAACAATATAAATTTTATAGATCTGAGTAATATTTATATGAAAACCATTAGCTTAGATTTCTATGGAGTTATTCTGCTGAGTGTTAGGAGTGGAAATCGTCAACATACTACATTCCTGACTTTGTTCAAACTCTCAGTCTAGTTATGATACAGAGCAAAGCCAGTGGTTTGTTTTGTTGTTTTTTTTTTTCTTATGCCAGTGCCTTGTTTGTCTCATTGGGGAAGTGAGGAGACCGTGAGTCCCAATGGGCAGGAGCAGCTGAGCAGAGGGGTCTGTAACCCTGTTGGAAACTTCCCTTGGCACCCTACCCCCCTTACACCACTCCCATGTCCCTTTCCAACCATGATATTCCACTCTGGTCCTGCTTCCTCCCAGCCAACGCAGGCTGTAGCACCAGAGGCTAGAAACCAAGGAAGGAGTTGTGGACCAGGACCTCAGCATGTGGAGTCAAGTCTTCTTGGCTGATTTGGTTGTTGATGAGTAACTGTGGCCGACAGGAAGTAGAACATGGAGCCAGAGTCCGGACTGGACAGGTCTGATATCTTGGCTGTGATTTCAGCTGTGTGCCAACTGTCTGTGTAACAGCAAAGTTTACCTCCTCTAATTTCTTGACATAAAGGAGAATCAAGCTGCACCTTGAAGTTGTGGTCCTAGCAGTGGGCAGAGTCAGGTTCACCATGGATCTGTTGGGGTCTGATTCTGGGTCTAATCAGTGGATCTGAGACCAAGCTTTGTATGGTAATGCGGGTGTTGCTTAATATTCCGCCTTGGGAGAATCTCTACCTTATTTCCCTGGATGTTCTTAATCTACCATGAGCGTCCCCTCTGAAAGATTGCCTCGCTAATCGTTTCTTCCCTCTTGTGTACAAGCACTGAGGGAAGGTAGACTAATGACGGAGGAAATCCAGGGCTGATCATCTCGTCTCTCAACTCAGCCACTCTGCCTCTTGCCCAGAGCTGTGTCGTAATTGTTTCTAAAAGGCTAAGATAAAATATAAACACAAAGCATTAAAGTGCTAGAACGAATAGCTAGGAGCAAATACCTGAGGCCATGGTAACTCTCAGTAAATCATTACTTATGAAACTTATGAATGTACAGTAACAGAATGACACTGAGAAATGAAACAGCCACCAGCCGAATCTTTTTAATTGTTGATGTTTATGTCAATATATTGTAGTTTAGAAAAGTAACACGAAGACTATACCTTAAGCTATTTTTATAATGTAAACTCATTCTTTATTCTCACTGCTTTTTGGTTTTGGAGTGATTCACATGGTTTGATATTGGGTGTAACTTATAACTCACAAGGATAATCCACACACTACTTAAGGATACCTTTTTATAAACTCAGATATTCCACTGAAAAAGTTACAGCTTGATAATTCATTTTTCCAAAGATATATTTGCTATTGTGCTGTGCAGAGCCTCCTTGAATCTATGGAACTTCTGTGGAGCCGAGATAAATCTGAAGTTTGCCAGGACTACACAGCACTGTGCAAGAGAAAAAACATATGTGTTCATAAGGGACTGCAAGTTGCATTTCATTTGATAGCAGTCTGTATTCTATGGTCTCCACAAAAGACTGAAAAATATCCTGGCACAAACTTCCAGTGGATGTTACCTTCAAACTTTCACTTCTCTGTGTGCTGCTTTAATCTCACTTGTTAAAAAAACACTTGTGGGGACTCATTTTCAGAGCTTCCAAAACAAATCCTTATTTCACAAAGGCCACAGTCCATTCATGGCTCCACATATCCCAAGAATACTATTTATAAATGCTTGTTAAGTTTCTTTTTCTCACTGTGCTAATCTACTGCCTAATTGTCTTTGCTGTGGGTCACATGACTCCTCCCGCCCATAACACACGCACTTAAAATTCTCACTTCCTGATTGAGCCATCAAGATTACATAAAGTATAAATCAGCCTAAATTACTAGGAACAGAAATTTTCAGAGGAAAATGCTGTTTTCTTTGAATGTGAGGTTCCCTAGCCGAGAGACTGTTGGAGTTTTTTGTTTTATTTTTCATTCCTTTCCTTTGAGATTGAATCAGACTTTGCTTTCATTATAAAAAGTAACGTGCCAACCAGATAGGCTCGGGGGTGGTTCCGTTGGAGGAAATCAAAACGGTTCTGATTACCAAGAGAGCCGCTCGCTTCTTGATGATCCAAACGAAGAGTCCTGCAGTTCTCAGAAGGTAACGATTTCACGTTTCCCAAGTGTGCATGGCCTCGCAGCCCCTCTTCGTCTGGCTGGCAGGATTGCACTTGTTTTCTCGGGATCTTAAATCTATCACATTTCCTGAAAGGGGACCTCAAGTTTGCAAGGTATAACAGCTTGGTGTTTGGGGCTTTACAGTTGTTTTTCAGCCTGGCTTTATGTTATTAACTGGTGTTTTTCTGTTTACCTGTTTGCAAACAGTAGCACTTGGTGCTCTGATAGGTGTTTGGTGTTCCCTTGTCTCTGTGGATGTAGTTTATGGACTTGATGCTTGTGTTTTTAGCAAAGAAGCCAAGGTAGTTCTCAGTGTCTTACATTGAGGGCTTTTAATTACTCTGTAAAATGGCATGAGCATTATGGGTCCAGGATTTAATTTTATTTCAAGAGGCTGAGATATGGGAGATGTTCTCATAGATGCGGTTACGATATGATTCCAGTTAAAATTCTTCTTTGCTTTACCATAATAAGAACTGAGGAATGCAAAAGAAAAATGTATCAGACTTAGAAGAGAAAATTCTTCTCTTAAAATAAAGATTAGCACTTAGACACAGTACAGGAAGTATGTTCTGTAAATATCAGACCTCAGAGCACAGCACTCCATGAAATCCCGTAATACTGTAAAACAGACTCTACTGGAGAGTTTGTGGGGAGCTACATTCGGGTGGAAATGAGATTGCAGCAAACAGGAATTCTCTGGACAGGGATTCTCGCCAATATGGCGGAGGTGAACAAGGAAGCCAGCCTCGGGTGAAAGGAGGACAGGCTGGACGGAGTTTGCATGTTGGGGCTTAAAGCTAACTGGCGCACCAGACCTTTGCTGTCCTGTAAGAATGGCCAGAGAGCTGTGGCCTTTCGTGATGGTCCTGTGTGAGTGCTGTGGGTACCCTGCTGGTGCTGCTATCCTGGCTGGGCTGCGTGTTTGTTCACCAGGGGCTGTGGGATTCAGCTGGAGCAGCGTGTGCAGCCAGCAGCAGCAAAGGTGCTAATGCACGGCCAGTGATGTCAGGATTACGAGACTGCGGTTTCAAAACCCTGCAGTAAACAAGGTCAAAGTGTCCCCCTTTTGCTGGAAAGAAGACTTGTTTTTATGAGCTGGACAGTACATGGATGAAGTAATTTTCCAAACAAACGTCATATTTACATGTATGTTTTTTTTTCTTTCTGGATTAAAAGGAAACAAGTTATCCAGATGAGTCTTGTTACCGGTTACATCATAAAGATTATATTTTTCTTCTGTTTCTTTTTCTGTTTTTAGTCAAGGAAATCTGGAATTATATTTTATGTTTACTCCTTAAAAATATGTTTGTTAATTCTTTGAGACTTTCATATGTGCATATGTGTTTTGATCATACTTACTCCGTACTTGTATTCATAACTCCTTCCAGATCCAGCTCCCTCTGCACACACACACCCCTGATCTAAGAATTTTAAGTGCCTGGTGGATTTTAAATTTGGTAGATTTCGGTCACAGCCAACAGCAGCACCGCTCTCCTCGTCTCCTACCTTTGATTGCTTTACTTGAACCGGTGTCCAAAAAAAGGGAAGTTAACGGTGCAGAATGCTGCTGGCTGTGTGGTTCCTGTCTTACGGCATCTTCAAGCCTTGAACTTGGGAATGGGGGAGAGTGCAGTCTCTGGCCACAGGCTTCTGGAGCACACATGGGTGTCATTTGGGGTATGTGTGCGAGTGTTTGTAGTAACAGCAACAGTGGAGCCACGTGGCATCCAGAGGTCACCCCCGTCTGCCCTGGGGAGCCCTTGTTCTCAGAAGGGTCTTCAGTGGCTCTGAGACAAGATGTGAACGTAAGGCATCGGTAGAAAGGCAGGTATTCCGTGGCAAACCTGGGTGTGAGTACAGACACAGCTTTTAAAGTGAAACCAGGGCGTTGAGGCAACAATTGCCGGGCAGGGCACAACCTGCTGGGCACAACCTGCTTGCAACTGGAAAGCGAAGTAAGTTGTTTTTTGTTTTTTTTTCTGTCAATCTCTTCTGAGTATTTCTTTGTTGTTGTTAACGTTGTTAGATGCTCAATACCTGGCAAGTGCCGAGATATTCCCCTTTCATTTGGAAGTGGGAGATGTAGTTCGTTACGGCTAATTGCTTCTTTTAATCACGTCTGTCTTCCCATATCTAAGATGCTGGCTTGCTTTAGAAACTGAGGAGTGTTATCAAGAAGAAAACACTCCCCACCCATTGGCTCTTCTCTCTCAGTTAAGTGACAATGCCACAGACAAGAGTTTTCCGTGTTGAGCTCCTTCAGCAAAACAGCCCAGTTCATTGCCTGATTCATGTTGGAAGCAGAAAAGGTGTGTGTCCTCAGGGCAGGTGTATAGGCAAAGAGTCCCCCTGACCATTCAGTGGGAACTGTGCAGAACCCAGTGAGGATAGGGAGTCACAGACAAGAGGGAGTAATTTAAAAATCTGTAAGGAAGTGGAAAGATGCCAAGACACAACATGTAATGGTGTTTAAAAATTAAAGTTAGGATAAAGTAGATAGAGGTCTAATCTATCAAAAGAAACCACGCTTTTCCTCTGTTAGAAGGTTTTGTGCCTTGTGTATTTGTAGAGAATGTGTTTTTTAGCCTTCGGAATCCTGGAGGCATTGTCACTTACATAGAAGCAGGTGACGGCAGCTTAAATCTACAGTGGGCCTGTATCTTCGATCTTTGTTGGTTTCTGTATTAAATCTGTCTCTAGAGGTGGTTTGATTCTGATTCAATATTAGTATGAAGTTCTGTGGCTTTGACACAGCAAGCAAAACACATAGAACAGCAGAATGGTTTGTGATTTGTAATTAAATTATTTATTTATAAGACAAACTGCTGTTGCCGTAGAATATGCTTGACTTTTTCTACTAGGAAAAATAACGCTTTGAGGGTAGAAGGAGAGGCGGTGTGACTGTGGTGCAGAATTGGGAAGCAGGAGAAAGGTTTCTTGCATCTGCCTCCCTCAGCGTGTGTCGGGGATTTGAGTAGCTGAGCCGTAAGAATTTGATCTCAAGAGTTGTGGTGTTGGGGCGTCCATCTCGGGCAGTCCACGCGCTGTGGAATGTTTGAGGCTTACTAATTTAGCGAACATTTTTAAGTATCTTGTTTATGATAGTGACATGACGGAAGCTGTGATTTTACACAGTTCAGTTTATGGAGCTTCAAATATGGTGAGCCGTTTGAGGGTGAGTGAGTAGAAGATTCCTGTCCAACCTTTGTTGTTACGGATGGTACCAACCAGGCCTGCAGGTCCCTGGTGAGACGCCCCTCCTAATTAAAGGGGGCGGTGGCTGCCATCCATCTTCTTTCATTCAAGGCAGTAGGGGCCTGGACTAGAAGGAAGCAAACGCCTCTCCTGTATTTTTCTCTTACTCCCCAGTAAGTGACCCAGAAGGTCATTGATGATCTTTCTGTTTCAGTATGAATAGTACGGTAGGCATGCCTGGCACTTGTAAAACATAGTTCATAGCAGTGCACTTGTCCATTTAGAATCCCACTTGAATGATGTCTCAGAATATTGCAGCCTCCACATGGCTGTGGATCCTGGTCCTGTGGGTCCTGACATTACTCCGGGTAGGAAAAGCAGGCCTTTCATCTTCATTGGTTCTACTTTTTTATCAAAACAGCTTACGTGCCATTAGACATAGGGGACAGGAATGGTTCTTTGGGCTCACCTGTTACTTACAGTCTGGGGAGAGAGAACAAGGATAAGGATGGTAACAGATTTTCACATCACTCTAGTCTGGTCCAGTAATCACTGGAATAATTCGCATCGTTTATCCTCTAGCTTGTTTAGCCCCCTTCTCCCAAACATATGCCTCAAGAGAATTTAGCTAGTTTAGGATCATGGCATGATTGTTTTTGAGATGTGAAATATTTTTAACAAAATGATTCTGTTTTGTTGTCCCAGTTTCCCTTTCAGTCAGAGGGAAAAAAGTTTGTTTTGCTTTAAGTAGTTAAGAGACAATGAAATAATCCTTGTTTTTCATACATTCAACTGAAAAATTCTAAATTCTTTAGTTGTTTTTAGTTTTAGTTTTTAATATTCTTTGGCAAAATGCTAACAGCCATATTAAAAAGCTTGCAGACACTAGTTTGAACTACACAGCCAATGCCAAATTTCAGAACTGTGTTTGTGACATGGAAATGTGATATTTCTTAGCCCAGTGATAATATAGGTGGAAAGCTGAAATGGGGGAGTAATCTCACCCCGTGATCTCACCTGCCACTCTTTGGGTTTGTCACCAGCCTGTAATGAGCTTTCTTGGAAGCATGGGTGTGCTTTTGCTCTGTGGTAGCTGGGGTAAGGAATGTAGGCAACTACAGACAAGTGTCCAGTGTCTGGAAGCGTAGGTCTGTCGGTGAAGGGATGGAGTGTGTGTGAGCGGCCAGTGCAGTCACTTCGTGGCTCTTCCACTTCTTTGTTCGTGTTTCCTTGTCTCATGGTCAGGACTGCATGTTGAACTAGCCGTGTACAATAGGATTACTATTCATTTTACCCTTTAGTATGCCTTTCAAAAGGACTGAAGCCTGAAGTATGTCTGTAAAGTATAATTGTGAGGTACTATGGTTAGATTTTGTGTGTGTACATAGTGCATGTGAAGACATGCTTTCATGTGTGCAGACCAGAGGGCAGTGTGTGCTGTGTTCCTTGGTTGCTGTCTACCTTATATATTGAGGTGTAGTTTCTGTCTTCACCCTAGAATTTGCCATTTTGCTAGTCTAGGTAGCCAGCTTGCTCTGGGGGTTCTGTCTCCGTCTCCTGAGTGCTGGGATTATAGGCCGGCCACCATGCCTGCCCCTCCCCCCATGCTCAGGTGTGCTGGGGTGTAAATATACACATGGCGTGAGCCTTACTCCTTAAGCCATCCCCTCAGCCTCAAGTGATTAGTGTTTCAGCTCACTAATTGCAAGAGACACTGACAAGTGTTAGCCAAGGCAGACACTACCTGGAGCATGTTATTTCCTGTCAGCCATTGATTTAGGAGCCTTTGCACCTTTTTCTCTCTCTGGAGAAGGAAGGAGCTGACTGCCAGCTCTGATGAGTGAGGTGACTGTCTACAGAGCTGTGTGTGTATTTCCTATTGTCAGCACCCAGTGGGCCACCACCCAGAAGTTAGTATGTCACATTCAGAAGCAGCTGACGGATCTAACGTTCCAGGAGGACACCACATGGTGGGACTAGGAACTCGGTGAAGAAACACTGCAGAGTGTGGGCCCTGTAGCTCAGGAACCTATTACTAGAACCAGATCAGGTGCAGATAATCTTAGGATAGAGACTTTCGGAAAGTGAAAATTGTGTGTGTGTGATTCAGAGTCGCTTATGTAATCAGATCTTAGAAATGAAAGTCCTTATAGTAGCACTTATTTTAAGAATTCAAAACAGGATTTATTTCTGATCTACTAATCAGTTGAAAGGCTTTCATTCAATAGGAAGTTTTCTTTCACCTCATTTAAATTTTAGTGTACAAAACGCAAGATCCAAACAGGTTCTGAGATTCTTGGAATAACACATAGAATAATTACCTTTTTAAATATGGTATTGCACACCTTCAATCCCAGCACTTGAGAGGCAGAGGAAGTGGATCTTTGTGAGTTCAAGGACAGCCAAGGGCTGTGGGAGAAAACCCTTTCTCAAAAAATAAATACAAGTAAGTAAAATAGAATTGAAAGAATTTAGCCAGACATGGTAATATATGCCTTTAATCCCAATGCTTGGGAGGCAGAGGCAGACAGATCTCTGTGAGTTCAAGGCTAGCCAGTGTTTTCATGCTGAGACCCTGTCTCAAATAAGTAAATAAATAAAATTTGTGAAGACATAAAAAGCATCACAGATTATTTTACTGTTGAGATTAGCTCTATAGCTAACTTGTGTGGGAGGCAGTAAATTGAAGGTGGCTTAACTCTGCGTGTACAGAGAGGAGGCTTCTTCAGAGCCACCTGCATGTTCTAGTCTAAAAGGCAGAATTACAGAGTTTCTGTGCTGTAGCTGATGGCTGCTGTGTCTTATGGACAGTGCCACTCAGTTCCCGACCATGTCAGAGAATAAACAGGGGCTAAGTCAGTAGGCACAGAAGGCTGCTGCTCCTTGCAGACTCTGCGAGCGTAGGGACTTGCACCCTGCATAACTGAGCACGAAGACCTGCTACTGTCTTTGCAGAGCATAAAGTGAAGATTCTGTGCACAGATCAAGTTAGAGAGGAAGGTAAAGAAAACTATAGAAAAAGTCGAGATGAATAAACTAGCCACGTAGAGCAACCAAGATGTATAAAAGGCCAATCAGTACAGAGGGTTGGAAAAAGCTTCCTGGATAAAGAAATACTGAGGTCAGTGTGGAGAGAAGGTAGTGTTAGACCTGAGGCCTCGGAAGGGACGCATCCTTATCTACGGGAACAGCTGGTAGGGACGGGAAATACCAGTGGCAGAGTGGTCATTCCCTGTCTCACAGTGCCTGGCAACAGCGAACCATGAAGTGACTAGGAGAACATCAGGAGAGCAGGGAACCCATAAATGCCAGCTCTGGGAGGGGCCCACTTGCTGCATGATTAAACAAAGTAATTTGAGTTCTGAGTCACAAGGGAGCAGGAGAATATTTTGGGCAAAGCCCCGTGCTGGTGTGTGTGAAATGACCAGTGATGGGAACCTCATTAGAGCTGTTGATACTGTCCAGCAAGGAGGTGAAAAAGGCTGAAATGAGGGGGAGCACTGCAATGGGGAGAGCTTGACAGTCCATCTTCAAGATTTGGGGGCTGCTTGGGTTCTATGGTGTTGGCTAGATGGAAGAATGCTTACCTAAGCAGATGATAAAGGAGGCTGAGGCACCAGAAGGCACAGAAGACTGTTACTTTGTAAGTGCAGAAGTAAAGCAGATCAGGTGTCCAGGGGGCTAGGTCAGTAGAGTTTGAGGGACATGGAGGAGAGAGGCTGGCTGTGGAGAGGAGGGAGGAAGCCCAAAGGCAGATATGGAAGGGTTCTTCATGAGGAAGTTGAAGACAGGGTTATAGAGGACAGTGTAGGAACATCACTAGTGAGTAGTGAGGGCTATGTTGGCTTTGGACTGAGGCAGACTCTACAGATGTGCCTTCCAAGGACAGTGCGAGCAACTAGAGAGGAGAGGGAGTTGTAGGGTTAGTGCCAGGGAGAAGTGTTGATAGAAGGTAGAATACAGCCTCTGAGAAGGGTTCAAGATAGACGCCTTGCAAGAGATTTCCGAGAATGTGAAGACAGTAGGGCAGTGTGGATCCTGGAAGGCCACAAAGGTCCATGCAAATAGAGGCAGTGTCAGCAGTGATTTGACTTTGAGAAAAGCAGATATGAGGGCTGGTAGAATGGACTTGCCACGTGGAGGAGTGCAGGGTCATCAGTGGGTAAAGCACAGGCCCCACGCAGTAGATTCTGTGCTGAAAGAGAGAGCAAAGAGAACTATGTTGGCTTGCAGAATGTGAGCCCAGGCACTGTGTGAAGAGTCTTGGTGTGTTCTGTCGCTCTGACAGCCCTCTACTACTGGAGTTCTTTGTTTTCTTTGTGAAAGGAGCAGCTTTCTCATAGAGTTGTCCTAAGAATTCAGTGAGTTACAACACAGATCCTAACATAGTAACTGTCATGTTTTATATAATAGATACGAGCATGCATGTGTGTGCGTGTGGGTAAAATCAGCGGTTATGTCACATTTTAGGTACACAGAACTCTGCAGTGTAGGTCTTAACAGCTTCATCCTACACAGAGGTGCTGCTGCCACTGCCGCCTGACTGGCTCAAGTGACTAACCATCTACTAAGCGGCACTGAGAGACCATCTATCCTTTGGCTGCTCTGAAGTCAGCAATTTTCCCACAGGATCTCTCTGTATCCTTGAGTGTGGCAAAAAGAAGTATGGACTTGAAGCCCTTCACAGCGGAAAGCCTGGAACAGCTCTGCCGGCCAGGAAAAACACTCCTTTTTCAATGACACCTGGTCTTCCTAGGATCCACTGGCCCCTTGGGCATCCACTTGGGGATTGGCTCCTTCCTTCTAACCCACCTCTGCCTGACACCATGCCGTCTAGGTAAACTGGGAAGTTTTTCTTCATACTTGGCCTTCACCTCCAAGGGGACATGACTTCATTGGCATCTCTAGCCTGTCCCGTGTTCTTCAATAGAAAGTGAAGTCCCTGCAGAGGCTTTTCCTCAGTGGAGAAATGCCCGCCTTTGAAAGGACAGTGTGATGGCTAATTTGACCAGGCAGGTAACCCAGATGTTTGATCAAACACCAAGGTAGATGTCCCTGCAAGAGTATTTTAAAAAATGAGATTAACATTAAAGTCAGTGGGGATTTTGACTAAAGCATATTTCCATCCCAGTGTACCTGGTGCAGTCAATTAAAAACCTGAAGAAAAACAGAAAAGTCTGTGGAGAAAGAAAGAGCATTCTGTTTAATGTGTCTGAGACTGAAGCAGAAGCTCTTTTTGCAGGCTCACCAGCCTGCCCTGCACAGTGCACACACAATTTAACGTAACCGTGTGAGCTAATTCCTGAGGAGAGAGCGCGTGTGCCATGCCCCCTCGCACGTAGTGCGTGCATGAATTCATGTTCACACACAATGCACGTACACTCTCACAGTATCGCTTGTCCAGTTTCTGAATACTCACATAGAATTACTCTCAGTTTCATGAACATCTTTCCTCTGAAACTCCAATATGATGACATTCAGATCTTCAGTGACTGAATGGGGACGCCCGGCTTACGAACGTAACAGAAGGCCGCCTCGGGCCTCTCAGCACAATAGAAGAGGTGTGATGTATTCATGCTAGTCCAGAGAGTTGATGGGGGTAGCCAAAGGTCTCTCTGAGGTCCTTGGACTGCCTATTTGCAATTTGTTTCTCTGGTTTTTATTAGCAGCTCTAAAAGAGTTGCTGGGTTTACATTGTATAAATATTATTAACACAATTTCTACTGTGTTTCAGCTACTGCTGTGTTAGTGAGTGGTTCTTAAAATCACCAAGGGGATAGAGGTTAATCTAACCACCATTGCGGAGACTTTAAACACCACTAAGCATCATGGACCTTGCTGCATAGCTGCTGAGTGAGAGACCCAGAGCTGGGGGCCCAGGAAGCCTAAAACCCTCTGCCTTACCTGTAGCATATCAACTTTGTACATACTGCACACAGCTCTCTGGATCTCCCATACCTTATCATCGTGGCACTGTTGAGGGTCAGGAAGAACATGCTTAGTTCTTTTTAGTAGCTTATCCTGTGTTCCTTAACAGCAGTATCATAGGATGCTCCATCAGGGCCTCGTGGCCCCGGTAGGCACCTAGTTTGCCCAACATGATCCAGTAAAGGGACAAGATGGCACCAAGAGTCAGCTCCCTGTCCAGCCTTTGGGGAAGAAGAGAACATGCTCCCCTGCATTTTTGGTTTTCTAGAAGAATAGGCACCATCATAGTTAGTTACTAGACCTTTTGTATGACTTGATACAGCTACAGCTGTAAAAACACTCAGTTCTTCTAGCAGCGCAGTAGGCTGGCCTACCTCCATTTTACATGTAAGGAAGGCGCTGGCTGAGGAGTTAGCTAACATTTCCAAGGATAAAGGGCAGAACAATATTTTAAGCCTCACCAGAGTGGCTGCATGCTCTTGGCCTCCCTCTGTGCTTACTCGCCTCAACCTGCCTTCTACCTGCCGTTCTTCCCTGCTAGGCTGTGGGCTCCCTGCAGGCAGGAATGTTTGCAGCGTGTTCACATTACAAAGTACTGTTCCTGAGACATAGGCAGTGCTCAGTATCCACATTGAGAGCCAGAATGAACCGACTGCATGTCTGTGGTCACACGGAAAGGCTGTGCGGAGTGGAGCACCATGCCCCTCCTGATTCCCACTGGGGCAGAGAGAGCGCAAGCCTCTTACAGTCTCAGGAGCTGCCCACCCAACCCTCATTCTAGAGTTCCTTCTCCATCCATGGTTTGAGATGAACACAGTTGCCAGGCCCTCCTTCCCAAGAGAAGCTCGGATGGGGTCACCTGCCACACAGGACCAGACCTTTTTTTTTTTTCTTTCCTGGCTTGTACTCCACACTGGTCTGAACCAGTGTCTAAGGAACACAGGTGCTCTTAAGGACCCAGGAGATTGTGCATTTTTAAATAGCCCGGATGTTCCACTTCCGCTGTCATTGCTGCCTCTGCTCACTGCCTCTCCTCAAGCAGACTCCGCTTACTACCTGTTACTTGATGTCTCCTTGCTTTTTAAATGAAACGTGGAAAACTAGGCAAACTGAAACAGATGTTTACTTCCTACAATTTTTCCTCTTGGAAATAGCATATTAAGACTAAAGTTTGAGATCTAAAATTGAGTGGGAATTACCCAGCACCCAGTGCTTCCATCTGCCTCATTCTTTGATGTTTAGTCGTGCAGAGTAAAAATATTGGGGGTGGGGGGTATTTTTCTGCGTAAAAATACGGCACAGTTTAGAAGAATATCCCCTAGGTTGGTTTGTTCATTTACGTTCTGTTGTGAGCAAGTATACATGCAAGTGCATATGGAAGTCAGAGGTCAATCTCAAGTATCTTTTCTCAAGACTGCCAGCCACCTTATTTTAAAACAAGACTTTTCCTTGTTACGGAGTAATCGAGGCTGGCCTGCCAGTAAGCCCACAATGTGTCCCCACCTCCCAGTGTTGGGGGATATGAGCAAGCGCCACCACACCTGGCTTTCCTTTCTCCATATAGTTTGCAAGCACTTTATGGAATAAGGCATCCCCTGGCTGGGGCCAGAGTTTGTGTGTCTCTGTAAGTGCCTGAATACATGAGTGTGTACACACCCAGAAACTCCATTATTGTTGATGTGAGGAGCCGTAGACTTCACGTGGAAACCAAGGCCTCCATAAAATGTTGAGTAGAAACTCCTTAACGGCTGGCTGCTCTGTGCCAAGCGTGATTTGGAGAAGCTTCAGGGTAGGGAAGCTGTGTTTGAGAATGGCCATTCAAGGCGGTGAGCTGCAACACAGGCTTGAAACACTTGAACCAGAAGTACTTGCATGGAATGGAAAGCAGAACACACTCTTTCTTTGGATGCAGAATTGAAAGTTGAAGAGAGCATCTTCCTGAAGGTCTCAGATTCCGTTTTAGCTGGAACCCCCCCCTCCCCTTCAAGTGCTAATCTGTTTTCTTTTTTCTTAAGTTAGGAAAAAGATAACAGGTCTTCTTTTGGAATTCACTAGAAATTAACATCTGCATTTTGTGACCTTCAGAGCCTGGTGCAAGCCTTGGCTGAAAGGGTAGAACTTGATTTGGTAAGCAGTAGAGAAAGACGGTAGTCCTGGGTGGTTCTCCCGGCACACCTTTGCCATGACGGAGGAGCTGCTAGTCCATTGTAATTCTTCTGTTCTCTGTCTTGCCAAGCCCAGTGGCTTTTGTCACAACATGTGGCAGCTTCTCCCATGGAGGCTAACTCATCCAGGTTGCCATATTTCGGACCAGCTACAAAGGCATTTCTTCTCCTAAACCTCATGCCAAGTGGAAACTAAACTGCCTTCTTCATGGCCATTCAGAGAGTCACCTCTTAGATAAGAGGGACAAGAAACGTACAGGCCTTTTTTTTTTTTTTTATGCCTGTTCAAACAGATAAAAAAAGCACATCATGCCTCGTGTTGCTTTGAGCTCATTCACCCTCCGTAAGAATTCACCGTAAGAATTATCATAACAAATCTTCTGCAGGGCCGAAGGAGGAAAGGCTAAAAATGACTTTCAGTAGAGCCCAGGCTCTCCAACTCTTTTGAATAGTGTCAGCCTCTGGGGACTATAGAAAGTGGGACCATTCACCTGCTAGGTCATTAACTGAACAGGTAGCATCTGTTAATTTTGCCTTTTAAGACCATCCTTGAAGAGAAGATTCTCCGTCCTTACGTAGGTTCTGCCAACTCCTTCGCAGTTGATCCATACATCCTTGTTACTCTGCCCGTCCTTGCTGAAGCAGTGGTACTCTGTAACCAACTTCATCAGCATGCATTAATTTCCTTGTGTTTTCAAAGGAAGGATCACTTTCCTTATTGTTTTGAAGTAGCTACTTGCAGCACAGTTTTTGTGGGCATGTGCAGAAGATTAGATATGACAGGCGTAGGCTGAACTACGGTGTAAATATGGATGTCAGCAATCTCCAGGCAGCTGAAGAATCAGCATATTAGAAATATTTGGGGGTCTTCCTCTCTGATTCCTATGATACCCCACATACACACAGCGCTGACGATTTTATTTACAGTTATTTTCTGCTCTAACAGACAGGTGTCTACTACCACGTCCTGTGCGGTCTTCTTTGGAGCTTGAGTTTTCCTCCTGTGTTTATAAAAATCATGTGTTATTGGGGATGTCCGCAGTTTCTTCGTCTGTGTTGCATTACTGTTCTGCATATGACTTGGTCACAGTTTTTCCCTATCTTATTTTTGGAAAGTGAGAGAAAACTAAGGATTCTGCTTTAGATGTGCTGAGTTTGAGACGTATCTAGGAAACCGTTGCTGACACAGGTGGGCACAGGTCTGCATTGGTTGAGGCTGATGTGTTGGTGCTTAGTTATTACTTACTACAAGGCTTTCTGGAGGGCTGGTTTGCTCCAGGTAGGTTGTCTCCTTGTTGTAGTGTTGACATGTAGGGAAGGAGTGACGTGCATAGGTACGTCTATGAAAGAGGAAGAAAGTGTTTGCAAGCCCTACAGGGTGATGTGAAGGGTAGGCATTGACCTCTTCTGGAGAGGCAGGCCTTAGTGCCTCTTGTAGAGTTTTGTGGGGCGAAACCAGTAGATTAATTTGCATTGTCAGTTGAAACATAACTGTATGGAAGATTACTGTACTTCACCGTAGTACCTGACTAGCTTTTGTCCATTGCCTACATCACCTGTGGTAACTTGTCCATTCTTTACTCAAACTAGGACAAGTAGAAACAACAGTGCATAAAGGGTGGGCTGTCATTTGAATTTGTGTTCTTGCAGTGACAGGTGCCAGGTCCTGCAGCATCAGTTCAGACGTTTTAAGCTCACATTTCAGGATGTCTGCCTTGAATCAGCTCAGAACATCCTCTGCCCGAGTCCTGGGACTGTCTGTAAGCACCTAGAGCCCATTGCACGCTGCAGTGTCACCTCTGAACGCAGCCCAGCTGACGAGCGCCGAGTGTGCTCTACAAAGCGTTCCTGTTGATCTGGTCCAGAGTAGTTTGTTTTAATTAAATCTTCTCGGTGGCACACATCTGTAATCCCAGCACTCAGGTAGGCTGGGAGGTGAGATCCTGGTCTGTAAAGTGAGCCCAGGACAGCCAAGGCTACACAGAGAAACCCTGTCTCAAAAAAACAAAAATTTAAAAAGTGATTTGAGCTCTTTGCCTGCCACCACCCAGTGAGTAAGCAGTGACAGGGCCTGGACCCCTGTCTCTTAAGCACACATTCGTTTTGTATTAATAAGCCATATATCTCCAGGGGATCTGGCAGAAATTTGAAAGCACTCAAGTTTATCTCATTAAATACTAAGGATCTTTTTTACAACAAAGAGGCCAAGCAATGAGCAGAGCAAATGTGCTTTTCTCTGAAGATTTTTGACACTCGTGGGAGTTTAGGATTCGATCAGAGAGCTGGCCCTCAGTGTTCTGCCTCCCATTGGGGGATGCCAAAGGAATCGGTTCATCTGCAGTGAATGGTCCCACCCACTAATAGCAGAGTGATGAAGATGGGCACTGTGGTGATTTAAGGAGGAACAGGTGGGCTCCCTAAATTGGTAGTCCCTGCCTTACTACCGTGTGTACAAGCACATGCAGTTAGTTCCATGTGTTTATGAGAAAGCTTCCTTACTCAAGGAAACAGTGTAAATTTCCAGAAGATGCAATCATAAACTGTCTGATGACAAGGCAGACATGACAAATCACCTTTGTCAGCAGAAGGTTGCCAGAGAGATCAGAGCCCCTGAGCTAATCACACATGTCGATAGGTTTGTGGAGAGACGAGATTGAGAGAAGGGTTTCCTCAGTGTAGGGGCTGAGTTTCTAAGGGTGGCCTGACAGTGAATGCAGTTATGGAAGGGAGGAGTCAGTGTATATCCTGCCTGTTCAGACAATTCCCAGGGAAGCCACAGGTGGGAGCAGTGCATGTCTGACTGTGCCACTAGGTGTGAGGTAGTAGTTGGAAATGGCGAATCAGCTCATGGCTGTCCACAGCCCTGTAGGTCAAATTGTGTCAGTAACTGTTCCTTGGTAAGCTGCTTCAACACTGGAACACTCTTCTTTGTCTTGGAGAGGTCTGTACCTTTCTTGCAGCTGCAGCTGAGTTCCTTGCCGTTTTCTGCAGCCCTCGTCGTTTGTCGAGGCCACAGCCTGAACCTACAGCTATGTCTTTGCAAGGGAGCACACCTTTCAGACCTTGGTGAACTGTGTGAGCTAGCCAGCGATTTCCGCCTCTGTTCCTTACTCTGGAACACTGTGGTGAGGACTAGTGAATGAATGGAAAAGAACACAAGGGCAAGAAGCCAAGAGCACCCACTGCTCTGGATAAGCCATCTGAATTGGCAACTGGGGCATGGTCACTGGAAGACCTGTTCGTGACGTGGAATAAACCATGTGATGAGAAACCAAACATTGCATTTCGTCCACACCTGAGTGTCCGAGAGTGTCCTACCCTGGCGACACGACTTGCCTTCCTGGCTGTCCTGTGTGAGGTTGCTCTCCACTCCCATTGGCTCACAAGTATTCAGTTTAAAAATTGGATATATCCTTTTATTGGAATCTCATGCGTGTGGGTGGTAAAAATACAGAGAAATGGCTTAAGAAGCCTTCCTTCCTTTGCACAAGTGTATATGTAGTCTAGGCTTTGTATTCATAAGACACGCTGAGTGAAGAAAGGTGGAAGTTAAGAGTATTTGTCATAGTTCTTAACTTCAGACTTAGACCTGTGTTCACACAAGAGCTGGCAGGAGAGGGCATGGCACCCCTACCTGCTGTGGCTGATGACGTGGTCAGGAGAGAATCTTCCCCCATGCCTGTGCCATTGCCACAGAGGTTGTTTAAGGGTCCTGGGGCCTTATATGGTTTTGTGCAATCTTGTTTGCCAAGAAGTATAAGCCATGTGCGTGAACATGAGAGGAAACGAGGCGAATTAATTACCAAAACCAGCAGTGGCTGCTCTGGTCTTTCCATCCCGCCTTCCTTCCTCTTCGTTTCTCTGTTCTGTCTCCTTTCCTTTCACCATTTCTCTCTCTCTCCCCCATTTCCCAGCTCTTTCTTTCTTCTTCCTCCTCCTCCTTTCAGCACCCACAGTGTTCAAACAAGGTCACCATAGACCGTCACCATCCTTCCTGGAGCTTTTGGGCTTGTGGAGGAAGCCCAAGAGGGAGGCCCACCACACAGGCAGTTAGAGGCTGTAGAGCGTGGACCGTGGTGTCCATCAAAACCTGCATGCCCCAGTCAGCGCAGCGGTCTGTCCCAGCACCACCAGCATGAGCGCTGGCTTCCTGGGGGACAGAGTAACTGCGAGCTTTGCTGGTAGACAGGTGGGTAGAAGGTGAGTACTTCCTCACACATGCTCTCCAGTACTAGGCAGTGTCTGTGTGAGGCTGAAAGACTGTGTGGACAGCAGCCTCTTGCTCCTAAGAAAGAACCCTGGGGAAACACCGACAGAGGCATTGGACTGAAAACAGGTTTGGTTCACTTGGGGACTCCAGAGGCAGGACAGTGTGCTACAACAGTGACCGCTGCCACCCACCCTGCCCTGCTGAGGAGCAGGCAGGTGTGCTAGCTCAGCCTTAGTTTGTGTGTGTAAACACTTGCAGGTCTGAAGCCAGAAGCTTCTTAGCACATTGTTTCCTGTTACTGGAAGGAGTATGGAGCTTGGGTTCTAGCAGCTCCCCACCCCGGGGGAAGCAGTCAGAGATACAACCCCTGGTTCTGGTAGCCTGTCTGGCAGATCTCAGGATTTGTCTCTGGTCCTCTCAGAAAGCCTCTCGCTTTCTTGATCCTTCTGATTGGAAACAAGCAAGGCATTAGAACACCATTTTTAGGTTTCTAAAACAAGAAATCCTCTAAAGCTGGAAGTGTGTCTTTGCAACACACTCCTCATTAGGGAAGAATGGTAGTGTATTGAGCTTGTTCAGCTTTGTAGCTCATCATGTATAATAAGTAATTTAAATATAAACATTAATATTACTGCTGTTCTTTACATGAGGGTTTAGGTCTTTTGTGAGCAAATGAACTAGGAAACTTTCTTCAAGGCATGAATAAAAACTACACTGCAGTTGTTAGTGCCTTCTGAATACTCAGACAGCCTAGGCAATTGCCTTGGATAAAGACGTGTGGAGGGTTTTAATCACACCATGGTCTCTTCCCCCGGTTTAAATACCTCCTTTCAGTAGTTGCTTTTTAATGAATGACTGATTGTTTGCTGAAGTTTACACCAGGATTTTGGACATTAAACAGTTCTAATCAGAATATAATTTTGGAGGAAAATTTCTGCTCATTTTCTTACCCTTACATCAGAACAATAAAAATAAATTGACATCCTCCCTCTGGGCATGTAATAATTTGAGAAATCCCATCATTCTCCTTTCAAAAATTTGAAGTGTCATAAATGAGTTCAGAAGAAATTTAATTATAGTTCTTAAGCTGTAACCCTCTGGCAGTGGGTAGGCCCAGTAACTCCCACCTCTTCAGATAGAGGAGCAGTCTGCAGCGAGAATAGAATTTGACCTCTTTGAGTGTGACCACCATCTGAAGAAAACCTGCAGTTACAAAATATTTTTCTTTCTCTTTTTAAAAAAGTTATTTTCCTCATTTGCTTATTTTATCGGTGAACAAAAAATACCACACTTGGGTATCTCTTAGGCAACAGAACCAAGAACCCAGCATTTGTTAGCTGCCTAGGTGAGGCCATTGGCATCGCATGGAAGACAGTGGCTGGCAAGACCTTCTGACAAGATCACCTGGCGGGAAACGTGGATGACACTCTCACTCTCTTGGCTTTGGAAGCCCTGGCTCTCCATAGAAGATTCTTCTCTTGAAAAAAGTGCCCCAGAAATGCTGAGTTTTTAAAAAGCGACAGAAAATCTCAGAAGTGTTTCTTCTCCAAGAAATGTTCTCCCATTGCCTTAGGATATACTGCATTCAGTCCACACACCCCCACCCAGGCACACCCATGAACACCCATGAACTTCCATGTACACACTGAAGCTCTCAGAGACACTCCATGACATCCCCTCCAGACCTGGGTTTACAACCTGAGGAGTTCTCCAGGCCCCTCAGCACTGCACACTGTTGGTTCAAAGTTAGGTTGATGAAAACTGCAGTACCCCCCTCCCAAAGCAGAGAATTCAGTGTGTGGGGGCGGGCGCAGGATTACACTGTGTAGTCCTGTGCCCGCCCACAGTGTGTGTGTGTAATCCTGGGCAGCCACAGAAAGGTCTGTCCTGTTCTGTGACAGTCGTGAGTGATGTTTTCAGATCCCAACTGCAGATAGCCCAGGATGTCTGCAGTTAGCAAGGCATTTACAGTAGAAGGAAATAACCTGGCATTCACATAGGTGAATGTAATTCCTAGTTCTGATGTAAAGCTGAAGCGAGGAAGCCATGCGTTTGAAGGGGCTCTGATGGCACACAGCTTGCAGCCGGTGGCGAGTTTGAGTGTCCAGCGTTTATCGCCCATCGGCTTAGACACCTACAGCTCTGCTACCATGCATATTTACTTGCTCACACTTTTCAATCTCTGAAATGATGCCTGTGTTCTGCTGAGACTACCTGCGTTCTTTAGTGCCTGATAACTCCACAGAGTGTGTGTGCCGTCCTTCTGAATGAGGCTGGTGCACACATACTGAGCAAGTTTATCCCTACAGAGATCTAAACCATTCCTCAAATGCATGCAGGCACCCCCCAGGAAGACTTCCCCTGTCAAAAACAAGTTTAACTCAGGAACTGTGACCAGGGTTTTGAGTGCAGCTGGCCCTGGTTGTCCTGAGACTGCCTTTCTGTGTAAGCTACATGCATTTGTCTCTGCTGTGCCGTGGCTCTGCAGCCCAAGAGGGTATCTGAGTGAGGCTGAAATAGCCTGCCACTGGGACAGAGTGAGGCCCATTTGGCTTGTGCCTTGTTATCTGTCCCTCTAGTGATTCGTAGTTGTGACGTCAAGGCTGCCATTCAGCAGAGAGCAAAAGAAATTGTGCCCTCTCTCTGCACCAGTCACCTAGACAAGCCTCTGTTCCTCAGGCATCCAAATGCTCTGTCTGGCATAGCTGTGCATTCTATTCCAGGGTGACCTGGTTAAACAGAGGAAACCAAATGCTGTTTCCTGAATGGTCTCCAAGACAAACCTTCTACCCAGGCATCTCAAGCTTAGGCCCCACAGTCGCCAAGGAGTATCTGGGCAAAGCTGCTCGTGCATTAAGCTCCTGTACAGCCTCTGAGGCGGCAGTACCATTAGCAGCCCTGAGCAGCATCACTGCGGTACCTTCTGGGCAGCACTGCAGGGTCCCCTCTGGAAAACAAATGCTTTGTGTTTTGATTACAAGAAAAAACACACACACACACTCAAAAGTGTCAGCTAGTGAATGAACTTTTCCTTCATCCAGAGTCTCAGTCCGCCCCCAGCCTCAGATGTCTTTTAATCTTAACTCATCTTCTTCCTTTTCTTTGTTTATGAAGAGTTTTGTGTTGCTCAGGGGTGAGGGAGTAGTCAGTAAATCAGAGCCCCCTCCGCAGTAAACGGCTCACTGTGAGACCACGAGCTTCCTGATTGCGTTGGTCTCTTACAGTAGCAGATGCCTGAGACATACTGACCTAAGACTGAGTCACCCTCTCAGGCCAAGCATCCTTGAGGTTCATCCTGGTGTGGAGGACCGTCTCAGAGATGCATGTTTCAGTCACTAGGAAAAGCATGGGTATGGCAACTCTGTATTTCAGGGTTGTTTTAGACAGGTCACTGTGTGTTTGAGGTTTTGTATTAGAAATCACATTCAGCCTTTCTCCTAATACCCCTTCTGTAAGCCTTGTAAGAAGGTGTTTGCAGAAACAAAAACACTTAACCTGATGCAGATATATATGCACATTTTATGCCAAAATCTTGATGAAGTGAGACCTTGTTTTCGAAGACAGGGTCTGGCTGTGTAATCCAATCTAGCCTCGAATTGAATCGAATCCTTATAACCCTGAGGTATCACAATAAAGACTTGACTTGTATGTCAGCTGCTTAATAAGACCATGCCCTATAAAATACTTAATTTCTTCCTCATTATATGAAAGAGATATGACATGATACCGTCACGTTCCTTCTTTGGGCAGAGGTTGAATGCTGACTGCTAGACTTACTTGAGAGGGGGTGGGTTTTTTTTTTTTTTTCAGAACTTGAAATATTCTCAACTTCTGTTATTTTAATATATAAGCCATTCTTTTAATTAAAAAAATCTATCTTTCATATAATCATCTCTTTTGGCCTTTCTTTTTCTTAAACCTGATTCTTCAAACTCTTGACTATGCAATTACAGAGGTCTTCTATGTGATAGAGTGTCAATTTAATGGAAGTTTACAGTTTCACGTTACAAGCTGACTGTACTCTGTGCTGTTAGCCAGTCAAGAAGGTCAGTAAGAAGCGATGCTGCTAACACAAGGACTGATCGTTGCCTGGTCTTATTTGTCAGCATAATAGTTAGGATGAACTTTGCTTCCTAATGCAAAGTATTGAAGTGATTACTCAGGAAACAAGAGCCCCTATCCAAAATACATAGTGTGTTCTCACTCTCTCTCCCCCTCCCCCACTCTTCCCTCCCCTCTCATTTGGTGGTGGATGGGTGGGTGCACATGCCCACACTTTCTACTGAGGCCAGAGGAGAATGCCAGGTGTTTTCTGTTTATCACTCTCTGTCTTCCCTCACTGAGACAGGGTTTCCCACTGGATCCTGTTTTTGTCTTTGAATTTGTTTTTCTGTTTTTGCTGTATTGGTTGGCGAGCAAACGCTCCAT